>JANRMT010062856.1:63391878-63436525 GCA_026402145.1 Polypterus bichir lapradei | reverse complement strand
CAACAATTACATTAACAATCAAGTTACGTTATTTTTAAAATTTTTCCTTTTCTTTTTCATAACTTCTTTAACACAGTACTTCTCCGCTGCGAAGCGCGGGTATTTTGCTATATATATATATATATATAGATATAGATATAGATATGGGAACAACACTCATATCAATGACAAAACAATTACATTAACAATCATGTTACGTTATTTTTTAAATTTTTCCTTTTCTTTTTCATACCTTCTTTAACACACTACTTCTCCGCTGCGAAGCGCGGGTATTCTGCTAGTCTATTAGTATAATTTAATTGTCGTGAGGAGCCAAAGACTGTCACAGTTGCATTGGAAACAAAGCATAGACACTTGATACAGAGTAGCACTCACTAATGCCTGGACACTTCACACTTGTGATTCAATCTAACAACTTGCACAGGGTGAGCCAAAAAGAAGTACCACATTTTAAATGTTAATTCTACAATAACGCTACAAGATAAAATAAATTTCACACCGACGCAAGAAAGGGTATACAAAATAGATGTTTTTCACTGTTTCAAAAATGATGTCTTCAAGGTGGTGGCTATCATTAGCGATACACTCTTTGAAACAATTTCTGAATGCTCGCATGAATGTTTGGCCATTTCAAGGGGAATAGTGACGATTTCATGGCAAATCGCATCATTGAAGGTTTCAAGGTTTTGAGGTTGGTGTGTGTATACCTTCGACTTGATATAGCCCTACAAGATGAAATCACACGGAGCGTGATTTCAATGTAACGTTCTGAAGTGACGGTAACCATTGCTCCCCCCTCCTCAAAAAAGTAAGATTTTGGCCAGCAGATTTTGCCACGCCGCACCAAACTGTAACATGCTCACTGTGCAGGGGTCTTTGATGAAGTTCATGATGGTTGGTTTCAGCCCAATAACAAAAGCTTTGCATATTTATGCAACCATTCAAATGGAAATGTGCCTAGTTGCTGCACACGACAATCTCAATGAACTTTTTGCAGAATGTTCGCAGACAACTCTCTACAGCTTTCCCAGTCTTTCTCAATGAGTTCCTGCACTACTATCATTTTTTTGGATGGAAATTAAGGTCCTCATGCAAAATCCTCCTCAAAGACGTGTTGGAAATGCCTAAGGCAGAAGCATGTTTGCACACTGAACGTCTAAGAGACTGCAAAATTGATGCCCTTACAGCTTAGATGTTTCCAGGTGTTCGTACAGTCTGTGGACGGCCTGGAGATTTTCTGTTTAATGTTGTATCTGTCTGTCTAAATTTAGCCACCCACTGAAGAATTGTTTTCTGATCTGGGGTGTCATCGTTAGGAGGAATTCTGATGTCCATTTGAAAGGTGCATTGTGTATTGATGATGGATTTGTTGTTTTTGAAGAACGCTTCAACAGCTAAAGCACAGTACACACTGGACCTAGGCATATTGCTGACTGAAAACTATAAGGGATTGCCTATCAAAGGACCCCCACTCCAACCCACTTGGCTACCTCTAGATAATAGCAAAATGTAAAATGTCAGCCCAAGTTTAATGTTTGCAAATTAGGCAGAAGAGGCATGCAATTGGAGGAAAACCCTTCCATACATTGTGATCAGCAATGGGAATATACGTTTGATTTTTTTGGTGATAATCATGATGATATTATAAGGAAAATTATATGTACCAGTAAAGTGTACTAAAGTACCATGCGAATTTCGTATGCCTATCATAATAATTTCCTAAAGCAAACTGTCTGGGCTGTGAGCATTTACTTCTAAGTGAAAGCACTATGTAACAGTAGAATAAGTACAAATACCATTAATACATAGAAAGGAACATGAATTCCTTGTGTTTTCCAAAAACTTAAGGCCTTGTAAGATGCTTAGAAAAACACATCTTCCAAAAGTTTCCTTAAGGGACCTCAGCCTTTTCACATATTTTGTAAACTGCACAAAAGCAAACCTGATACAAATCAATAAGATGGTGATTAGCCAATTCAGGTGTGGTAGTGGTACAATTTAAGTAGATAGGTGTACTGACTGGTAACCACAAATACTGATGTACTATACCTCATGGAGAAATAGCTACACTGACATGCTTTGACAGACATGTCCCTTTACTGTCTTTTTGATACAATGTTAACTTGCAACACCATATGCTAGATTTTCAGAATGATGTATTCAAGCTGTGATAAAGAAATGTGAAGAAACAGGGCAAGATAAAGACATAAAACTGAATACTGAAAACCCCACAAAGCTATCAACAATATTTGATTAGAGCATTAGAACAATCTAATGTAGATAAGAACAGGTCATTCAGCCCAACAAAGCTCACCCATCCTATACAATTAATTCTTCCAAAGTAGCACCAAGTCTAGTTTTGAAGATCCCTAAAGTCCTGCTGTCTTCCACACTACTTAATAACTTATTCCATGTGTCTGTGTTTCTTTGTGTAAAGAAAAACATCCCAATATGTGTGTGAAATCTACCCTTTATGCTTTCAACTGTGTCCTTGTGTTCTTGATGAACTCATTTTAAAATAACAGTTTCCATCCATTTTACTAATTCCCTACACAATTTTAATCATTTCAATGATGTCTCCTTTTAATCTTCTTTTGCTTAAACTGAAAAGGCTCAGCTTTTTGAAATGTTCCTCATAACTCATCCTCTAGTCATTCTTCTTTGGACTTTTTCCAGCACTGCTATGTCCTTTTTGTATCCTGAAGACAAAAACTGCACACAGTACTCCAGATGAAGTCTAACCAGATCATTACTAAAAGGTGGCCTACTAAAGGGACTAAAAAAAAAAAATCCGGTGAAGTTTTTGCTCAGCATCAGGCAGAGTCACTTGGAACCAAAGTACAAACCTTTTTGGTCCACAGAAACTCTAATTTGTTAGAAGCAGAGATTACAAGATGTACATTAATGCCTGAGTGAGGCCTTCTGTAAAGCAAAATGGCAGCTCTATCATGGAGGGTGTACAATTTAGCCATCAGTGAAAGCGATCTGGTCAGATTCAATGAAATGATAATTTCTGAGAAATATAAATTGATATTAACTCTTTATACTGTGGGTAAAATTACCTACTGGCAAACATGTTACCTATCTTTCAAAATAATAAGAAGCCCAAACACACTGCAAGCAGAGTTAAAAGACAGGATTGGTGTTCCTCAAGTCAAAAGGTTTTAATTCGAAATCATGGAATGTATTAATTTGACACATAAAGTTATGTTCTAAAGTGTAGCAATTGTTATACATTTTAGAAGTTACCAAGCTTGCTCTTGCATTTTAAAATGGAGTTGAAGGGTACTAAGCTCCAATTGTGAAAACATAAGCCTTAAAACTTACCGAATATGTCCAAGCCAAGAGTGTAATTGAATATTGCTCCATGTTTTGATATTGCACACATATCGCAAAACAGCATGGATGGAATTCATCAAGACAAACTTTTTTGTGAAATTCTGCCTTTTTAAAAGGAGCCTGGTTGTGCACTTCACCTCATTGCTCATCTTCTCACAACAAAAATATTATTATACAATGACAGTGGTGTACTAGCAAATTTCTTCAGTTTTATAGTAATCATCTTTTTTATGCATCCTGCAAGTAGGTCCCCCAGTGGCAGGAATGGCACTCCAGCCACTGTAAAAAACCTCACACTGTTCAGTGTGGTGCCGAGGTGTCACCTGTTCCACAGATGCACTCAGATCTCATTTTGGTGGGTGCAGCAACGTGCTGTAATCAGCGCATGCTCCCAACCTCTCTCTCTCTCTGTCTTTTTTATTGTTGCCTATGACTTGGAATTTATTTAATACTCACAATGTTCAAACATCTGTCATATTTGCTTTCATTATGTTCATCACATTTTATTTATGACACTACTGAACATTACTTTGGATTCAAAATCTAAAAACTAACACAAACTTAATGTTTGCTGATTGGTTTTCAGCAATGAAGTACACTGTTTTAACAGCCTCACTAACTACATCTCTTTGCCGTTATGTGATTCCATTATGTGCATCCAATTATGCGCTTTCATAGTATTCTGAAAGAGACTCACCTCATGCCTCAAAGCATTATGAGCTCAGCCACAAAAATGGCAGCCAATTGTGGATGTTTTGAAGCACTAACTAAATAAAATTGAATCAAGAATGAACATATGGAGAAGCTCATTTCTTCACTGTTGTCACATAGCTACAGGTACAGAGATAGCCACTTGCCATGATTTTTATGTGCTACAATTTCAGCTGCCACTATCCATGTTAGATTATCTGGTGATTCTCAATTGACCACAAAGAGTACTCGTTGATGTGTGGGAGGATGTTTTCTACCTTATGTCCAGTGTACTGTATGTAGGATAGATACCAGCTCAGCATGTCCCTGAACTGGATAAGATGGTTCAAAAATGGATGGATTGTTGGATGAACAACTGCAGCCATGTCCATTATATTCAGAGGATGACTACTAAGCCCATGTTTCTTTTATTGAGGCTATGTATAGGTCAAAAAGGTAACACATTAAGTTAAAACAATTTCAACCTTTCATGAATCATGTTTTTTATTTCTGAACTAATTCCATAATGAGATAAAAGTGTCAATGATAAAAGCCTTTACAGTGGGATTTTGCACTTTAAAATGTTAAACTATGGAGTATTCTAAATAATAGGCATAATTTCTGCAGTCCAGCATTGAAATTCAAACCCAATTAGAAACTGTCTCTCTCTCTCTCTCTCTGTCCTCTCTCAAACACATTCTCAGAGAATGAAAAGCACTTACCTAGGGTGCTGAACACTACTGTGCCAAACTCTTTTGAATCTCACTGTAATTGTACCAAACTGAACCAAAAAATAAAGCTATATGACATTATTTTTTAGAGCATGCATTTCAAGCTTAAGTACAGCATAAACTTTAGATTTTAAAGGGCTTACATAGCCCTAGGATCAATTGGCCCACGCATGGCTCATCTCAGCCGATGGGGTGTGAAGGACAAATGTTTCCAGAGTGCAGTAATGTTTTGATAGTAATGTAAAGATATTGTGGTGCCTGTTAATCCAGACCAGAGAAGTTACATGATCCTCATGTGGCCGCAGACTGTCCGAAGGGGCAGGAATACCCGGTGATCTGGCTATAAAAGCAGCCCAATGAGCTTAAGGGAGGATGCAGACACAGCACTTAGAGAGCACTTTGAATGTGTCCCTTGGCTGCTAAAGCCCACTGGCCTCAATGCCTGGCCACCAGTGAGCCTTAGATGTGGACCCTGGCTTTGGTACGGATCACAAAACTAGGGGAAAGTGTGATATATAAGTTGTCTCTTGATGGAACTGGGTGGCTTGAGTGAGTGTACAAAGGTACAAAACATCTGGAAGCACATGTCACTGCTGAAGACCTGAGTGGCGTTGCAGAAGCAGCCACCGAAGAAGCCAACAGTCCATTTTAGGGCCACATACTGTCTGTCATAAAGTGCTGATCCTATTCCTCCATTTCTTGCACATCTGGTTTGTTAATTGGTGGCATGATGGGGGAAGAAGAACTGATTAATGACCCCGAGATGGAAGGTTGACAGAGCACTAATGCTGGTGGACTCTTGGCATGCTTAGTCTTGCTTCAGGCTGAGCAGACCAGATCACCTTGCACCGCTTGAATGTTTAGGCAGATGAAGTTTGAGGATGAGGGTTCTGAGAGGAGGGCAGTGTGGTGCCCCTGAGTCTAGGCCTGGGGACTGTCTGAGGTGGTGAGAATGCATGGAAAAGCTGGCTAAGAAAGCAGCTTCTTGAGCAGCCAGGTGGCATGTATGAGTAGACTAAGGGACAAAGCAGCTGAGAGAACATGCCACAACTGAAGACTTGAGCAGAATGGTGGAACCTGCTGTTGAAGGATCCAACAGTCTGTTTTAGGGCTTCATAAAGTGGTTAATTCCATTCTTCTATCTTTGGCACCCCCAGGTTGTTACAATACATACAGTGTATATAGTAATGGGATTAAGGTAAGATAATATTAAAATATACCATGCAGAAAACCCTACCACACTATATGCAAAATCCTTCTCACCACTATATCTTCCTCCTTTGCATATTGATTTTACATTATATTATATTGCCCTATGTTTTAAGCAGTTTCCATGTTATAGTTGTTTAGTGTGAGTTTTTTTCCTCAGTCAGCCTTTTGCTCATTTTGTCATTTTGCAGTAGACTGATTATTCAAAAGTCCAATCTTGGTTTGAAGTGGGTGCTCTTGTTTAATGCAATAATGCCAAATATTTAATGACACACAGTAACTATTTTATACTTCACTAACTTATAATTCAAGTACACAGAATTAATTTACATTCCTGCATTTTCTAATTTTAATTTTGTAAAGAACAATCCCAGCAAAGAAAAGCTGGTATAAAAATCAACAAACCATGTGGATGAAGGTGAGGTCATATGTACTGTAATTTCTATGACACAAAAAGTTAGAGCAGCATTATTAAAACATAGCACTAACAATATACAAAATAATTTTAGAAAGATTCAAGCATATAGATTTAGTTCCGGACCACCATTTTAATTAAACTTTTATTTGCTATAAAATTCTCCTTTTCAGATAAGAAGCAGGTAACAAATGCTAAAATATGGCTCCCAAAACCCTTGCTCTTCCACATTACCAGCAGAATATATTGCTAATAAATACAGCAAATGTCTCCAAATGGTTTACATAAAAGCATACATCTAATTCATACCCAGAAGCTAAACTTATACCAGAAGCTCAAATGCTGGCTGTGAACTGTCTTAGAACCCTTGACCAAGCTGCTTTTGTTATGGACTTCAAATTGTTCAAGGCTGGTTTCTGCCTCACACCCAGTGTTGGCAGGATTAGCAATTTGTAGGATGTTACGTTTCATACTAGTATATCCCTGATGCAGATATACAAAATTAATCTTAGTTGAAAGTGATAAAAAGTTCATCCTCAAAACACATCAATTAAAGAATATAAGTATTAGTCCAAAGGACTTGTCAGTGCTTTAGATTTGCTTTGAGCATTTTAACAAATATTGTTTATTAAAATATTGCCATCTTGTATGTGAGATACTTTAACCTTTCCAGCTGTCAGATGTAAGAGGCCTTAGCGTCAATGTCCTGTCATGCTGAACAGAAGTGCAGTGCATTCTGGGAAAGTTGAAAAGTAAAGCAGGATTAAGAGTATTTTACATAGTGTGAAAGTATAGCAAGACCTTAAAATGTTTTATATAGCCAGTCTGTTTGCTGAAAGCAAGCAGTTTTTTTTTAATTCCGAGGGGATAATAACCTTGAGTTTGTGATAATGATTTGGTAACATTCTGTGTGTCTTGAGAAAGTAAAAATGTGGGTCTCTTTGCTAGTAGAATGACAGGTGCTCATTTTTGGTGAGAAAAAAGTGTTCTCTCGGTTCAGTTCAGTTCAGTTGCTTTTCTAACATTTTTCTAAAGACCTCAGTTCAACTGCAAAAATGCACACTATTAAGGAGCTTATTCAGTGAATGCATGAAGATGGAAAATTAATGCCTCTCTCTTTTAGTTACTTGACAATTTCCAAAGAGATCGGTCTTCAGCAAGAAATCTTTTTCTTTTCGTTGTTCAATTAAGGTTATATAATCTATTACTTAGAAAATGGACCTTCTGGGAATTATCATCTGCAACCAAATGAAGACTACATGAACCCACATACTATAAGTTGTATAATAATTTGTATTGATTAAATTTGTTGCTTTCGGTATTGATGCAAGTAAAATTCATTTTTAAGAGAAAGCTTACTTTGATTTCTCTGTCTGATTGCTATTAATGATCTAAGAAGTTAAGACTGAACATTTCTTGTCTAGCTGCAGTCTCTCAAGGGCACAGAGAATGCTCTTGTGAAGTGCTAAACTGGGTTGAAGTAAAGGAGTCGAAGCAAAGGCAGTCCCAGTCATTGAAGCAGCCTGCCATTAGGGGTCTCCAGAGTTAAATACATGGAGTACAATATTAACAGTGAGGTTAACAGGTTATAGATAATAGTCGTATATCTGGTCTGGACATTTCTTCCTATCCCAGATTAAGTAAAGGACCTAAGAAGTTAGTTGGTACCTTTTGTGTTAGGCACATCTGACAGCATGATAAAACACACCTCTTCTGTTAAAGTCTAAAGTGTGTAACAGAGTATTTAGCATACACTTTGAAAGACCATTAATTGGGATAGACTATGAGGTGTGCCAAATGCTAAAAGAGGGAAGGTAAGTCATAATATGGTAATAGTCCATAAATTTTCACTTGAGAAAATCTAAATTCAAATAATACGAAGACAGCTATGAAGTTAAGAACATTCTAACATTTAAAGCTGGTCTTGCTGCAAATCCTGCATACCTGTTGAAAATATTTGTACCTTCAGCTACAAGAGTTATTTTTATATCAAGTTAATTCATCTCTGTTTTATGTGTTTTAAAGACCATTTTGGGTGTGCACATTGATGTTGTAGGTATTTAAGGCCACTTTTTTTCCTTAAAACTAGATATGTAAATGACATCCTATGACAATTACTGATACAAACTTGCATACATATCCCTGTGGAAGCAATAGATAGTAATATACTGAATCTACAATTTAAGGTTGTAAACCTGAAAATACCTCTTATAAGAAGGACCCAGAAGTCATAGTGCAATAGCCAACACTTTCCATCTGGCTCTCGCTCCTCCGGACAATAAAGACACATACATTTGAATGCTGTTTATCAATTTCAGCTCAGCATTCAACACGATTATTTCTCAGCACCTAACGGAAAAGCTGAGCCTGCTGGGACTGAACACTTCCCTCTGTAACTGGATTCTGGATTTCCTGACTGAGAGACCTCAGTCAGTCAGGATTGGAAACGACATCTCCAGAACCACCACACTGAGCTTTTTTCAGTTTTATTCTCTCAATGACAATCACACTCTAACATTCCCCCCCCCCCCCAAGATCTGATTCTAAGTAACAGCACCAGCATAAATTCACACCTGATCTGACGCTGTTTGTTTTCAAATAATATTGCATTAGTGCGATGATGTTTTCTGATTGGTGCTATACATGTCATAAAATGATTTCTTCAAAATATCATATATACCTACGTCTGTGTTTTTTTTTTTGACATCATAAACCATAAGGTGCATACTAATTCTGCGTGAGCAGGAACACTCAATAAAACTGAATAAAAAAAAATAAAGTGATGGTGAGATACTAAGAAGGCAGATTCACCAGCGTTTGTGTGTCAGCTTTTATCCCTCTAGATCAGAGAATGTCCAGTTCCATTGCCTCAAAACACTACTCACATCTACAGTTATTCCCAGTTTCAAATAAAAACTAACAGCGCCAGATCCCTAGGGCGGCAGTATGGATCGTGAATGAGAGAATAAAAGTGAAAAAGAAAGGTAACTTTTAAAAGTACAGTACTATAAATGTACATGGTCTGTTACAGACGCAAACCAAATGTATGTGTGTACTACACTGTATAATATTAACAATAAGAGCAGCTCACTACTGAAAATGGCAAATGTAGGAGGCAGTGGGGATCGAACCAGTGGCCCCTTGATTATAAGTCAGCAAATCCTACCACTATGCCACAGAAGCTGTTGTATTGTCCTTGAACCTTTTGTGAAAGTGTTTATTTGATCTTTGGACTTCAGGCTTCACACATTATATAGTTTATGCCTACATTTTGTAACATTTATTACTAAGATATGAAAAAGTTTCTGTTTTACCAATGTGTTCACACAGATTACTGTAGAAACGGAACACACATGAAATGCATGTGTTCCAAATAACGATCTATTATTTCCACTCTAAAACTCCAGCAGTTCACTCACTCCCAGATAATCCAACAAGGCATGAGCTGGGAGAATTTAGTGAATGTTCTGCGACAGTGGGGGATGGAATATCGGGCTGCTTGTCTTAATCAGCACATTTACAGGACAAAGACGCTGATGGAGAGGTGCGAACGGATTTAAGGTGGGCCAGATTTACAAGTTTTCTCATAGGCTCTGGTAATTCTAGTGTTAAGCAAACAGAGATTAAGAGGTGACATGATTAGAAGTTTTAAAAATTATGAAAAGAATTAGTGAAGTGGGTTCAGGCTGTTACTTTAAAATGAGTTGAACAAGAACACGTGGACACAGATATGAACTTGTTAAGGGTAAACTGCGCAGAAATCACTCCAGCATTGTGTTGGCTCTAAGCTTCAGGTCATTGCCATGCTAAAACATGAAGCTTACCCCCATTCTGAGGTCATATGCACTTTTGGAGCAGGTTTCTTCAATTACCTCTTTTTATTTTGCCAAATTCATTTTTTCCGAATCCTGAATAGTCTCCCTTTCCTTGCTGCTAAAAAGCATCTCCATGGCAGGATTTTGCCACCAACATGCTTAGCTGTAGGGATGGAATTAGGCATGAGAATTGCCTGCTCTTTGCCAGACAAAGTGCTTGGAGTTTTGCCTAAAGAGCTTGATTTTTGTCACATCTGACCAGAGAATCTTTTCTCTTGAGCTGGTAGGGTCCTTTAAATGGCATCATGTGCCTCAAGAATGGCTTCCATCTATCCACTCTACCATCAACACCTAATTGATGGTGTACAGCTAAAATTGTTGTATTGTCATTTCAGCAGAGGACTCCTGAAGCTCTCTTAGATTTGACCATTAAGTTCTGGTCTCCTACCTAACCAACAACATTCATCCCCAGGTACTCTGTTAGGCTGGATGACCTACTCTAGGAAGAGTCCTGCTGGTTCACAACCTTTCATTTCACAATTATTGAGACCACTGTGTTCCTCGGAACATTTAAAGCTTTAGAAATGGTGTTTTAATCTTGCCCTGACGTATGCCTCACCACCATTTTATTGTAGAGGTCTACAGAGAGTAGTAGTACACTTGGCCTTTTTTATGACATGCAGTATAAATTGTGTGACTTTATATATGCTGATGTGTGCCTTTCTAAACGATGTCCAATCAATTCAGTTTGCCACAAGTGGACTCCAATCAAGTTCTGGACACAATTCTAGGAGAATTATAACCCAAACCAGGTCCAGCTGATCAGAATTTCAAGTGCTACAGCAAAGTGTCTGAAAGAAAACTTAGAGTTTTTTTTCATTATTGGGTATTGGGTGTAGATTGGCAAAAAAATAACACATTTATCCATTTACAGTGCATCCGGAAAGTATTCACAGCGAATCACTTTTTCCACATTTAGTTATGTTACAGCCTTATTCCAAAATGGATTAAATTCATTTTTTTCCTCAGAATTCTATACACAACACCCCATAATGACAACATGAAAAAAGTTTACTTGAGATTTTTGCAAATTTATTAAAAATAAAAAAATTGAGAAAGCACATGTACATAAGTATTCACAGCCTTTGCCATAAAGCTCAAAATTGAGCTGGGGTGCATCCTGTTTCCCCTGACCATCCTTGAGATGTTTCTGCAGCTTATTTGGAGTCCACCTGTGGTAAATTCAGTTGATTGGACATGATTTGGAAAGGCACACACCTGTCTATATAAGGTCCCACAGTTGACAGTTCATGTCAGAGCACAAACCAAGCATGCATTTAAAGGAATTGTCTGTAGACCTCCGAGACAGGATTGTCTTGAGGCACAAATCTGGAGAAGGTTACAGAAAAATTTCTGCTGCTTTGAAGGTCCCAATGAGCACAGTGGCCTCCATCATCCATAAGTGGAATAAGTTTGAAACCACCAGGACTATTCCTAGAGCTGGCCGGCCATCTAAACTAAGCGATCGTGGAAAAAAGGCCTTAGTCAGGGAGGTGACCAAGAACCCGATAGTCACTCTGTCAGAGTTCCAGAGGTCCTCTGTGGAGAGAGGAGAACCTTCCAGAAGGACAACTATCTCTGCAGCAATCCACCAATCAGGCCTGTATGGTAGAGTGGCCAGACGGAAGCCACTCCATAGTAAAAGGCACATGGCAGCCCGCCTGGAGTTTGCCAAAAGGCACCTGAAGGACTCTCAGACCATGAGAAACAAAATTCTCTGGTCTGATGAGACAAAGATTGAACTCTTTGGTGTAAATGCCAGGCGTCACGTTTGGAGGAAGCCAGGCACCGCTCATCACCAGGCCAATACCATCCCTACAGTGAAGCATGGTGGTGGCAGCATCATGCTGTGGGGATGTTTTTCAGCGGCAGGAACTGGGGGACTAGTCAGTATAAAGGGAAAGATGACTGCAGCAATGTACAGAGACATCCTGGATGAAAACCTGTTCCAGAGTGCTCTTAACCTCAGACTGGGGCAAAGGTTCATCTTTCAGCAGGACAACGACCCTAAGCACACAGCCAAGATATCAAAGGAGTGGCATCAGGACAACTCTGTGAATGTCCTTGAGTGGCCCAGCCAGAGCCCAGACTTGAATCCGATTGAACATCTCTGGAGAGATCTTAAAATGGCTGTGCACCAACACTTCCCATCCAACCTGATGGAGCCTAAGAGGTGCTGCAAAGAGGAACGGGCGAAACTGGCCAAGGATAGGTGTGCCAAGCTTGTGGCATCATATTCAAAAAGACTTGAGGCTGTAATTGCTGCCAAAGGGTGCATCGACAAAGTATTGAGCAAAGGCTGTGAATACTTATGTACATGTGATTTCTCAGTTTTTTTTATTTTTAATAAATTTGCAAAAACCTCAAGTAAACTTTTTTCACGCTGTCATTATGGGGTGCTGTGTGTAGAATTCTGAGGAAAAAAATGAATTTAATCCATTTTGGAATTAGGCTGTAAAATAAAATGTGGAAAAAGACATGTGCTGTGAATACTTTCCGGATGCACTGTAAATTTAAATTGACACCATAAAGTATACATAAAGTGAAGGGGTCTGAATTCACTGTATTTAAGAAAATACCTGCCAAGAAAGCATTCAAAAACACTACACAGTTGAAACAATGGCCTCAGTGCTAACTGCAACACTGCTTTGCGGCATGTCTGCTTTTTCTGTGTCTGCGCCTTCAGCTGAAGTTAATGATGTTTGGGGTAAATTAATCAAGATCATTAGCAAAATTAATCCAGATTGTTCTCATTACCTTAGAGATTAACTTAACATGGCAAGGCAGCTCTCATTAATATTATTGGACTTGATTAAGGAACTAAAATATGGATAAAAAATATGAAGCAAAATCTCCAAGGAGCTTTTGATAAGTTTGCATTATATAGTTATAAACTGAGATAAGGTATGAATTTGGTCACAGAATCACAATACAGGTGTACCATATAAATACAAATAAAAATCTTTTTCAAGAACAATTACAACAGAAACATCTGTTCAGCTCATCTATACACATATGCACACACAAGCAAAGTGAGAGGAAAAAATGCTTTGACAGAAGCACACACAAAAATACTCATCTTGCATGTCCGACATTCTTTTTTTTTTTCTCAGTACTGCCATTTCATCATTGTTGCACTAAGCCAGTTGACAAATCTCAGCTCTTTTGAAGTTTAAGGTTATTTCAAAACCAATCACAAAATACAGGGACTTACAGAGTATGGTATCCATATAATGTTAAAATAGCAAATTAGTGATACACAAACAAAAGTAGAGAGCAGGAACACTTTATAAGATACTTTCTTTTCATTATGAATTTGTAATCCTCTTACCAGTTCTAAAAGTAATTGTTCAAAACAACTTTAATTTTGCAAAATTCACACCTCTTATTTCTGTAAAAAAATACCAACAAGCTCTATTTGACAATTTGAATGAATAGTTGCAAGCAAGGAGAAGAGAGAAGGCATGCATTTAAAAGCTAACTTGAATCTTTTTATTTTAAAGAAAACAAAAGCAAAACAACTTATTTTCTACTTGAAACCCAACATACTGCACTTAAGTATGTAGTCTTTAAAAGAAGGTAACTTGTAATAACTGAACAACCTACAAGCCCTAAATACTGTAATGGAAGGTCAACAAATAATGCACAATCCCTGTATGTGACTTTGTGTCATCATAAGGCTATAAATTTGATTATCACACAAGAAACAGGACATTCTGTAATGAAATGTTTCACTTCACACAAACTGTACATACACATTCTGATTTAAGCTTAATTTAACAAACGTTCAACAGTTCGAACAACACATGGCACTATGAGGTAGAGATATACGGTATATAAACAATAGGTAGAGAAAATACTTAAAATTATGGCAAATTGTTCTTTCTTTCTAATCTGATTTTTCTAACTCCTTTTCCCATTCTTTTCTATTGTCATGAAATGAAGAATGCACTCACTCATTCACAGCCGTTTTAGATTTGCCAAGTACCTTAAAACTTCAGACCTTAGAAGAAAATACCAGTGTAGATGGATGATGCCGTAATAATAATATATTGTATGCATACAGTGCCTATAAAGAGTATTTAGCCCCCATGGAAGTTTTCAAATTTTATTGTTAGATAACATTGAAACACAATGGATTTCATTTGGCTATCTTAATACTGATCCACAAAAAGATTCTTTAATGTCAAAGTGAAAACAAATTCTCTGGAAAGTACTCTAAATTAATTACAAATATAAAACACTAAATTAATGATTGCAGAAATATTAATCACCTTTAACATGGCAGATGTAAATCACCACTAGTGCGATCAACTTTTTTTTAGAAGTCATACAATTAGTTTAATGGAGGTCACCTGTCTGTAGTCAATAAGTTTTAGTTGATTGGAGTATAAATGCACATTATCTGAAAGGCCCAACCTGCAGTGGTCAGTATGTTGGCCTAATCTACACAATGAAGACAAATAGAATACTCCAAGCAGCTCCGTGGAAAGGCCATTGAAAAGCCAGGGGATGTAAACAAGAAAATATCAATATATCATGGAATATCCATTTAAATCTAGTTGTATCAATCACTAAACAAAGGAAATGGCATTGCACAGCTGTGAATCTGCCTACAGTGGGTCGACCAAAAAAGCTAAGTGGAGAAGAAGAGTCAAGAAGAAGACAAGTGAGGGAGTTCATGAAGAGACCTATGATAATTCTCAATCAGGTACTAGCTATAATGGATGAGATTGCAGAGACTGTGCAGACAATAACTGTTGCCCAGTGCCTAACCTGTTGCAAGTTTATGGGAGGGTGGAAAAGAGAAAGACACTACTAAAAAACAAACAAACATGACATCCTCATTAGATTTTGCTAGAAGGCTTATGGGAGACTCTGAAGCCAACTACAAGAAAGTTCTACAGTGTGATGAGTTCAAAATTGAGCTGTTTGGACAGAGAACTAAATCTCATGTTTGGTGTAAGACAAACACTGGACATTATTAAAAACACATCATGCCAACTGCCAAGCATGGTGGTGGCAGCATCACACGGATACTTCCCCACAACTGGCCCTGGACAGCTAGTGAGGGTATAGGGTAAAATGAATGTGGGAAAATACAATGAAATCCCACAGGAAATCCAGATGCAGCCAGCAAGAAACCTGTGCCTTCACATAAGATTTGTTAACATCCCCCAGCATAAAGCCAAAGCTACACAGGAATGACTTCAAAACAACAATGTTAATGTCTTGGAGTGACCAATCCAACTGAGATTTTGTGTCTGAATGGAGAAAATTTTTGTGTCCAGATATACAAAGTTCAAGACTGACAAAGGCACGTCTACAAACTACAAAATACTGAACTTGTGGGTATATACTTTTGTGTATCTATATTGTGTTTTCTGTTTGTAATCAATTTAGACCATTTTGCAGAGATCTATTTTATTATTACTTACTATCTCATAATTATGACTTACTATCTCATAATTTAGATTTAATACTTTGTAATTACAACCTGCTATGTTGTAAATTATGACTTAGTATCTCGTAATTTCAACCTATTATCTCATTATTAGGACTTACTATCTCGTAATTATAACTTAGTATTTCATAACTTCAATGAAATACTTCATAATTATGACTTACTACAGTGCTGTGTTACTGCATACAGTAAATTATAACTATTTGATACTAAGTCAAACTTATGTGATACTAAGTCATAATAATGAGATCATTAGTTATAATTTTGAGATTTATTTTGGCAGAAATGGGCTTTTTAATTTTCATTTTGACATTGAGTAAATATTCATCTGTTGATAAATGTCAAAAAAAGCAAAATAATTACACTGTGAATGAACCTTGAGCAACAAAATGTGAAAACTTCCAAGGTGATAAATACTTTTTATAAGCACCATATAACATCTTCAGTATAGCATTGTTTTAAATTTCTTCATAAGCAAGAAAATGGTAGTCTCATATTAAACAACTGTACCATTACAGATGAATGATGTGCTTATCCTCCACCCAGAAATCTGCACATGCAGTTCAAAGTCACATGTGAAGAAGGCAAGTCTAGGTAGCCTTTTCTCTACTTCTATCTTCAAACTGTTTGTTTTAAAATTTAAGCATTTTTTATGAAAACACAAATATTTAAAAAGAGACTATAGTATTTAAATTATTTATTTTAATCTGTGCATATATTTTTGACACTGAAATACAAGATTACAAAGAGTCCTTGGGTAATGGTGAGGAAGACGAATGCCATATAGTCTTTAAGTGAAGGTCACAAAAAATTCATACATATTTACACTTATTTACTGTCTTGATGGTGGATTTCAGCTATCTGATCAAATTACGTGTGCAGACTAAAATTAAGAGGAAAAATATTTTAGAAGCATAAAGCATCATTTGTTTAAATCTGTTATACTTTTATTTGTCCAAATTCTACCTTTTTTCTTTTTTGTGATCATGTTTTAAATAATAAATTACAAAATGTTTGTATAAAAACAAAAAATAACCCCAAAATCTCATATTCATCACCTTATCCCAGTGAAGTGTACAGTGTTTAATGGGCTATGTGAAGTAAGGGCAAAAGGAAATTGTCATGGTGATCTGCTACTTTCTAAATGAGCTTCAATGATGTAAGTTTTAAAGTTTAGTTTTGCTATGTCAGACACTTTTCTTAATTGCCATCTGTCAGTCTTCAAAGCCAGTTAAATGTACTTTTCATGCACAATTTATTTTGCTTTTCCACCTTTTCCTTACTAACACATTTCTGACATTTCCCATGTTTGTAGGCAGTTCATATGCTTATGTTGTCACTGTCATTGAGCTCACATGTTTCTAGCTATTCTTGGATTGTAAGGCCATCTTTAGGACATTCTTTCTCTATATTAAATTCATTAAACAGGCCCTCATTGTAAGAGCATCTAGGAATGTGTATTCTAGTTGAAGAATTTATGTCTTTTGTGAGTTTTTCACTTTTCAGTTACTCTGATCAGCATTATTATTTTTGGTGCTCACAGGAGATAGTGTCTATCAGGCAGGAGCTCAGTTCTGGTTTCAGGTTAGGTAAGAAAAAAAAGCTCCTATAAGCTCTCTAGTAAGACTCCAATAGGACTATGTAAAGAATTTCTTTTGTTAGCTACTGCATAGAATGGATAGGTTACACTATGAGCTGACTTTCTATGCAGTCGCACTGTTGACATTTTGATTGGGAAGACCCAGAGGCACATCACATCCTTCTAGCAAGTAATATTACTTTTATATTTTTCTGCCAAGTGACCCCTGACATGATGACTTTTTCACACATTTGTCATCATGACAGAGAGAGACAACATAATAGTTATATCACTATGAAAATTGTTTAAGCTAAACTGGGGTCTTTATACTATGAACACTTTTGAAGATGTAAAATGTGTACAATTGGAGATTGAATGAAGGAAAGAGCCAAGGGACGATTATAAAGCAGTAAGCTAAATTGAAATAACAAATTCAGGATAAATGTTCTTATGAAAAAGACTAAGGGTGAAAATTGGAGGTAAAAATACAGGAGCAGAGGTCCAATACAACAATAACTAGAACAAAAACTTAAGTAAAGATTTTAAAATGGAACATGCAAAAAGTTTTTTGAATATATCCAAAAACTAATACCGTAGATCCCAGAATACAAGCCGACTCGGTATATTAGCCGATCCCCTTCTCTACCTACTAAATTACATATATTTGCCGATGACCGGTATTTAAGCTGACCCCCTTCTCCAAGCAAAATTTTCTAAATTTCCTTAAAAGTGTCTTTCAGGTATATTTATCATGTTTATCGGCGAGAATTTCAGACTGCCGGCATTTTTGATGGAAACCAGGAAGTGATTGCGGAGAAGTTTGGTAAAATGAAGCCTTTTTGTTGAAACTATATACGCAAATACGGTACATTGGCGGGTGGATTTCCGGAGACTCATTATAAATTTGACTAACTTAAATACGCAATACAGTGGACCCTTGACTTAAGAACTTAATTCGTTCCAAACCTCCCACTGCAACACTTATTTAACCTTTTCATAATAAAAAAGGGTTGTATAATGTGCATAATTTACCAAAACACCAATAATTTTCTAATGTACTAACTAAAAACTTATAAAAAGTGCCTAGCCTACCAGAAGTAGGCTAGATTAAGCTAGGAGCATGGCGGCGCGCAGCGGCTCAGGGCTCTCCTTTTCAGTGCACTTTTTTATTGTTTTTGTACTTTTTTTTTTTTCCTTGTTTGTGCACGATCGGATCGGCGAACATCCACTACACCCGTCAGAACCTTATAGACATCGGTGTCCAGAGCCAGACATCTGTTTCGAGTGTTTTTCATCACATGCACATCCCAGACAACATAGCGAGACCAGCGGGCTCTCCATGGATTGTTGTCGGGTCTAGGAGACGACGCAGATGGAGGAGGGAAAGAAAGCAGAAGCGGGGCCACAGATCCGGCGTTATGCTAAGGCTAAAAAACCAGCCATACAAGCCCTATACAGAACTTTTTTCTGCACTGAAGGAACTGCTTTTAATCTCATTGTAGATGTGTATAGTGACAATAAAAGGCATTCTATTCTATTCTAGAAACAACAATTTCATACTGTACTCACCATTTAATTTGACATCTTTGGGCTGCAGGGAGGAGGAGAATGCAAATCTTTTCTTTGTAAAATTGTCGAGATGGTGGATTTCGACATGCTGTACATATTAGAGAGATCAGTCACACGAACAGCACTCTCATATTTCCACACAATTTCCATCTTTGTTTCAATTGTGATCGCTTTCTTTACCTTCTCTTTCTTCCTTAACAATTATGTGTCTGGCTTGCATGGTCTTAGTGAATTATATATATAGGTAAATCACTGCAATGACCGAAATTACATCCACAAACACATGTATCTGGGCTCCAACTGACGCTACTAACGTTCTTGGTTGTTTGTTTACAATCGCGCAAGCGGATACACGTGACCGCATTCGGGTCGTAACGCAAGATGTTCGTCGTAAATCAAAAGAAAAATTTTTATTTTAAACTTCCCGATAATTTATTATAAATTTTATTAATAAAATCAACAACTAAAACACTTTTTTGAATAAATTCTTTATTTAATTTAAAGTACCGGCATGCAAAGTTACTTCTTCATCTGAAAGATGGCTCTATGGTTTTGTCCTTATTTACTTCCGTATTGATCGGCAAAACCGGCATTGCGCTGGAAATCTTGAATCTGAAACTATGCTCGTTGTATAAACCGACCCCCAAACTCCAAGCCAAAAATCTAGGATGAAATTCTCGGCTTATATTCCGGGATCTACGGTACTGTGAATATCATAAGCCACTAAGGCATTGATACTGGTTAATGTCTGGTTGATGTTTGTTCAGCGTTGCCTTCTGTCCTATGGATAGTTGAACTTCGACCTCGTTTGTATTATGTTAATACTTTTTTTAGGTCTACTGGTTTTTGAACTCTTCTGCTGTTTTTCATTCTATTTATTGGATTGTGCTCTGGATTTAGTTAACTTTTGGCTTGCCTTCCTGGTAAATATTTTTGACTCCTTTTGTTCTGGCTTTTTTAAATATAATTAAATTCTGTAAATACAATAATAAAACTCTGTTTTTTTATTGTAGACCAGGGGTTTTTGTCATTCTCATCTTATGATATTTGCTTTGTTCAGTTTGATACATTTCAGGGCTATAAATGCCTTCTAGCCTTGATTTTGGGACGAGGCTTTTTTTCCTGGACTGCACATAGAGTCTTGTGGCCTGTTTTTCTTTTAAGTCAGTTTTTGATTTAAGTGAGCCTTCAATCACAAGACACTTTGCTTAGACTAAGATGATGGAACCTGCTGCCACAATCTAAACTAGACTGCATTTCTAAAATGTATTCATTAGGACCTTTTGGAAACACGAAAAGCTGTTATTATAATGATATTTCTGTTCACTCATTTTTTTATCTGCTTAAAACAATGCAGAGTCTTGTTTATCGCTGACCATAGATTATTAAGAATTTTGTTACAGACTGCTTCTTTATATACTAGTTCTCCTAATCACTTATGGGGCTGAAGTTAGCAGCAGAAAGGTGAAGGAAATTATACACATCCTCAAGTGTGCCTTAGCACACTGTTTTGAAAAGAGTAATCTGTGAACGTTTTTTAGCATTAAAGTTTCAGAAAATATCTTATGATTTTAAGAATTGTAACAAAGTAATCCCACAAGAGACAACAGAGAATTGTCCCCATATAATGTCCGTCGATCTTCAGAAAAATGTTAGCAAAAATAGTGATCAAAACCATAACAGTTGATAATATATGACAGTTGAAGGTGAGTATTTATAGAAAATGGCGACCGGAAGGAAGTAATTGTGGAAATGATGTCATAACTGTGTGACCAGAAGTGACAACATCATGAGTCGACCGGAAATGATGTCATCAAGCGACAAAATGGAAGTGCCGTCATCGGAAGTGACCCTATCCGATAGGGCCATAAGTGATGTCATCAATGGGCGGCCGGAAGTGACACCATCCTTGGGAGTCGGAGGTGGAAATGATGAAATGGAAGAGGAGCCAATTTGAGAATCCAGGACTGTCGGTGAGTGAATGTTTTTATTGTTCTTCTTCTTGAATTCTGGAGAAGAAAGGAGAGAGGCATTAATACCTGATGTTACCCCTTTGTCCCTCACCTCAGGGCTTGTTGGCTGCCTCCTAAGCACATGTGTGTGACAGCATGCACAAACATAAATGAGGAAGTTCAGAATTAATATTTTTCAGAAGTGCGGCACGGTGGCACAGTGGTAGCGCCGCTGCCTCGCAGTAAGGAGACCTGGTTTCGCTTATTGGTCTTCCTTGCGTGGAGTTTGTATGTTCTCCCCATGTCTGCATGGTGTTTCCACCGGGTGCTCTGGTTTCCTCCCACAGTCCAAAGACATGCAGGTGTGGTGTAATGGCAATTCTAAATTGTCCCTAGTGGGTGTGTGTGTGTGTGCCCTGCAGTGGGCTGGCGCCATGCCCAGGGTTTGTTTCCTGCCTTGCGCCCAGTGTTGGTTGGGATTGGCTCCAGCAGACCCCCGTGACCCTGTGTTAGGATATAGTGGTTTGGATAATGGATGGATGAATGGATATTTTTCATAAACAATTTCTTTGAGCACATAATTTTTTTTTTTAATTTGCTCTACAGTTAGTTAATTTGTATAAATATTTTTCTGTTTCCTTTTTATTAAGTTAATCATAGTACACAATTACTGTGGACTGTAAAATACAGTATTAAAAAGGTATCCATCCATCCATCCATTATCCAACCCGTTATATCCTAACTACAGGGTCATGGGGGTCTGCTGGAGCCAATCCCAACCAACACAGGGCACAAGGCTGGAAACAAACCCTGGGCAGGATGCCAGCCCACTGCAGGGCACGCACACACACATACACCCATACACCAAGCACACACTAGGGACAACTTAGAATCGTCAATGCACCACACCAGCATGTCTTTGGACTGTGGGAGGAAACCAGAGTTCCTGGAGGAAACTTAAAAAGGTATTTGATGCACAATCATTTTTAACACATAAACCATTTTTTAACATTGAAATTATATAAAATAGTCAAACAATTAGAGAAAGATTTATTTTTTAACTTTTAAAACCACAGGATTACAGTGCTGTATGGAAGTGGCAGAGGTCAGTTATCATAGCAGAAGGTAGATGCTTGTAACCACTGATGCTTGATTTTCAAAATCAACATTTATTAAGCTATCAATCATATTTTGGCTTGAGGGGAAAGCACTACTCCAGCCTGGGAGTACTCACAAAAAGGCAGGGCATTTCAGATCAGGGAAACCATGCAATCTCATGCAGAGACAGGAAGAATCAATAAAAGAATTCAAATCATTGTTATGCAATCATAAAAAAGGAAGTGTTTAGAAATAGAGAGATAGAACAGAATAGTACAGAGGAACAAGAAGCAGAGCCACCTAGAATAGGGATTGGCTGTTTGTACAAACAAAATGGGGGTTGTTTGTGTACAGTAGCCTCTTAGATAATGCTGCATTTTTGGTTAGTTCATCAAACATAGCATATGTGTCAGGACTTTTATAATATAAAATGATGTACATATGTGGGACTACCTGACAACACTGAAAAACACACACTCAAGGAATAATGGGGTCAATGAATGGCAAAACAAGTCTTGACAATTATAAAATATGTGCACCTGTTTTACAGAAACAAGAAATGCATTGCAAGTTCCTAAACAAAAGCTGCTATAGAATTTAAAGGAGTGGAGTACAATAAAAGCAAGTTAGGAAATGAACATGGAGATGAACATTCAGCTGCTTTGGGCGACTAAGTTGACAACTGACCTGAATGTTGGAGCATTTCACATTTTTACTTACTTTATACAATGGTCAGTTAAGACATGCTTGTTTATTATTTTGTTATTGTAACAATGAATCATTTTCAAAAATAATAGCAACAATAGACTGACATTGTATCTGTTAGTGGACTACAATAAATACATGCTCTTTAAGAGCACTTTCCATGTAGTTAAAAATGGAGCACAAATAGACTTGTGGTGGCTCAGTAGCTTTTGGACACAACAGATTTCAATTCCGGTGATATAAAAATGGCATTGATTGATGTGGGTTAGTGGCTGAGTGCCTGTAACTTACTGTTCTTTGATTTTCCTAAACATGACATTTATGAAAGCATACCCAATAGACGACTATCCAATAATTAGCATGCGTAAAATAACTATTAATACAAAATGACCAATACTAGCGTAAAATTACTATCAATATTACCCTATTAAAGGAGAAGAGTAACTGAACTATGTCCCTAATATAGCTATGAATATTAGTTTAAACACAGTAATTCATTGAAATTATATAAATAATATCTTAGAAAGGAACTGATTTGTTGTATAATGGGAATACAAAAGATTTTAATTCCAGTCTGAAGATACATGTAAGCAAATGGGGGTCTTTGGGTATGAATAAACTGTAATGCATGCTCCATCTGTTGGATGTTATACCACCAAGTAACTAGTATGGCGCAAAGTGTAATCATGCCCTGTCTTTGCTATTAGGGGCCAGCGTGGTCCTTGTTGCATGCCCACCTGCTCCGATCTTCTGCTCGCAGATCATATGCAGGTTCATTTGCAAACCTGTGCTCTGTTTATATCAGATAGGGCAGCTGCCCCTTTCCAATGTAATTACTTGGATCAAACACTATTTAAAAGCAAATTGATAATGTCAGTTTTTTCAACGATAATCTGCAGATAATATTAATTCAATCAATTCAGTCTGATATATGCTGGCATAGTTGCTTTTTCCATTACCTTTATTTCCAGAGAAGTTACTCTTTCTTTCTGTACTTCTGCATGAGCTTACCTAAAGCAGCAGGAGAGGGGTGCCGCGGTGTGAGCTGTTTGCGCGAGTACACTCTCCCCAGCGTCTGACTCACTTGCAATTGACATCTGAGTGGCTGTCAAACGAGTAAATGAGGAAAACATACAAAATGCAGAAGTTCAAGCAACTGCTCTCAAGGTAAAATTGAAACAGTAAGCTAATTTGTAGCTGAAGTCTCACAGAATGTTTCTCCATTTAAAAAGAGATGAATCCACAAATTCGCAAATTCTTTTCAATGGGAGGTTTTGAAACTTCACCAGTCAATCTGTTCAAAATATCTCAATGCAAATTGAAGCCTTGACCAATCTCATTGAAAAATAAGCATGGCACATTTCAATCAGATTAGTCCACGTTTTGAGCAAGTCGTTCAATGCCGGCAGACAGATTGACACATGGCTATCGCAATAGGTGGTTTGCACATTATATGCAAATGCACCTTAAAATTGGATCCACTAGGCAGAAACTTCAAAAACATTTGATTGATTTAGAATTCAATACATGGGCAGTAGTAACTAGCAGCTTATGAAGACTACTGTGAGGATGAAGGATTAACTGGCTAAGTGCAAGATCAGTAAGCTGCATAGCCCCTTGATAAATGCCTGTCCCCTTATGAACGAACACTACTCTGCTGAATCATTTAAATTACTAGAAATTCACTGTTATGAGTCTGTTTTTAGCAGCCACACCTATAGTTCTGACAATTACATAAAATTTGAATACAGTTTAAGCATTAATATATTTTGATTGCACACTACTTTAGTAGATATAAGTTTCTCAATGCAATTTTTCATCTTCCTTTGTTACTTTCTTTCCTATTTATCTGACAAAAAGAGCCCTTCGAAATGATCTGTTATTTTGGTGTATTAAGTATTTATGCATCCTTGAAAAAACTGTATATGCCGTATAAGCAATGCCATATTGGAATTTTATGAGAAAAAAAAAATGGCAAAAATGTTCTTATTGAGATTATATTGTTGACAGGGACAGGCAGCGATCACACTGTTCATATCTAATTTCAAGAAGAAAGAAGTGACAAAATAAAATGCGTATCTTTGTATAAGCTTTACTTGATGAGTTTCAAATCCTGCAGTTTATTCAGTAATTTCTGAGGGTGTGCAGAAGTCACTGAATAACAAATCATTGCTTCCAGCATGTTTTAAGCTGACTACAATTAATTAAACATAAAGAAAGCTGGTCACAGCATCTGAATGATGATCTGCACTGCCTCACATTAATTATCAGGCCAGATTTTTTTCTACAAAAATGATTTTACTTAAATAAGAATTTCAGTTGTTTGAATTTTTAAAATGCTTTTCTTATACTATTTAGAAACAATTACCACATTGTAAAAAAAAATAGCTATTCTGAGCTAAAACAGAAAGGTTATACCTTGGGTATAAATGAAGGACCTTTCCTTATGAACCCCAGAACTTAATATTCAAATTGTGATGTATATTACCACAGTAAAATGAATTGAAAAGAAAAGAATGCTTGTCAAGGATAACTCTTTTAAAGTACACCAAATAAACTCCATTCATGTGACAGATAAATAGCATTAGAAATCAAGAGAATTGAAAAGATATAACATGATGGGTCTCTTTTGTGACTTTAGGGAAACATATCCATTCATCCATGTTGTAGCCTACGTCTTTCAGTCAGACTGCATAAGGCAAAGGGTAGAATGCAAAAAATGGCATGAATTGTGTGAATCATAACAACAGCATTATTTGTTGATAATAATGGAAAACCATTTAAGAGTGACATCAGGCATTTCTTGCCTCTAGGCTTATTATAGAAATACTATTAATTGAAAAATAATATAAGCAAATGCACAAAACAGATATCAGTGTGAGTGCGCTTTGACTGTCATTACTTCCTCTGCAGAGTATTATGAAAGAGTAATTTTCCACATTACTATATTAGCAGCAGATGGGTTCAAGATGCCCTAAAATCTTAATATGGTTCAGTATTCAGTTCACTGCAGTGTAACCCTAGGTGGCCAATTTAAAGTCACAGATTTACTCAGCCCTTAGGCTGATTTTTAATGATCAATTATTCTATTGATTCTCAACATTGCCACGTTTGCACCAGTTCAGGTAAATAAGTGGTAGCTCATGCGAATTCAATTAGAACTTACAGCAAAGTCCCACTCAGACTGATGGTATGGTACGGTAGCTTTGATTAGTCGCACACTGTTACAATCAGTAATAAAATCCATTTCTTCCAGCTACTGTTTTCGAAAAATTGACTTCTTCATCAGATTGCAAGTTTTAATTATGAAATGAGTAATTTAAATCTAGCTCCTTAAACCTACTTTATATTAGTAATATAATGTCAGTCGGGCATTAGACAGACAGAGGATTCATTTATCCAGTTCTTTATCCAGATTAGGTGACCAGACTCATAAAATAACATTATAAATGTTTCAGCATGGGAAGACAGTTAATCTGAGGAGCCTTAAGGCATAATGCAATTGGCAGAACTAGCACAGAGTATGTATCGAAGACATTTTTAAAATATGAGCTGCATGATGATTTTAAGATAATCAGTACTTTCCTGTGTGGCATCAGGATCACTTAAAATGTAAAAGAACATGTAGGAATGGAGGCTTTAAATGGAGCTTGTGATATTTTGGGCTAAATACTAGAATGACTGTTTTGTTAGTGCCTTCCACAAATTAAGCAGAAATTAAATGTGTTGGTCACAAAAGAATTTAAAAAAAAAATTGTGTAAATTAGTACATGGAAAATGACTGCTTGTTTTGCAGGCTGCACTATGTGCAAGTGCCTGTGTTTGGGCTTGGTCAAGATGCCCGTCCCTTTACAAGTGCTATAATTATAAAATTAGGCACAAAATTACAAAATACTAAAACACCTGGCCATTCTATCTGGGCCGACCTATTTGATGTTGACAGTTGACCCATTTTCCTACCACAAGTATACAGTCATCAATAATAAATTAATTGAGCTGCAAAGAATAAATTGATTAATGATAAGCAAACGCCACTGAATTTGCATTGCCTCAAATTCAAACAAAATTGCAGAAATGTCTGGGAACTTTGCAGAACTTTGTCACTGGCTTTGATGCATTTACTAAGAAGAAAATTAACTAGTTTTGAATGGAGTATAAAGGTGCAATGGTCTGTTAAGTGTTCCTGGTGGGCAGAGAAGTGTCTGCTAACTATTCTATACAGACTGTTGTGGTAAAAAATCTGACCTGAGCTCTAAGACAGCAGTGCTAACCACTAAGATACCTTGCCTACCTGTGATAAAATTAATAGATTTAAATATCAGAACAGTAAAAGTTTTTTGCAGGCAGGAAGCATACATTCACTGAAGCTTACTCCCAAAAATTCAATAGCTGGCACTTACCTCTCTGAAGAGGTACAGTGTGTTTGTTTGTTTTATCTTTTTTACTTATTCACTGCTGCGGCTGCCAACAGATGCACAAGACACATGTGGATTCTTCACTCCTTCCTGTTTACATCGACCGCACAGCACTCTGGGAAATACTATTGAAGGGGTAGGCTCACATATTATATACACTTCACAAACAATCCCATACATAAAGACATTACCATTAAGAAACAAATACACTGTGTGGTGGGCGGCTGGGTCACATACCCGGTTGGGACGCCCCTTCTACATATGTTCTGGGGGAGCAACCATGAACTCCTCAGTACCTCCCCTGGGCAGCCTCCCTGGCTGACGATGGTGCCTCAGTTTCCCGCAGGGCTCCATGGGAAATGGAGTTCTCCACAGCCCTGCTGGATCTGGGGTGGATGCCAGGGGGTGCTGCATGGGTCCCTGAACCGGTTTGGACACTTCTACAGCCCCTCCCAGAAGTGCAATAAGAAACAGGTGATCAAGCACCTGGAGCACTTCTGGGTGGGCTATAAAAAGGGCCAGCAACCTCCACTCAGGAGCTAGAATCGGGAGGAAGAGAACAAGGTTGCCAAGGAGGAGTGGTGGTGCCAAACGGGAGTATTGTGGTGATTTGTTTAAAGTGCTTTGGGATTGTGTTGTAGCTGGAGGGTTCACGGGGAAGACATGCCCTCCTGCTGAAGAAAAATAAAGTTTTTGTTGGATTTTACACGTGCCTCTGTGTGATTCTGTGCCGGGTCGGGTGCTACATAGCGCCTTTTATCAGAACTGACAAACTTCCAGTTTCCTTCTGCATGCATATTTTCTGTGTAAATGTAAACGCCAACTTTTCATCTAATTTTTAGCCCACTTCTAGGATTCCAGCTGGCAATGGCTGCTACAGCTCTGTAATGCTGCACCGGCAATGGCCTGAGACTTGGACTTTGATCTGACCACTCCATGATATTACTATTACTGTTTTAAGCTAATCATATGTAGCTTTGGCTTTGCGCTTGGCTTTGTGCTTGGGGTTATTGTCTTGCTGGAAAACAAATCTTCTCCAAAGGTTTCTTGCAGACTTCATCAGGATTTCCTCCAGGATTTTCTCGTATTTCGCTGCATTAATTTTGCCTTCCTACTCTCATATGCTTTTCCGTGGCCAACAGCAGAGGGGCAGCCCCACAACATGATGCTGCCACCATCATGCTTCATCATGGAAGTGATGTGTTATTGATAATGTACAGTGTTTGACTAAGACCAAGCATGGCATTTAGTCTGATGGCCAGAAAACTCATTTTTGATTTCATCAGAACATAGAACCTTCTTCCAGGTGACTTCAGAGTCTCTCATGTGCCATCTGGCAAACTCTAGTCAAGATGTCCTGTGATTTTTTTTTTTTTGTAACTTTGGCTTTCTCTTTGTCACTGTCATATAAAGCTGTGACTGATGAATCACCTGTCCAACAGTAGCTGTGTGCATTACCCACTCCAATCTCACCCACTGTAGCTTGTAATTGTCACAGGTTTCTTGTTGGCCTAGTCTTCTTCTTGCAAAGAAGTATTTTGTGGATGGCCTCCTTTAGGCAGATTTTCAGCTCTGCCATTCTTTTACATTTCATAATGCTTGATTTAACTGGACTCCAAGGAATATTTAGTGACATAGATATTTTCTTGTCTCCATCTTCTGACTTGTGCTTCTCATGGAGTTGTCTTCTCTTTTTTGTGTGTGTCTTCATTGTGCAGGTTAGATTACCTCACTGACTCACCACAACTTGGCCCTTCCAGTTAAGGTGTATTTATGCTGCAATCAACTGAACAGACCCTTTAGAACAGACAGATCATCTCAATTGAACTAATTATGTGATTCCTAAAGTTAATTGGCTGCACCAGTGATGATATTAAATGGGGGGGAATCCCTAATTAATCAATTATTTTGCATTTTGCACTTGCAATTAATTTAGACCACTTTGCACAGATATGTTTTTACTGTTGACACTGTTGATTAGTGTCAAAAGAGCCAAATTACATCCACTGTGATTCAGTTTTGTATAACATTTAAAATGTGAGAACAAGAGGGCAAAAAACTTTTATAGGCAATGTATTGTTCTTGTGTGCCTTTAACTAAGCTCGGGAAAGTTAACACGTTAATATTTGCGATTAATGTGGCCTATTTAATGGGCTAGCAAGCCTCAGGCAGTGCTTTGGTTAGGGTGGCATTTTCATGTATTTTTTTATTATTTTCTTAACATTATGAAACAGTAATACAAATAAGTGTGTACCTAAAGGATTACATAAACATCAAGTACCGTATTTATATATAACCTTTCAAAATTTTCTGAAATAAAATTTTCTTTTAAAGGTTTATCATTTCGTATTATGTGGTTCATAGCATACACCACATGTCAATACGTAGCACTGGTGTTCATTTTCTTGATTTATGCACACTGACAGAGGTGCAGGGGACTAGGAAGAAAGGGTGTGTTTTATGGCTGTCCTGGTACAATGCTAGAGAAAAGATGCAAAGGTAAAAGTTACGTTTTCTCTTTTTTTTTCATTCCAGGTTTCTGTAAGAGGATCATATCAACTTCATATCACATAAGTGCTAAATAAGATATCTTTGAGTGACACTAAATAAGTCTCTAGTGCCTCTGTATTTACCTTGCCAGTCTCCCAGCCAGCTTACGGTGCTGACTGCCCTAATATAATAACAAAATTGTATAAAATAGAAGTATAATGATTATACCTACCCATGTTCAAGTTTGCAGTATCTTCAATAATTTATGCAAACAACATAAAATAACCTTCCAAGCAATGCATATTTTCAGTTTTTAAGCCAGATATCAGCTGGACCAATCTTTTTAGCAGGCCAGGAGCAAAGGTGTAAGTAGAGAAGTATTTTCCAACAGTTTTTCATTAGAGGCACAAGTTTTTAACCAAAAAAGCCCGCAATTCTACCAACCACAAAAGTCTTAAATCTATACATGTGCTAAACTGTCCAAAAGGGCAGCAAAAAAAGCAGCTTGGAGATTGTTTTTTGCAGACACTACAATTAGTGAGCACTTTGGATGCATTTTTCAGCTGATTTGTCCCTTTTTCAGCTCATACAGGCAGTCTTCTCTCTGCCCCCACGGTTAAAGGTAACTCATATGCCCATTGGACCTCGGTTCAGCAAGATGCACACAGGCAGATTGACCCCAATATGTCTCCTGGCTGTAAAGTACTTTCTAGGTGTTGTGCCTGCAAAATGGTGATCACAGAGCTACTTTTATGTCAGCTTCACCAGGTAGTCCTGTCCTCCTCAGACAGGTCTTGACCCCTTTGGACCCAGGGGCACTTCATTGTTATTTCCATGGCGTACCGGTTGAAAAATACTTGTGTAGAGTGTAATTATCAAGTCACTGATGGTGATGAACAATTCAGGATAGTATTCTCTGAGTTTTAACATAAGTTTTAATGGAAGCCCATTAAGAGATGCTTATTCTTTCAGCTAAATCAGTCATCAGCAGTGCATTCAAAGTCAATAGTCGTTTGAACTGTTTAATTTTTACTTTGATATATCTGTGTCTCATATGCTATGCCAATTTAATAATGAATACATTGGCCTTGTTTTCTTTTTGTGCTATCTTCAACTTGCCTTTTAGGAATGCATTAAAATACAGGTTGTTCTTGCTCAAGTAATATTTTGTTAAAACTTCAGGTTTAAGATAATTGTTTAAGTTTAAACTATGTATTTTTTATTTCTTTGTATTGATTATACATTAAATTTGTGATTTAGTGTATATTTACTTCATTACTTATGTATTAATTTTATAATTACATTTTTTAATATTAGAATAATTACATACACTTATTAAACTAATTAGTTAATTATTTTTTAATTGATTCCCAGCTCCACCTTTAATATATTATGATTGTTTAACTATTTTTACATTACTGCACATACAGGTTAAGGGATTTGCTGAAAATCACACAAAGACTCTGCAATAGAAGCCACCATCTTATGGTTTAAAGCCCACTACCCTACCATTAGCAATCAGTGCCCTCCTTAATGGGCATTGTTTTTGTACACTATTTTGTTATTGTTTACTTATTAAAACAGCTACCTATGGTGCTTGCTATAAAAGGCTCTGTAAAATTAATGTATGATTGATCAAATGATGTGCATCTGCCACTCACAGTTCATTTTATTTATTCAGTGTGTAATTTTATCGATTTGTTTTTGATGTCAGTCAGCACTTATCCGAAGACAAACTGTTACATCCATTGACGTGAACTTTTCATTTGCTTCCACGGTGCCTAACACATTTGAGCTAAGCACATCAAAAGACACATCATTGTCATATTATTGTCATAAGCTTATTTATTTGTTAATGGTGTGATTAATTGAGATGACTAGCACAACAACAATTTGAATGAGATACTCTGTCAACTGTATGGTGGTGAGGGAGTGAAGTGCATAAAAAATTCTAGGAAAGTAATGAAGTATTTAAACTGTATAGTATATCACCGACTTCATTTAATGCATTTAATAATGTGATCACAAATGTTTTTAGCAGTCTTTTCAGTTACACTGATCACCTTATCTAAGATATATTTTACTTTGAATAGTGTTTTATAACTTGTTTTATATTAGCATATTAACCATTATAAGTGCAGATGGTAGAAAGTAAGAATGAAGAGAATGTTATTGAAAGTATTGGGGATGCCCACTGTGAATTATTCTTTTTAGGATGAATGAAGTTAATTATTTCAGAAATACTTATGTAAACCTTTCTCAGCTTTTTTGCCATTTTTAATATCTTAAACCCATACACTAATTTGTTTGGTATTGTATGATTTCTGAACATTAGAAACTGTCTGAGTGGACAGTTTTGCATGCTGTTTGTAGCTGGACTCAGTTTTGGCTTTGGCCATTGCTGGGCAGCTTCACTCTCCCTCCTTACACATCTGTAGTGCTGCAGTGATTAGTATGCAGGACAGCACTGGACTGAATTAGAAATATTCCCATAGGCAAAGGTCTCTCTCGTTTCGCAATTAAATTCAATTTATTTTGCATATATTATTTTACCATTGCTTTAAACTAAATTTATCTACTCTGAAGCTACAGTTGAAATAAAGTGGTGTAAAGGAGAGCAGGGTGGAAAAATAACTGCAGTGTATTGACTATACCACCCGGGATGCCAGTTAGAACACTTCCTGGGTGGCATGTTCAAATGATGGGTGGTTGGATGGGAACCTACAATAATGTTCCAGTCTTCTAGCCATTTAGGTGAGCAGCAACGTTCTGGTCCTATGGTTCAATCAATTGCAAGGGTTGCTAAGCTTTATATTGCAGGAGGACAAGAAAGCTGGCAGAAGCATCTGGTGCAGATAGGTACTGTAATAGGCCTCAGAATTTATACAAGTTTGAGAATGATCCACAAGATAGTTCATTAAACAAGTCTATGGTTAAAAAGACCTCCTCACCTTTTGTTTGAGGAGTCTGAAGACAAGTAGCCAGTTAATGAACACTGAGAGTCTTACTTGTTCCCTTCTCACTTGTCTCTCACCCAGTTCTTTTGTCTGTTTCAATGAAGCCTGGTGAGGAGATCAGTGAGTAGCAAGAACCTCTCACTGGTGAAACACAACCATGCCTCAAAAAAACCATTCATTTAAACGACATGGCTGTCAATAGTTTTGGTGAAAGTAGTAGTTTAAAATGGATCCGATGAGAAACAATGACAATTAAAGTATAAAATAATAAATGTTGAAAAAATAAACAAAGTGGATGTCCTTTCAAAGTGACTTTTTTACCACTTACTATTCTATTTCCAGAGATTACTTAAAAACGTGTTTATATATTTGTTGGAATGGCTGCTAAAGTTCTATTTTGATCCAAAGATCCACTCATTAACAAAAAGTGATACTAATGAATGACTCGATCAAATACCTCGCATACAAAAAGAACCTTAATCACAAAAGTATTACATGTACCTTCATTAAAAAATTTGATGGCTATATTAAGAGTCAGAAGGCATTTCAAATGTAGCCGTGATAACCTGTTTATCCCAATTAGACCATATTAACTGAGTCAGATCATTTCATGAAATAAAGTTAATTTTGTGTGAAAGACTACATAGAGTGAATTGGTAACTGGGTTGTAATGAAAATAAAAACGTTAATACTTATTACATTACAATGACCCCAACATTTTATTTGTATTATTATATCATTCTGTCCTGTTTGTCACTTTTCTTCATTAGTAGTTCATTCAGTTCAGTTTCCAGAGCTACTTCTAAAGTACATTTGTATAAGGAACTCTAAACGAAGTAGACAGGAACAGCAGTTTTATTACAAATGTACACTCTCCTAAAGGATTATTAGGAACACCATACTAATATGGTGTTTGACCCCCTTTCGCCTTCAGAACTGCCTTAATTCTACGTGGCATTGATTCAACAAGGTGCTGAAAGCATTCTTTAGAAATGTTGGCCCATATTGATAGGGTAGCATCTTGCAGTTGATGGAGATTTGTGGGATGCACATCCAGGGCACGAAGCTCCCGTTCCACCACATCCCAAAGATGCTCTATTGGGTTGAGATCTGGTGACTGTGGGGGCCATTTTAGTACAGTGAACTCATTGTCATGTTCAAGAAACCAATTTGAAATGATTCGAGCTTTGTGACATGGTGCATTATCCTGCTGCAAGTAGCTATCAAAGGATGGGTACATGGTGGTCATGAAGGGATGGACATGGTCAGAAACAATGCTCAAGTAGCCCATGGCATTTAAACGATGCCCAATTGGCACTAAGGGGCCTAAAGTGTGCCAAGAAAACATCCTCCACACCATTACACCACTACCACCAGCCTGCACAGTGGTAACAAGGCATGATGGATCCATGTTCTCATTCTGTTTATGCCAAATTCTGACTCTACCATTTGAATGTCTCAACAGAAATCGAGACTCATCAGACCAGGCAACATTTTTCCAGTCTTCAACTGTCCAGTTTTGGTGAGCTTGTGCAAATTGTAGCCTCTTTTTCCTATTTGTAGTGGAGATGAGTGGTACCCGGTGGGGTCTTCTGCTGTTGTAGCCCATCCGCCTCAAGGTTGTGCGTGTTGTGGCTTCACAAATGCTTTGCTGCATACCTCGGTTGTAACGAGTGGTTATTTCAGTCAAAGTTGCTCTTCTATCAGCTTGAATCAGTCGGCCCATTCTCCTCTGACCTCTAGCATCAACAAGGCATTTTCGCCCACAGGACTGCCGCATACTGGATGTTTTTCCCTTTTCACACCATTCTTTGTAAACCCTAGAAATGGTTGTGCGTGAAAATCCCAGTAACTGAGCAGATTGTGAAATACTCAGACCGGCCCGTCTGGCACCAACAACCATGCCACGCTCAAAATTGCTTAAATCATCTTTCTTTCCCGTTCTGACATTCAGTTTGGAGTTCAGGAGATTGTCTTGACCAGGACCACACCCCTAAATGCATTGAAGCAACTGCCATGTGATTGGTTGATCAGATAATTGCATTAATGAGAAATTGAACAGGTGTTCCTAATAATCCTTTAGGTGAGTGTATATTTGGCTCACATCTGATTTCAAGTGAATATCTCTGTTTTGAACACATAACTGGACATTTCAAACTATGCTGTGTTAAACTACTGGAATGAGTGCTAAAGCCTTATTTCGATCCACTTAAATAACAACAGGTGATATTAACAAAGGACTCAATTAAATGCCTTGCTACAAAAAGTGCACTTCCCACAAAAGTATTATGTTTACCTCCTCCATACGTAACATGCATTAAAAAAATTACATGTTTGAAGCTGAGTAACCACTGTCTCCACAGGTTTATTTTCTTTAAATTACCTGTAGTTCTCCACTTAAGTTTTCTTTTTCTTTGTTACTGTTACTCCTATTCTGTGTATATTTCATAATTTACTATTTTCTGAAATTAATTAATATTTCTGTGCTTTTGAAAATGTACTATTTCCTGTGTATAATCAGTATTTCTGTGCTCATTCTTAATCATTGTGTTATTTAAAATTTTGGCAATCTATCAGCCAGCCTTTTGTCACTAAACATGAAATGAAACGAAATGAGTCAGTTCAGAAATATTTCTGAACTTGAAGAACAACCACTGCTGAATGCAGTAATAAATCTTTAGGATGTGAACATATTTTATTTTTTCATTGTACCTTTTGTAAAATAGGACTCTTTATTTGCTTAATTGCTTTTATGTGGACGTTCAATTTGTTACAGACTGTGTATGTTTTTTGTGTCTGATCATTATTTTACCAGGAGAAAAAACTGGACGCTGGTTGAAGTTAAATTGTTTAAATGGGAAAGCACCAAATTGCTTTTTAGACTATTTGTTTGAACTTGAGTTGCATCGTTTAAAAAAGAGAATCTAATTTTTCATGCCAAAGAGAGTGCTACCTTTTACATAAACTTTGATATGCTTTGAAGCTGACATCTTTGTTTTTGCATAATGTCAATACAATCAAATCTAATTGCCTTCAATAAATAATTGCTTACTTGTGTATTCCTTTTCTCCGATCTGCTTGTTTATCTCTGCATTGCCAAAAGTTTTCCATAAAATAAAGGAAACTGTAAGATTGTTTGAATTTATCTTGGCAGCTAAGGAAAATAAGAAGGCAATTTCTATAGTCAACTAATATATCATAACAGGTATAATATTTTTAAATCCAAAAACACAACAACCTTACAATAGTATTGTAACATGCTCAGTTGGTGCCTCATTGTTCTTACCAGTCATTGTCTATTTGAAATTAGCTCATTTTAGTTGTTTCTGCATGGCATTTATGCAGGTGCAAAAAAGTCTTAAAGATGTGTATTTTGGTTTATTAACGACTCTAAACTACTTAACATGTGTCAATATGGTGGTGAGAATAAGCCTGACATGCTATAGATTTGAGTCCCATCCAGAGCTGGTTCAACCTTGCACTTGATTTTATCAGCTTTAGGCAGTGACTTTCCATTACCCCATCCATGAAAAAGTGGTTTCTGAAAAAGTTAATGGAAATTACAGAATGTTTTTCTGCAATATGCATCCATCTTCCCAACCCACAAGGCAGGAACAACACTTTGACAAGATGCCAGTTTATTGCAAACACCTATAGCACACAATAGGGCCAATTAAGCATTGTAAGTTCACCGAAAATACAAGTCTGTTGACTAAGAGGGAGAGATAGAGGACAGAGGAAACATATTTGACAGAATAAGCAAGACAAGGTGTCAAAGGTTTGGGGGTACCTTGAGGTCAACCCTGTATAATTAGAACAATTGAAAATCCAAAAAAAAAAATGCGTATGCAATGTAAAAATTTGAGTTGTCCCAATTTCCGTCTCACGTAGACTTCCCAAGATGGTGGCTCATCTGGATTTCAGTCATTCTAGGAAGAATAAGTTGACCCTGGAAGTGATGCCAGGGATGCAACCATGTCTATTTTCCTTTCTGCAGAAGGGGGAGAAGAGAGATCATTATCAAACTGTGCCATCTCCTGTCTCGGTGGAGAATTACCATCACCCATTCCTTTAAGTTGTTTCCCATGAGCATGTACTTGCCACCATGTATTAATATAAATAATAAATGTATGCTTTTCACTCAAATGAAAAGCGCAAATAGAGTCATCTTATGCAATAGGTATGACATGTAGGGTATGCATGAAGAAAAACCTAAACAAACTAAATCCACATTATGTTCAGACCAGTTTCTGTAGGCTTCACCCCACTCCTCATAAGCTGACACAATACCTAATACACACATACACACACAGATTCACACATATATATGTCTAGAAAAAATGACAAGAATCTCCCCCTATCCAGGAGATACTTGCATTCAGGACCTATTTTGAAAAAACATTAGAATAAGGCAAGCATCGAGGAGATGGTCCTGGAAAAGCATGGGGCATAGAGACAAAATATGAAGGGAATGGATCACAATCAGAATGAAATATCATGATTAGTGATGAACATGTCTCTTATTATTAAATAATAACTTGGAATCCAATGATAAAGTAATTTTCACATTTTTATTTCAGAATTTATCCACTTTGCTTTTTATAAATTATTTGCCTTTCAGAATTGAAGAAGAAACAAAGTCTTTCCGCTTATCTTCTAGGCATCCGCTGAACTTCATAATTAATTTCTTTAAAAGACATCTTTTATTGGCTCATTATAATTCCTATAAAGGTGTATAGTAGCAAATTGTCATTATCAATGCCATTAAAATATGGTGCATAGCTCCTGAAGAAGAAATTAGAAAGAAATAAAATGTTAGGATATATCACAAGGCAGGGGTGTTATGCCCTCAAGGCCCATTGAACTACATTTGAGGCATACAAAAATACATACAAAAATATAAATCTACATAAAAAAGACTAACTTGGTGCATTATTGTTCTGATGAGTAATCCTTACAAATACAGAATGAAGAAAAAGATCATCTTCAGTCTTTTAACAGAGAAGGCTACATGGGACTAATGTACTGTATATCTACAATTTCTCAAAGGTTTTAACAAAACCATACAGCGTAATTTTAAAATTAATAAAGTGAAACAAATAAAAGAATATAAATAAGCAATCTAAGGAGGGCCTGCTTCTATCTGATTTTCTTAATTTCCACAGATACATTCCAAGTCACCATGGTAAAACTACAATATCTTTTTGAACATTTGTAATGAGCAAACTTCACCAACCTCCGTAAAATGTATTGCAGTGAATAGGGAAGGATAACCAGAACTAGTTTTGATTGGATTATAAAGGTGAAATATTCTTTTAAGTGTCACAGAGAGCTAGGGGAGCATCTGCCAACTATTGTGGACCAATTATTATGGCCAAAATTGTGAATATGTCAGCAATGTTAATATGAATAGTTTTTCATATCTCAGTTCAGAATTGTCAATAAAACAAGTCTCATCTTTCCCAAAGATGTGTGCCTGCTATTCCATGTATAAATCTACTCTTATGCTTATTTTTACTTTTAATTGCCTTTCACAAAAACTTGATCCTTTAAATGTGATATACACATTCCATTTTTCCCCATTTATAAATCTTTGTATTATGTGCAATTCTAAATTGGCATTGTATGAGTGAATCATGTTGTATACAGTACATAAGTGTGCCCTTTAATGAACTTTTCTAGCATGTGCCCAGTAATCCCAGGATAGGCTCCCTCTCCTGCAAGCCTTAAGATGGATAGGTGGATTACTGGGCAACACCTTATATATCTTCTAGTCAGCCCTGTAAGGCAAATAACCTGTATTTTAGAGATCAATTACTACACACTGCTATACAATCTCTTTGCTCTTAAATAGAACCCAGCCAGTTATACCCACTGCATTCATTGTTTTGAATGAGACAATTATTATCTGTCTTTTGTATGGAAATATACTTTAACTGTATGGGTGTAAAGTAAATTCAGCTAAATAGGTTGCTACAGTGAACTTCCGGTTTGAGTGAACGCTGGCGGGACTGGTCGCCGCTGCTCGGCGGTAACTAGAATATTGATTTACCTCCGTTTTGATTGAAACTTACCGGTTTACTTTCTGGACGTCTGAGCTGCCTGCGGCCTCCTCGTCTACAATGTGGACTGGTAGGATATTTGCTTGGTTAATGTTTGTTTGGAGTCTTCTGTCGCTCGTTATCCAACCTGCGACTGGCCTCCTCCAGTACCCAGCTGCTGAGCTGCTTCGTCTGCGTCTTCTCCAGTCTGTGCCTCTGCTGTCGGTGCTATATTTCGACCCGGACGTCATACTTCTCCCTCGTCGGAGATACATCCATCGTGGGTCCCACCGGAGATTCCGAACGGACGCCTCGAAAGGAATTAAGTCCTTTTGGTCTGATTTTCGGCACCCTCCACATAACACAGATAGGAACGCTGACCATAGCGTGTTGGCCAGCTTAGCTCGGTCGACTAACACCACTGTCAAATGCGACAGCAACATTGTCAGCTTTGGTCTATTGAACATCCGCTCACTTACGAGCAAGGGACATCTCATTCAGGATCTCCTCATTGACCGTAAGTTTGACTTTCTCTGTTTAACTGAGACTTGGCAGCAACCTCAAGACTTTTCACAACTTAATGAATGCACCCCCCGGGGTTTGTTTACACTTGTCAACCCCGTGCATCTGGCCGTGGAGGAGGTGTCGCGATAATTTACCGCGAGAAGTGGAAAGTCCTGCCGTTGCCTGCTCCTGCTGTTAGCTCTTTTGAATCGACTGTGTGTCAACTGTCTGGGCCAGTTCCAACCATCATTGCAACTGTCTACCGTCCTCCTAAGTCTAACAACAATTTTTTGAACGATCTTGCTACCTTTCTTACCAATCTATCTGTAATTACTCCAAATATAATTCTGCTGGGGGATTTTAATATACATCTGGACAAAATCAATATCCCTCTCACTAGAGACTTTTTATCTTGCCTGGAGAGTTTTGGATACCAGCAGCACACTGATGTTCCTACCCATTGTAAAGGACATATCTTGGACCTGATATGCTGCTCTGGTGTTGTTCCTTTTGATCTTACAGCAGATGAACTCACTATAACGACCACTTTCTCCTCTCATTCAAGGCTAAACTTACCTTTTCTGATCCTAAGCTTCCACGTCTCATAGCTTTTCGTAACATTAAGAATATTAACTTGAATTTGCTGTCTTCTAGAATTGATTCGCAAATGGACTTTTATAATTTATCCACTCCCATAGAACTGGTCTCATATTATGACACTTGTCTTAATGGTATTCTTAATTCTCTGGCTCCGCTAAAAACCAGATCTGTTTCTTTTTCCTTTTCTGCCCCCTGGTTTACGCCTGAACTTCGGCTTCTGAAAGCTAAAGGCAGGCAACTTGAAAGGTTGTTTAAAAAAACAAGACTCTCTGTCCACAAAGAGATGTATAAAAATCACCTACTTTATTACAAGGATTCTATAGCTCAAACCAAATCTAATTATTACACTCAGTTAATTACTTGTAATACAGGTAACACCAAGTCTTTGTTTTCTTTACTTAATAATGTTACACAACCTCCAGACTCTTTACCATCTCACCTTTACTCAACTGCCTTCTGTAATTCTCTTATGTCTTTTTTCAATGAGAAAATCCAAAAGATACATCAGCACCTTGGTCCAGATCCTTCCTGTATTTCTTCTGAACTACACTCGCCTATTCACTCTTTCTCTTCTTTCCAGCTTCCCACTTCCTCTGAAATTTCAGATCTCATCTGCAAATCCAAGTCATCTACATGTCAGCTGGACCCCCTGCCTACAGTTTTGGTTAAAGCCTGCCTCCCCTCTCTAGTCCCTCTTATTTCTGCCATCATTCACTCTTCTCTTACTACTGGTATCATTCCCTCATCTTTCAAAACTGCTGCTATAACCCCAATACTAAAAAAACCTGGTTGTGATCCTACTAATTTCAATAATTTTCGCCCCATTTCTAACTTGCCCTTTATCTCCAAAATTCTTGAAAAAATAGTAGCTATCCAACTTCACACCCACTTGTCTCACAATAATCTATATGAGAAGTTCCAGTCTGGTTTCCGCCCCCTTCATAGTACAGAAACGGCACTTGTTAAAATTACTAATGACCTCCTTATGGCTGCTGATTCTGGTCTAATCACTATTCTCATCCTTCTCGATCTGAGTGCGGCCTTTGATACTATTTGTCATACCACTCTCCTTAATAGATTATCTTTGATTGGCATTACTCACACTCCACTTGATTGGTTTAGATCTTACCTCTCAGGCCGCACTCAGTTCATACAGCTTAAAACCTTCACATCCCAACCCACTGCTGTTACTTCTGGTGTGCCCCAAGGCTCTGTCCTGGGGCCTCTTCTTTTTATTATTTACCTTCTTCCCCTTGGCAATATTTTTCGCAAATATAACATTAATTTTCACTGTTATGCTGATGACACCCAGCTCTCCCTGGCTGGTAAACCCACCTCCTCTTTTCCACCACCCTCACTTATTGACTGCATTTCTGAAATTAAATCCTGGTTCTCTTCAAATTTTCTTAAATTAAACAGTGACAAAACTGAGGTTCTCCTCATTGGTTCAAAATCATCATTATCCAAAACCAATAATCTTTCTTTTATTATTGATAACTCTGTTGTTTCCCCATCATCTCAGGTCAAGAGTCTGGGTGTCATCCTTGACAGTACTCTATCCTTCCAATGTCACATTAATAACATCACCCGGTCTGCTTACTTCCACTTACGTAATATTAATCGCATTCGCCCCTCCCTCACTCCTCATACCACTGCCATTCTTGTTCATAGTCTTGTCACTTCTCGGCTGGACTACTGCAATTCACTCCTCTTTGGTCTCCCTAATAAATCTCTTCATAAGCTTCAGTTAGTCCAGAATTCTGCAGCACGTATCATCACTGGAATCCCATCTTTTCACCATATTACTCCGGTCTTGCAGCAGCTTCATTGGCTCCCGATCAAGTTTCGCATTGATTTTAAGATTCTGCTACTAACATTTAAGGCCATCCATAACCTCACACCTCCATATCTGTCTGACCTTCTACATGTTGCCATTCCATCCCGTAGCCTTAGATCCTCTTCCTCTACCCATCTGACCGTTCCTCCCGCCCGTCTAACCACCATGGGGAGCAGAGCTTTCAGCCGTTCTGCTCCCAAGCACTGGAACTCATTACCTGCGGATCTCCGAAATATCAAATCATATTCATCTTTCAAATGCAAACTTAAAACACATTTGTTTAAAATGGCTTTTTCTTCTTCCTCCTGATTATAGTGGTTTTGTTTGGTTTTAATTTTTAGATTTTCTGATGTTTTAAGTTGTTTATAATTGTGTCTCTTATTTATTTATTTATTGTTTGTTCGGTGTCCTTGAGTTCTCTGAAAGGCGCCTTGTATAAATAAAATGTATTATTATTATTATTATTAAATAAACTTGTCCTGTTCCGTACAAGGCAATGCAAATTTAAATGTACTACTTCTAAAAACATTTTAACAATATTAACACTAAATACTGTAAAAAATAAATAGCCAGTCCAAGGCAATCATCAATCTCATTCTGCACCTCCCATTTGTAATACTGTGTTTGGAAGGGTCCATATTTAGATGGTCCCAGGTCCTCCCTGTGTGGAGTTTGCATATTCTTCCCCCATCTGCATGGTTTTCCTCTGAGTGCTCCGATTTCCTCCCACTGTCCAAAGATGTGAAGTTACAGACAATACACCACAGGGACTAACTAAGGAAAGCATTTCCCAACACAAACAAAGGATAATGCAGGTTATGTGGATTGTCAATTGGCCATAGTGTTTGGGTGTGTTGTAGGACAAAGTAGGCATTGCCCATTCTGTTATGTTTTTGTGGCACAACAGACCTGTTAAGAAAGCAGATTTAACAGGGTGGTAGGCAGCCAGCTGCGCCTTCCCCCACTTGCATTTCAAACTGACTGAGTCCAGCTTGTACCGGAATCTGCCTGGATGTCATCTGATAACAAAGGTGTAAATCAGAGTTGAACTGACATCTCCCCAGAGGGCCCTCTGTAGGCTTCCTGAAACAGAAGGCAAGAAGTAGACTCAAGCCAGAACAATAAGCAATAAATCAATTAAAGACAACTCTGATAGACAGCAGAACTCATCTATGAGGACATACTGATGTTGTACTTTAATCCAGTCAGGAGAAGTTATATATTCCCTCAAAACTAATTACACTCATCCCATCTGGGAATTATTCTCTGAAATATTCTCTGTCTCTCTCAGGTGTCTCTCTCAAGGGAACTCTGAGGGAAGTTCAACAGGAGCTCTGCTGTCACTCGCCAAAATGGCTAAAAACTTCTGAAATCTGCCCCCAAAACCAAAAAGTTAAGAACCCCTCTTCCTTGGAGAACTGAATCTGACAAAACTCTTCTCTTTGTGAATCTGAGAGCTGAGATCCAGTTTGCTAAGCTAAACAGTTAGCCAGTCTGAAGGCTGAAAAGCAGCCATCACATCAAAAAGGGAACTACCATATCTAAACTCTTATGCCAGAAGGAGTAATACTGCCCCTTATGAAGTTGCAGACAATAAACCACAGGGCCTAACTGAGGAAAGCATTGCCTACCACAAACAAAGGATAATGCAGCAAAGAGAAAGAGTACACTCCAATGCAAGAGGAATCCTCCACTTGAGCCAGGAGCAACAACAAAGCAACAGCTCCACTCAGCATTGGACATCGCCTTTAAAGACTTGGTATTGTAATAAATTAGAACTTTAAATACCAATAAACCACCAGTCTCTCTATGTTATAGGTTTGTCGACATAGTCTGTCTGAATTCTGTCTTATATGTTAAAAATATATGCAGTTATTATATTTTTATAATCCTTGTGCTTATCAATAAATTGTATTACTTTGTTTCTTAAAATGAGTGTGCTTCAGTTATCTTGATATGTCTAAAGGTCATAGACCACCTCCTACAACAGAGAAAAGTAAAGTAAAGAAAGTAAGAGCCTTGCAGAATCTTTTGAGTAATTACCTGTATTGCCAAAAATAAAACTGATAATTAATTAACCAAGATAACATTCATCCTTCTATTTCCAATATTTATTGGTATCTCTCTGGGTGGACACTATAAATCACACTGATTTCTACAGTTTTTGGTGCCTCCCTGGGTCAGTGTATTATTGATTATTAATTATCAATTCCTACAATGTTCAACCTGCGATATATTGGTACCCTGTCCAGGGGATTGTTCCTGTCTTGCACCCTATGCTAACTGGCTTAGGCTGCTGCCCTACTTGACCCAACTTCTGATTAAATGGATTAGAACATGACATGACATGTTTAGACATCTGTTCATCAGTTTTCAGATTCTACTAATGCTGTGTTGGTATAGGGGGAGTGACAGCCTATCCCAGCCACTGCAGGTACAGAGTAGAAACTGACACTGAAAAGGATCCCACATCATTGCATTGTATATTCATGCTGACATCCACCAGATCTCATACCAGGCCAGTTAAGATGTAAAAATATGGAGAAGGTTTATGAAAAACTGAAAAGTACAGCTGACAGCCATTACTGTGGATTGTGTGCTTCTTAATTTATGTTGATGTTTTCATTATTTTTCCCATTTTCATTTTACTTGTATTTGTGCAGACCATACTTGTCATTTTCTCAATATGTCACTCCTTTACTTGTTTTAGAAATAAAGTTGTCAATGGAAGATAAAGTTTGAAAAAATTGGGAAAATAGAACGTTGCCTCTTTCAATTGCCTAGCCATATCTTTTTAAATATGGTGCTTTAGAAGCATTGACACGCTTATGACAGGTATGAAAATGATAACTGCAGAATAATCTGAAAAAGCAGAAATAACAAGGCTAAACTAGAAAGTAAGATTCCTTATTGCCTCTTCTATTTTCAAATGAGTACACCTTAGAAACTTCGCAGTCTAATTATCGGTGGCCGACACTAGTCCCTGGCAGCTTTGAACAACATCAGCAAATCTTAACACCTGAAAGAAAAAAAAACACTAGCATGTTTCCCAATGCAGAAGGTAATAGGAATGTAATTAAAGGGTAAACCTTTAGAACTGGCTTATTTCACTTCACTTCATTTTGAAGATATGTCACATGTCTGCTAACAACAAGGTTTTATTTAAAAAAAAAAAAA
>JANRMT010062856.1:63343343-63391478 GCA_026402145.1 Polypterus bichir lapradei | reverse complement strand
GGGTTGGCAAGCAAAGCGAGCAGGGGGCAAAGCCCCCTAGTATATAAGCAGTTTTATACATATGTATAATTATGTATATCACTATTGTAGAACAAAGGATTTCTTTTACCTCACCTAAAATATAGTGTACTTGGACCACGTGATAAGTTGTGTTTCTAACTTTCCTAGTAACTTCCACAGTCTATAGGATGGTTTACTGCTTGTTAGCTGTCTTTTACAAATATGAAAGCTTGGGAACCTCTTTGTCTAGTCGGAGTGGCTAAGCAATAACAACATTTATTTCTATTACACATTTTCATGCACAGGATGTCACTCAGAGTGTTTACCAGATGTGAAAAAAATAGTTACAAGAGAAGGAAAATACTGTATATTAAAATTAGGTAACAATAATAATGAGTAAGTAATACAACTTAAACCAATGCAAATTACATAACACTGATATATGCTGTTCAACATAAATGATGGGAACACTTGATCATCACAGTCTAACACCAAGTCAGTTAAGCTTCAGGGATATCAATCTGTCCAGTTAGGAACCATAAGCGATTGTGAATGCTCTTGAGACTGTGCTGGGAGATGCAACTAACATTTTTGCAATGGCAAGTATTGGCAAGTATTTGCAATGGCAAGTATTGTGCCAGTGCAATCAATCGGCTACAGGTACCACCTCATGCTACCAGTAGTGACAAGGATACAAGCAAAATGCAAAACTAGAGAAGGATCAGACAGGAAGGATAAGAAGAGAGAAATTGTCAGTGGCCACCACTGGCAAACCATTCCTTTTTTTGGGGTTGTCATGCTGTTACCCTTCCAGTGTACCTGCTGTCACTTTCATTGCACCAAAGCAGGTAAAGATTCACAATCAATTATGCTTCCTAAATGTACAGATTGTTACTCCTGAGGCTTAACTGACTTGGTGTTAATGTGATTGTAAAGTGTTCCCTTAATATTTATGAGCAGTGTATATATACAGTAGAACCTCTGGTCACGAATGTTTCCGAACACGTACAAAACGGGTTACGATCAAAAAGTTTGCCAAAATTTTGTATCTGTTCACAACCACACACTCTGGTGGCAAACAAAAACACTGGCGGCCAGTTTCCCTACGCGTGTTCATACGTGCCAATGATCTTTCCCATCGTTTCCCATTTTCTTTTGTTTGCGTATACAGGGCCTAACAAAGCAGCTGATGTTGCAAAAGGAGTTATAATGTTAACCAAGCAGAGGCTTCAAATGCTGGAAGAGGTGGAAAAACTGTTGATAGTGTGGTTGAATGAGAAGCAACTTGCAGGGGATAGCGTAAGCGAGGCGATCATATGCGAGAAAGCCAGGAAGATTCATGGCAATTTGCTGAAAAAAATCCTTCTTCGAGTGGCGAAGGTGAGGAATTTAAAGCCAGTAGAGGATGGTTTGAAATATTTTGCAAGAGAAGTGACATTTAATTTTTTTTACCCTGTGCTTAAAACTCATAAAAAAAGTGTTTACAGCAAGCGGTTTGTAAGGGTCTAGCGCAATCTCTTACAATGTTAATTTTCTCTGTTGTTCAAGGTTTTTTCAGTGTCATTCAATGTTTTTACATTTAGTTTACTATTAAAACTAAGTGCATTCTATGGTATAATTAACTATTTTTGTGCTTACAAAAATATATATTTACATACAGTTCGTACGGTCTGGAACGGATTAATTGTATTTACATACAATCTTATGGGGAAATTACGTTCAAGTCGCAACCAAATCATGTCGCGTCCAGAGTTTTGGAACGAATTATGGTCGTGACCAGAGGTACCACTGTATAAAGAGATTGGATAAATTCAGGTATTTAAGAATTTCTGTATGATTTTCAAAGTTTACACCTCTTAGTTAAAGATTTCCAATGAGGGAAATACCTGTTAATAAAAACCTAAACTTTGAAACACGATCAGTGCTAATTAGTCTATAATAAATTAACTTTAGCTTTAATAAGAAGGATAGAAATAGAACTTTGGCCTTGGGACAGGTTTATCTAATTATCTCATTGTTGTTTAATTTTGATAATCAATTGTGTTTTAGATGCCTTTGTTGAGTAACAGCATAAGCTCATATCAAGCAAAAAGTTTAAAAATGCCATAAATTACAATATACAGTATCAGCAGCTCTGTAATAAAGTGGCTTGTTCATGCTTTGCACATAAAGCTGGTATTACAGCCATCAAACTCCTATAAGCCTTAATTTGAGAATACATGTACGTGTCAGGTAATTAGACACTCTGTGTTCCAGAAGAGTACTATATACCATCCCAAATTTAGGAGTCCAACCGTATTCTTGAGGAATTCTTATTTGTACCCTATTATATATGTCTGTATTTTAACAATGTACCAAACAGTGGCGGCTAGTGAAAAAAAATTGAGCAGGGGTGCAGTTTTGGGGTTATAAACTAAAGCAGCACTTATCTATTACAGTATATAGTGCCTTTCACATTTATTATATAGTGCCTTTCATATCTTTATATTACATAGTGACTTTCATATCTATCTATCTGGTCATCCCACATGCTCTCGTGGTCCTCATCATATTGTTAATGCACATTTTGGTCTTTCCAGTACCAGACCCATAGAACAAATCCAGGCTAAAATATATTACACCCTTTCCACCATGGTGCCCATTCTGATGCCAGCTTTCCCATTTATTCTGTGCTCCAAAATGTCAATTCAAGAGCTCCACAATCCCCTTATTCTTTCTATAGCTTGCTCTGTAGATGTGCAAAGGAACAAGTGCACCTGCCACCCACATTTTATACAACACCGGTCTCTAGATTCCCCAGTCCTCTACACAGTTCCCTATTCTGTCAAAACCCACACCATAATGTCTGCACCCTGACCTCTGTAATCTTCCTATAAGGTGCACTTCAGTCTATAACACATCTATAGCATAAGTCTAATCCAAATCTTATGATGCTTTTGCTAATAAAGTGCCCAGACCTTGGCCATTTCCACTGTATCCCATAAATGCACGTAATACAATCACTAGTCCAATGATTTTTCTGAAGTGTTGCATCCCAGTGTATGATTTAGAACACACACAGAGTCATTCCCACCCTAAGTTTATTCTACACTTGCTGCCAGTCTGCCCAGTCCTATGCAAGTCTGCTAGGCTTACCTCACCTGGACACAAGTTAACATTGTAAGATCCACAGACACATCTTAAAACATAACTAGACCCCAACCTGTCTTGTACTACACCCACTGAATAAATCTTATTCTATCTTTATGATCAGGATACCTATATTTCTTTGAACATAAATGTTGCCCACCTTTCCTTCAGGCCTGAAAATTTCTCAATTGCTTTCTGATTAAATCGAGTCATTGCTGTAAGCTTGCCAAACACATTTAGCCTCATACTGTTGTCTAGATCAGTGCTTCCCAACCTTTTTCTCTGTAGTGGCAAACTTCTTGTACCCAAAATCATCCCAGGGCACACCATTATTTTACTAACCACAAATAAATATACAGTATATCTTATACACCTGCTCAACTGCCTGAAGGGGCGGGACTACTGCTGAAGCTCGTAAAAATGCAGCTCCGAGACCAGCATTCGCAGACACGGCAATTAGTGAGCAATTTGGTGGCATTTCTAAGCTGCTTGCCTACCCGTCTCTGCCTCAGAGGGATCTTTTATGCCCACTATCCACCAGCCCTGTGATGTTCACTGGTGACCACACACCCAGGGCAGATGGACTCTAGCAGCCAGGAGAAACAAAGCTTTGGAACAGATGCTTTGAAACAGCAAACAGGGAAAGCAAAAAAAAAAAGCATAACTGACACCACATCCAGGTAGCCAACTTCGTTTGTCATAACAAGTGCGAGAAAAAGTCTGCGTGTCAGCTCATTCTTGATCACTTGCCCGCTGCTGAATTCTTAAGTCAGGTCAGTCCAGTCTAAGCTCCTTTATCTTCATGTTTTCTTCAAGTGAACAATTTAGGAAGAGGTGTTTCGTTAAAGAAATAACCAAATTTTCTTTGATTTCTGAAGTACCATTCAAAGTTGCTATCTCCCTAAAGTTACTGTAAGAGCCATTTTCCTAGTTCTTTAAGATTCATGAATATTTTACTAGATGACAATGCATAATCTGTGGGAGGTTCCTATAACCCCCATAAGTACAATTGTATTGGTATATTCTTGCCATTTCTAACAGCTTTGAGTAAACATAATTCTTCAGTCAGTTAGTGACAGCCTTGCAATGTGTAAGGTGTGGAAGGCATAAGGTTTTAAACCATGCCAAAAGCCTGTGGGCCTTTTGAGTGTGTGAAGAAAACAACTCTAAGAAAACAGCACTTAATTTATGTGCTGTGCCGTACGTTTAAAGTGTACAGAAGAAGAAGCTAAGAATCTTTAAATATATAAGAAGTTAAGAATCTTTACGTAAAGAAGAAGAACTAAAGAACGTTTAAGTACAGAAATAACTAAAGTTTCTCAAGAAAAGCTAAGTTTAGAGAAGATACATTTTTCCTTTTTTTTGCCTTTTATTCTACGTGTGTAAATATTTTTTCCTTTATTCTTGTGTGGATTATTTGCTTTTAACTTTCACTAAATAATTTTAAAACAAACTTTTGGACTAAGAGATTTCTTTCAGCACGCGTTTTACTCATGCTTGACCTTGCCTTACACTTCGGCGGCTACAGTTACGTTCGCTCATCTGTAGTTACATTAATGGTGGGTGTGAACTGTGAACCATTGACGTGAACATGAATTAGTGTGTTGACAATTGTCCAATCAAAATTAGATTAAAAAAACAAATTTATTGCCAATAAACGTGGGAGTGTCCAAGGTGCAGGGAGCTGTGTCCCCATAAGAATCTGAGAGCAACCGATTAAAGGGCAGCCTCCGGTCACCCTCATGCCAGAAGATCAAGGACTTCATATGCTCTCATTTGGCTGGCATCTTTCACGCAGGAAATATAGGTAATCACACAGATTTTTTTTTTAAATCACACAGAAATTAAACAAATACAAGTCTTAACACAATGTTTAATTGATGTTGATATGCAGTAACACCAGGCATGTTATGCAAATAAATGTATTTCATGATTATTTCACATTTCATAATTAATTTAAGTAGAGTTTTTTAAAATATTTGTGGGGGGGGGCAATATCTCATCACCTGCATTACAAACTGCCACTAGTACCAAATTAACTACTCACTTTACAGAACATATTTTTACATACCGTGCCTTGGTGCATGTTTAAAAAAAAAAAAACATGAACCTGAATTTCCGACAATCAGATGTTCTTTGAATACACCATGTAATGACAAAAAGTGGGAGAATTTGTGTTAATACATTTAAACCAAAGAAAAAAGTTCAAATGAAAATTTCATATCCTCTGTAGGCTATGCCTGGTAGCTCTCATTGACTCTCTTCAGCCAGTCTTATTTGTTTTTCCGTGGAGCTCCATACTCTTCTGATTTGCTTTCCCAATTCAGTGTTAATTTCCAGTGCTGTTCTTAAAATAGCCTCTGGGGCAGAAAAGGTGGGACCTCCGAGTGAAACCGAAAGTGGCTTTACATTCCATCTTGGGACTTATTCTCACATCTGCAGATGCAAGAGAAGTAGGCATTAGCAACCGTGGTTCCTAAGGCTAACCTTATTAAAACCCTGTACTGCTCTCTATGCGCACACATGTGGGACACTCACTTATAGTGTGGTCACAGAAAAACGATGAAACAAAAAAGAAAAATAATGTATATAATTTGCTAAGATTAGTTTTCTCCTTCCCTCCCCAGTAAAAAATATGTAAAGCCACAAAGCTTTTCACCACTAGAGGGCAAGCTTGTCATCTCAAGAAGTATTACACTGTTGTGTCTGTCCTCTGTTCAAACTATTGCTAAAGAGAGGTCAGAGATGAATGCCACAACTGTCTTCCTGTTGTTTATTTTCCCTGTTCATTCCAGGTTAGTAAATATAAAGACTAATATGAAGTTTTATTTAATGACATGGCAGACTTTATGATGTGGATAGCAGCTTACTGTAATTACGCTCTAACTGAAAATAATGTGCTTGTTATCATTACATGTTACAAGGTGAGCAAGTCACCAGTGTTTCAGTTGGATATATATTAGCCTGGGGGGTAAGGGAAATTACAGCAGCATCCTTTTGTCTTGACTTTGTTTTATAATGGTGTATACAAACCTCTCATTAAAAATAATCTGGACATGTGCTTACACTTTTGAGATTGATTAAAAGGATACAAACTTAGTTAACATGTTTTTATGTTTAGTGTTACTGAAACCACAAGTGGTTGTAGCACACCAGCATTTAGGACACGTGATTATTGCATAGCTGGCCAGCTGTACAGTTATACTACTTTTTGGATTGTTTATAATATGTTTTGGACATTATTGTCCTCAATAATGTGTATTGTTCTTAAGAATATATATTAGTGTTTGGAGCCTTTTATTGAATAAACCGATATTATTATGTAGCAGGAATGTTTAATGAGACTTTAAGGAAGACTTTCTGTAATGTTTATAATATACATCTTATAAATAATAATACAATATATAGCACATCCAGCTAAGAAAGAACATTTTTAAATTGTAGTTTTATAAATTATAGTGTATAATGTTCTAAATAACACAAATCTTGGGGGCATGATTAAATATATTTTTGGGATTATATTTTAACCCTATAGTCATTTTACCAAGCCATTTCCACAATCACTGGCTCAGGCCATGAGATTGAATTAATCTGATATTCAATGAAGTTTTTTAATTTACATTAAATTACAATGGTATTAGGCCTGATCTTAATAGTATCCATAGCTTCTTTATTAGTATATTTATCTCAAAAATCTTTGCTTATAATTAGGATTTGATTATGCTATTTATTTCATGGGTGTACCCACTCTGGTGGGGTGGTAAAAAAGGCAGAAGGTGACCATCAGTAAGCTCATATGCGCCCCCATTGGTTACTAGTAAACACGTCCTTGAGGTCTGCACAAAACCTTTGAGGGATAGTCTCAGAGAGAGTGAGATGAAAATAAAACACCTAACCTGTGTCCAAGCTGGGAAATGAGGGCTTTATTTGTTCCTTTACTGGTATATCTGCATGCCTAGGTCATGGTATTACTTCTTTCTAACTTAAAATAAATGCTTTATTTTTAGCAAAACTTATAATCAATGAATAAAATAATAAAAATATTTCCCATGCTTTTTCCCCGACAACATCACAGGGCTTCAAGTATTGCAAATATCACTTCAATTCAATGTGTTGACAAATACTATAGCACATTTAGAAACCATTCATGACTTTTAAGTCAACAAGACAGCACATTAAAGAAGGCAGTGAAAATAAAGACAGAAACTGTTATCACATAGTAAAAAACTGCAGAAGAGCGAAAAAGAAGAAGATCTGATGCTGAAATCTGAGTATTAGATTGACGGATCCTTATTAGTCAACTAAGAACATAGTTCCATAGATCTTCTATTGCAAAGCTGAATGAGCATTGATCAAGGGAATTAGGAATTAGAAACTCATGTTCAGAGAATCTCAGTTACTTAATGGGATTATTCGGGGTAAATTAGCTATTCTACAAAAGTTAAACTTTTGAGGAGAATAATAGAAGTTTGAGGATGTGACAGAAAAGTAAAATTTCAAATGAAGTTTTAGTCGCAAAATACTGAATAATTGAAAAAGGCATTAATCCATGATTAAATTTAGTCCTCCCTCCATTGCAGGGTTGTAGCACAGATCTCGGGGCTCTGTACATAAGCAGTCTCTGTGGGCCCCTTCCTCTCGATCCATGTTTGTCACACGTCGTTTTCATTCCAGGCTTCAAGGACCCCTCTTACCAGTGGGCTCTGGGTTATCATTACTCTTTTTCCCCTACTACAATGCCCATGCTCCATTGGATAGTAATTAGTTATTTTCTGTTCCAAATTGACCTGGTTTATTTTCAAAGATTTAATGATTGATAAGCGCATCCTCACATATTAACATCAAGAGGTTTAATTTTGATTATATACACAAAGTGAAGTGATATTTATTCAGGGTATGAGTGATTGTTATGCCAGTATGAACAAATAAAGTGGCTTAACAGCACTGTTTTCACTAAACCAAATACCCTGGCTAATCCTCTAGCAATTAGTGTTTAAGAATAACTGTTTAAATTAGCTGACCAGAAGTTGTGTATTTCTTACAGGAATATAATAAAGAAAGTAACTTTTTCTCAAAGACTGATGACAAAAACAAAAGAAGAAGGAGTTGTTTTTGAAGCCAGAAGGTTTAAAGTCAGACAAGAACTGCAAAGAGTTGCTCACCCAAATTCTATTATTTTATCAGAGCCAAGCAGCTATTAAGACAAAAACTAAGCTAAGGCAAAAGTATAGTGGCTCTAAAGGGCAAAACACATATACAAAAAAACGTGTTTGGAATTAATAACAAGTGAGAGTGTCAAATAATTAATAAAAAGTAAGAGCGTCAAATTAACATTAAAAAGTAAGAACACGAAGTAAACAAAAAGTTAGAGCGTGAAATTAGCGATAAAAATACTGAGTGTAAAATTAGCATTACAAAGTGAGAGTGAGGAATTAGCACTAAAGGAAGAGTGTGAAATCAACAAAAACTGAGAGAACGAAATCAACAAAAACTGAGGGCATTAAATCAACAAATACTGAGAGAACGAAATAAACAAGAACTGAAAACAGAAATGAACTTTAAAAAGGAAAAAGTTTTTTGAAAATGGAAATAACATGTACCCTGTGGCAAAACAGGAGCCCTGCCTGCTTTCCCTAGAATTTACTCATGAAGTGCCTTGTCAGAGATGTCTGAACAAAGGTACAGTGAAATCATCAATGTGTTAAAATTATCTGCACATGGGACAATGAGCAATTTATTTCACCACCACTATGCGTGCCCATTGAACCAGCAGTGGAACCACTTGGGGCAATTTGGATCACAGCTGTGTCACACAGAGATCTAGAGTGCTTGGTTGAAATGTCAGTCCTGTAATCACCTGTACAAAGTTTATGCTGACATAAATAACCACTGCGATATTAGCAGACTTGAGCCACAATGAAGTTTTGGGGAACCAGTGGGACCCATTTATAACAAAGTAGTGAGGGATAAATCTGGTTCAAAATAAACAGCACATGAGGGATCTAAAACAAGAAAAGAATGCAGTGCTTCTGAGGGTTCCTTCTAGGTCACGGTTAGTCAACAAACTGTGTGCCTCCTTCTGGTCCCAGTTGGTTTTGTTGCCCTGATTCCCGGAAGGGGCAGGTTTTAATGACATGGACGCAGAAGTGATGTCACTTGCCATCCATTTGATATTTCTCTGAACTGTGGATGGAAAGACAGATTGTGTTAACAAGAGCAGCCCTCTCTGCTTGGGATGATAGTGCTTACCTGCATAGAGTCTTGAGGAAGCCTCTTATTAGGATGAACCTGACATGGCTCCCCACTTAGCTCATCCTAAATGGAAAGGGCAGACCTAACTGAGAGGTAATGGATCTAGGATAGAGAATCTGCACTGGCATGCAGGAGACCTCTGTGATGCAACACCTTGAACCTGTAGGCCACAGATCCAGGAACCACCTTGCAACCCTCTGGGTGGTCTCCTTGTGAGATACTATCCATTGTAAAGGAGGAGTGTGATATGTAATTAAAGTGAATTCCTGTCCAAGGAGATAATACCTCAGTTGTGTAATCGCCCACTTAATGGCGAGTGCCTTATGTTCCACCATTGCATATTTCCTCTTTCGGTCCAACAGTTTCCGGCTTAGATACATGACAGGGTGTTCAGCACCATTGACTGTTTGGCTAGGCACTGTTGCCATGCTGGTGTCAGCAGTAGCATAGCTCGAGATCATGCCGCTCGGGGCGGGGCGGTACTTCAATTTGCCCGCCCTCCAACAGATCTGAATATGTTAACCTATTTAAATTGAAAATGAAAATGACGTATAGAGAAAAATTAAGATACATGTTGCATAGATTTATTCATATACAGTATAGAGAAACAGCAATAATTTTTCACATATAATTATTTATAAAATTCAACCAGAATATAGTATAGGCACGCTGATAAGCCGGGTTCTAATTATTAGTTTAAAATCTGAAAACCAGAACCAGTGGAGTGTACAAGTAATAGGTGGGGATGTTTTCTGGACAGAGCAAGAACGCATTCGAATTGATAACAAAACGAAATTACAAATTGTAAATTACTTGTTTATCTTCCTAGAAATTATTCTCGGTGTAATGTGTATTCTTATTTTTGTTATTGCCTCATAAATTGAAACTGCTGTGTCTGATGCCGTCACAGAAGGGGAGTCTGAAAATGATTTTTAAAGCATTTGTGCATAATAATCAGAGAATTTTACTTTTTTCATTCATGAGTGATATTTTTCTGAACCCTGTTGCTTACACACGAATTGTACTGAGCCTTTTGGCCAATAATGCTTCCCCCAAAAATGTGCCGCTCGGGGCAGACCGCCCCCTCCGTCTGCCCATAGCTACGCCACTGGGTGTCAGACACTTTTGGAGACAAAGGGGAAGAGAGAAATCAGGAGCAGTTAATACAGGCAAAGATATAAGGGCCTTCTTTAGGTCAGTGAATGCTGTCTCAGTTTCATGACTCCATATCACCATATTCGGGGTCCGCTTTCAAGTGAGATCAGTCAAAGGTGCAGCCCTTTAAAAGAATGTATTAACGAGCTGCAGATAATAGCTGGCTAGTCCCAGGAAAGCCTGCACTTGTCGTTTGACTTTCTGCCGGTGCCAGTATAAAATGGCAGCAACTTTTGTACATTGTGGTTAGATGGTACCCCAACCCCAACATAACTCCATTATTTGGCTTCAGTCAACACAAAAAACACTTCTTCAAGCTAATTCATAGGCCAGCCTAATAAGTAGTCTGGAGCACCACCAAAACATGCAATAAATGGTCCTTCCACGTGGTGGAATAGATGACAATATCATCCAGATAGACAGCACTGTAGGTATCAACTTGTCCACCAGACGTTGGAAGGTCACTGGTGCCCCAGTGTAATCCAAATGGGAGGGCTTTATAATGCCAATGTCCACTTAAGGTATTAAACATATTTTTTTTTGTCAAATCCATCAAAGTAATATGCCAATATCTCTTAGTCATATCCTGAGTAGATAAATACTGAGCTTTTTTCCAGTCACTCTACGACGTCATCCACACCAACCATGGAATAGCATCAAATCAGGATACTTGGTTCATACAACGAAAATCATTACAAAAGCACCAATTGCCATCAGGCTTTCTCTTTAAAACAGTTGAAATTGACATGGGGCTGACACTTTCCTCTATTATTCCCAAGTGTATGCTTAATTTCCAGGTCAACTTCAACTTTCTTTGCCCCCCCAAGCAATCAGGGCATTCCCGAATGACGATCCCTGGTTTGGTGACAATGTCGTAAGGAACGAGTGAAGTCAGGCACGGCTTAGTGTTAACAACTTTTTTAATGGATATGATAGTATTTTTCAACTGTCTCTATTGTAAGGAGGATAAAGTGTCACCAAACTTTAGGGTCTCCGCTGATGAAAAGAGAGATGGGGAGTTGTCCCAATCCTTACATGGTTTAAGTAAGTTGACGTGGTAGATCTGCAGTATTAAGTAATCTATAAGTCCCCAACATTCCTTAATTTCGTAAAGTCCCTGTCAATGTGCTAATAATTTAGAGTGAGATGTTAGGATAAGTATCTTTACTTTGTCTCCGGGCCAAAACTACCTTAAAGCCTATTCCTGATTGCATAGCCTGGATTGCACTCTTTGCGCACACTCTATATGTTCCTTCATTCGGGGTCGTAGTTTCTCGAAGCTATCATGCAGCTGCACTATATATTCACTTATGTTAATAGATGCACTGATTCCCATCTCTCTTTTAAAATATCCAGGAGTCTGCAGGGTTGTCTCCCATACAGTACTAAGAATGGTGAGAATCCTGTGTAGGCCTGAGGAACTTCCCGATAAGCAAACAAAACCAAAGGAATAAGCCGGACCCAATCTCTCCCAACCTCCCAAATGACCCTCCTTAACATCTGTTTTAGCATTTGGTTGAAATGCTGCACCAACCTTCTGGGGGTGATAACCAGATATCTTCAGGCATTTCATTTGTAAAATTTATAAACTTCCCTAAATATATCCGACATAAAAGGAGTCCACTGCCCTGTTGGGACTTATTTTGGGATTCCCACCTATGCAAAGACCCCTACAAGTTCCTGGGCAAAGTGTTTTAAATTAGCCTGTCTCACGGCAATGACTTCTGGATACTCCATAATCCATGGTCACCAATATGTATTTACGCCTTTGATTGGAAGGTTCAAGTGGACCTACTATATCGACCTCAGTCCTCTTGAATAGGTTATCAATAATGAACAACCTTACAAAGAGGGCACACTCACGGCATGGAATTTGGTATAACTGTTATTGTGGGCATGCCTCACAGAATCGTTGGACTTCTTCATTTATTTCAATGAAACCTGTTCTTTATAGGCTTTAAAATTTTATCAAAACCCAAATGAGTACCTAATAAGCGTGAGTGTGCCAGGTCACATATCTCTCACCTATATGGGTGAGGGAGTTGGCGGAGTATGGGCCAATGATATTAGCGTTTTTTTGCTGATTGGCCATTTACTGAAATAACAGCACTCTGGGCAAACTTTAATGAATTCTGGATGGAAAGAGAGATTGTGTTAATAACAGCATCCCCTTTTCCCGGCTTAGGGTGGTAGTGTTTACCTGCATAATGCCTTTAGGATGCCTCCTAATCACATGTGCCTGACACCACGTTTATTGTAATTTCTTGTTATTCTTTTTATAATCTATTATTTATGTGTGAAAATGTACACATTGGTACCACCCACTGATGACCCTAAATACACCCATACACACTTTTAATGGGAATGATAACCTGCACTACGACTATAAACTGATTAAATTGAAGAACTGTCGGCTAGGTTTATTGCATCTTCTCACAGAAAGCAGTAAGCAGTAACAGTCAGGAACTTTGTTCGCGCACATGTACAGTAATAGGACTACCCAATATTTGAATACCATAACATAGGTGTCTGTTATTTCTGTTTTCAAAATGCAATTTCATTTGTGGGTTTCTTTCCTTTGCCTATCATTTTTATTGTCAATTTAATTCTCCAGATTTTTAATGTTAATTTTCGGCCCTGGATTTTTATTGCTAATTTCACACTCTCCCTTTTTGTTGATTTCACATGCTGACTTTTTATGTTAATTTCATGCTCTCTCTCTCTTGTTAATTTTTTTTTTTTTTTTTTTTTAATTTTGCCCTTCGAAGCTACCATAAAGGCTTCTGTGCTGTTCTGTACTGCATTGATGTCAGTCAGGGAGGACATCAATAACAATCAGACAAGATCTCCTCATTCTTAAAAATACTGGTTCTTTAATTGCATTTTATGATTCTTTATTGTGTTGTGTGGTTCCTCATAGAATAATTGTTTAACAAAACACCATTTCATTCTGGGAAGGGTTCTCTGCAAATGAAGTTTGTTCTTTGTGCTTTGAAAAACCTCCTAATATGTATAAAAAAACCTGAAATCTTTACTGTATGGTAAGCTACCTACAGAGTAAGAAAACCTGAACATAGGCTGTGTTATTGTATACAGCAAGAGGTGCTGGTATTTAACACATTTGTTACCATCTAATTATGGCTATTTGCTGTATGGAGCCTGTTACAGAATAAATAAATAAAGGCTCTTTCTAGAACATTCATGTGGTTGGTTTTTAGGGAACCAAAAATGGTTCCCCTATCTCATTGCTCCAAAGAACCACTCTGGCACCTTTATTTTTAAGAATGCACCAACCCATTATCCACGTGTAAATACTTCTGAAATTTTGATATGATGTATTTAAAATTTAAGCGAAAAATTTAAATCATTCTCAAACAAACAAAATTGAAAATCATATAAAAACAAAGCTTCTAAATTATGCTTTCAATATATATAAATAAAAAAAAATATCTGAAGCCGAAAAAAAGGCTCTGACCTGTCAAAACAGGTTTCTTAATTCTTAATGTCGACAATAATGTTACATTCATGAAAAATAAGCAAGTGAACTTCATTAGATTCTATTTTTCCAGAATCTGCAAAATATGCTGTTTTTGTGATGTAATTAAGGATAATGAAAATTACTGTATTTTAATTAAATAGTCCTCATTTTATAGGCGAAGTGGTGGCTCTGAGGCTAGGGATCTGCACTGGCAATCGGAAGGTTGCCGGTTCGAATCCTGTAAATGCCAAAAGGGGCTCTTCTCTGTTGGGCCCTTGAGCAAGGCCGTTAACCTGCAATTGCTGAGCGCTTTGAGTAGTGAGAAAAGCGCTATATAAATGCAAAGAATTATTATTTTAAATATAATCAGTCTTTACTTAGTTCTACCACAAGGTCTGTTAAAAATACACATTGTTTTGCATTACAAAATCAGAACTTAGACAACAGACAACTTTATCAGTTTTACACAAGCAATCTGAGGTGCACTGAATAAGCAACCTTATAAAGTGTAGTGTTTTTGCCACTGAGGTAAATTACCTATAAAACAATAAGTGACCTAGATCTACATCTTCTCAAAAACAAAGAATAATTTTTTCAGAACCAATTAATCCAACTTAGAGTCACATGGAGGCAAAGCCTATCAAGGTATCATCAGACACAAGGCAAGAACAAGCCCTGGAAGGAGTACCAGATATTTGCCCAGTCACACATACATCCATATAGGCCAGTTAAGAATTTCCAGTTAACATACCATGCACATTTTTGGGAATATAGGAGGAAAATCTGAATACTCAAGAGAAAACACCCCACACATGAACAGTGGAAGTATTTAAACTCCTCACAAACTGACTGACCATAGCATTCAAATACAGAATGCTGGATACATGAAAGAACAATGCCATCACTTCATATTTTCACAGAAACACAACTTTCTTAAATATGCAAAGGTTAGGGCTGGATTAGGGTTAGCCCATAAAGTTATTTTTTTCATTCGGTATTGAACTGTTACAAAGCAAATATCATAATTGCAGTGTTGTATAATTCTGTAAATACTTATTCACTCTTAACGTGCAAGAGCATTATTGTTGCTCATTAAATCCCTAATAATCTACCTCCTTAACATTTTGATAGCTTCTTGTTGTGAAGCACACTATGTTAAGAAAGAAAAACTTGTCACAAGGTATAGCTACTTATAGTTTTTACATTCATTTCTAAATACAGTAATCCCTCGCTATATCATGCTTCGACTTTCGCGGCTTCACTCTATCACGGATTTTATATGTAAGCATATATAAATATATAACACAGATTTTTCGCTGCTTCGCGGGTTCTGCGGACAATGGATCTTTTTACTTCCTGTACATGCTTCCTCAGTTGGTTTGCCCAGTTGATTTCATACAAGGGATGCTATTGGCGGATGGCTGAGAAGCTAACCAATCAGAGCACGCAGTTAAGTTCCTGTGTGCTGAATGGCTCAGCGACGGGGCGACGAATTCGATTCCTTGGTGTTAACCAGGGAGTCTCGTCTCGCTCATTCAGCATCAACGTGTTTCGCTGTGCAAAGAGTTAACTTTTGTGCTCCTTTGTGTTTATCTTTGTGCATAGTCAAGCCCTTCATTATGGCTCCAAAACGATCTGCTCCTGCTACTGCTTCAGGGGCCGTGCCCAAGCGCCAACGGAAGATGTTAACGATTGCTGAAAAGGTAAAAGTTTTGGATATGTTGAAGGAAGGGAAAAGCTACACCGCTGTAGGACGCCATTACGGCATCAATGAGGCTACGATTCTTTTTATTTAAAAAGTAGGAAAGGAATATAAGATCTACGGCTGCAGTGTCCTTTTAACCAGGGTGCAAAAACAGTTGTAAATGGATGTAATAAGGCAGTGGTCTGGATGGAATCTGCTTTAGGGATTTGGATTGAAGACTGCCGGAAGAAGATCAACGGCGGTGCTACACAGTCGCCTGAAGAGGCTCCTTTAGAAGAGCTGTAACGCTCTCCTTTGTTGTGCAGTAAAACTAAACTCATCGTTATCGGGCAAGTCATCATGTCATTGTTGGTGAGTAACCATAATTAATTTTCTACTTACAGTACTTAGTACATGTACTTACGTTTAGTGTCACTGAATACACATTTACTGTATACAATTTTTCTTGCATTGTACGTATTTATTGCTGGTGGCCTGTCTATCATAATGGCTGTAACATATGTTATATTGGAGACACTCGATATTTTTAAAATAATATTTAGGTTTTACTGTATATAAACAGTGTGTTTACATACATAATTTCAATGAATCTTACCTAATATCTAAGAGAATACAAAGGGTTTATGCTGTATAACTGTGCGGGGAATATTTATAAACAGTGTGGAAGAGTTTATAAGGGCTTAAAATATATAAAAATAACCATGCAAACATATGGTTTCTACTTCGCGGATTTTCACCTATCGCGGGGGGTTCTGGAACGCAACCCCCGCGATCGAGGAGGGATTACTGTAGTTATAGGTAAGTTAGGTAAGTTATAGGTAGTTGTAGTTATTGACAGGGAGACGTGTCAAATCTCTGGTGTTGATACGGCTCCAGTTACACGTGTCTGCCGTACGCATGCGTGATTCACAGAGCTCTACATAAATTGTCTGAAATCAATACAGGCAAATACAGCTGCCCATCATTATCCTGTGTCTGGAAGAGCAAAAAATAGTAAGGACGGTACATAGCCTAGTGCAAAAGGAATCATAAAATTTTAGGAAAAGTCCTGGGCAAAAACTTTAAAAAGTAATAAGTACACTTAACAGAGATAGAGCAGGCACACTGGTCAGAACTGTGATAAGTTGGAAAGTTCCAGGAAGTGGGGAAGCACAGCAAGGACAGTATCACTGTGTGTCACCATGTGATCTATAATAGGGGAAACAGGGATGAGTCAGTAACGTTTAAGGGCAGCAATCCCCCCGGCCTATAAAACTGAGCATTGAAAACTAGGAGTCATCTTTAGACTAGGCTGAGTGTCCGGCTGAACCATCCGAGCATTATAGAGTGAGAGAAAATGGTTGAGAAGGGGCTCTTAACATTGTGTTTGGTTTTTGTACATTTTTATAAATTATTTTTGTAGATAATTTCTTTTCTTGACGACAGATTTTCTTTTTCCTTGACCAATTTCTTTTTCTTTGAAGGGATTTTTTAAAATTTCTTTATCCTTGTTTTCTTTTGACGTAAGATGGTAAATTTTGTAAACATTGGTTTTGTGTAGAGGTGTTCTTTTTTCCATTTCTGATTTAGGTTGGAGTAAGAAGAAAGGAAGTGAACTTCATTTATGTAGTAAATATTTTTTCATCTGTCTTTTTACTATTTTGCATAGGTGCAATTGGGGACTCTACTTTATTAATTAATGGCACTTGATTGAATTGTGTTTTTGCTTTTCATCATTGTATAAATGGTTTTTGTGAAATAAAGAACACTTTGTTTTTCACTTTGACAATTTCTTGTTTGTATTTCTTTGCTCTCATCATCGATACGTTTAGTCCAAACTACAAACAGATGATGCCAATTTTCACCACATGGTGGATCACACTTCTTAGACCAACAAGAATGGATACAATAATTTTAATGGATGGGTAGCAAAATGATTGGATTTGGATGACCTAAATTACACTCAGAACCTTAAAATATTTTCTTAGGTTTTCTCAAATCAAGAACATATTAAGTGGACCCTGTAATGGAGCAAACAAAGAGTGTGCCAGTGTTTTTTACTTCCCAGTGTCAGGGAGTGTCACAATAATCAGAGTAGCTAAAACATCTCAGAACTCATAAAATCCCAAAGCAGTACAGGAGCTTGTCTTCTATTAAGAGGAAGTTACCCATCCCAAATAAAGGATACAAGCAGTATGAATATGATGAGTGTGATGGGTCCCTTGCTTTTACTTTTATAGTTGTGGAAGTTTCTTTTCTTGACTGCTGGGTCAATTATTTACAGCAATAGGTGGGGGAGTTAAATTATAAATCAAAATGTCAGCAAGTAATCTATTGTCTAGATGTACATCAGCATACTGCCATCATGATTTTTCTTATTACACTTTCTCAAGTTATAGTATAGATTGAAAAAGCTGGAGTGCATTCAGTTGCAAGTGCTATGACAATTCCGGAAGCCATAAGCAAATAAATAATCCATGATACTCAATTGTTTACTTTGGCGGTTTTATGACTATAATGCAGACAACCAATTGAATTCTGCTCACTCTGTTACATATACAGCACTAAATAAAATATGTCAAAAAGGAAAGGTAGGATATTCTGTATTTATTTTGGGCAATAAGCAAAGCTGTCAGCATAACAAGGGAAAAATGGCTACATGTAAACTGAGAAAATAAATCGGATGTTATCCATGATGAACAGTAATTGCATGATCCACTCCAGTGTCAATGTATTTAATAAATATGGTTAACCAGGGATGGTGTATTTTAATGGGTTCCTTTCCTTTGCCTCTCATTTTGTTCCAACATAAATGGAAAGGCAACAGTAAATAACACCTCTCATTACTAACAACTACATAAAAGACTACATTAGGTTTTTGATTAGCCTTTCCATATTGTCTGTTTCAGTAATATCATCTGCTCCTGAGACACAGTCTTGTCAGAAGAGACAGTAATACAATCACAGGAGCATTGCCTTAAGTTGTAAAATGTCAGTGATTTATTAATCAATTTGCTCATCATTTGAAAATTTTCTGTGGAGCTACTGTCTTCATTGTAAAATAAAGTTACAACATTCAAAATAAATCCCTAAAGACAGAAAGAATAGAATGCACAAGTCTGCCTAATGAAAGTCTCTATAGGAAATTTAATCAATTGAGACAAAGCCAAAAGCAATACATTTTCTAACAAAACAGATTTCATGGACTATTAAGAGTATCGATTACTTGGGAAATTAGCATCTTCTGAACATTACCTTGGCACTTCAGATGGAGCCATCTTAAAATGCATGCAAGACACACACACGCAGACAAACACGTTTCAAAGCAAAAAAGTATTCCTGCTTCTGAACGAGTTATACACTAGATGCCTGTCTGAAGCTTGTTGGCGTATCTCTTTATGGCACTGTGCCTTTCATCTTGGCAGGATAGAGAACAGGCTTCTGGATCTTCAGTTATCTGCTTCAGAGCTGCAAGGCAAACAGACTTAGCCATTTTATTATTAATGGCAATGTATCAAATGCAGAGATTTTTACAGAGTCCAAAACTCTACCCTAGGGACACTTGGTTATCCGTTTGACACCATATCCAGAAGGGCTAAGGTGTATAGTGTTAAAGGTGCTGCCCAGGCACTACTCTCTGTAAACAATGCATAACAATTTAGATTATATCCTGCAATGTTCCCAAGTTTTTGCACAGGTGACATCAATATCATTAATGTTAACTGACAGTAGTCAAATTAATAAAGCTATATTTATAAAAGGCATGAAACTTGGAACTGTGAGCCACAATATAAGTAATGGTGTGCAATTTGAACCAGTGTTAGAGGGGTGATTCTTTATAAGCAGTCAGCACAGAAGACTTTCCAAATTTGTGTTAAGGAAACAAAACACTTAGAGATGTTTATACCTTCATCAGAAACTTCATGAGTGAAATGTGACATCAGGCTGTTTTGATAAAAATGGATTTTCTCCTTGTACGATCAAATTTTCAAACTGCCCCTAAAAGTTCAAAATTGAAATGAACATAAACTCTGACATTTGTGTAGTTTTGAACACACTCACTTTGATAGTGTAATGTTGAGGAATGTCTAACAGTAGTAGCAGTATTAGTTCAACAGTACTGTGTAGTGATGTAACACTTTAATGCTGGTTCAGTAGCCACCTCTGGCTAAACGTGCATCCTGAGGAAATCGCTTATTCATCTGTGTTCCAGCTGCAGCAAATATCTTTAAACCATTTCATAATCGTGTAAGTAATAATAATAATGATAATAATAATAATTACAGTAAATTATAATTCTGCCAACTCATTTTACAGATGCAGTTCTATGCAAGGATTTGGACTACTGTGGTAGAAATAGTCATCTTAATTAAAAGAAAGAAACTTATCCTCTAACAAGACAAATCTGATAAAACCTTTTAGTCAGTAATCAGGCATCTGCATCATTTATTACACCTGCAGCACCAGGCTGAGAAGGGAGCATCTCTCACAGCAGTCTGTTACAGCATGATGACAATGGTCACACAAACAAAGGACAGAGGTTCATTTTATAAACTATTGAATTTATATACAGTGGTAATCAATGCATACATTTCATACTCTGATTGGTTGACAGACATGAGGTGTTTAGCATAAAGCACACAACAGACTAAATAAAACTCTTTCTCCATTATATCCTTGTTCTTCGATATCATTTAGTTTATATTACCCTTGAAATCTCCATGTATGTGGCAACTGTCCAGTTTAATTGTTTACAGGACATTTTCTGATCTCTGAATCATTCTTGTCTTTGTTGTTCACTTGACCTTTATCTGGTTTCTTGATATGCCTGAACAAGCTTCTAACATTTATGAACCCTTTCATACTTCTTAGATGGATGCTATATTTTAATATGGAAACATATCAAAACACTTTATCGTAATGATTATGTGACCCCCTAAGCCTAATTTTCCTTCCACACTACTACCCTTGCCAAATTATGTGTTTTGTTGAGATTTGAAGGAAAAATGGATGTGGTGAGAGAGGACATGCAGGTGATGGGAGTAATAGAACAAGATGCAGAGGACAGAAAGATATGGAAGAAGATGATCCGCTGTGGCAACCCCTAACGGGAGCAGCCAAAAGAAGAAGTTGAGATTTGAAATAAAAAAAAACTGTAAATATAACTTCAACAGCAAACAAACTAAAGAAATGGCATTTTAAAGAAAATGTTAATGCACAGTCAGAATTTACCTGAAAATGTAAAAGATAAAAGAAGGAATGTGAGACTTCCAAATGTTTGATCACACTTTCAGTTGAAAGGTTTTAGATATGGTTAGGTTGTGGCTGCTGATTAGGTGTTAGGGTAGTCAAGAATATTCATTAGGATGTCAGCTGATGAACGTTCCAGAGCCTAATAAAATCTTTGACTCTTCAAACATTGTGCAACACTCAACAGATATGGACTCTTAATTAAATTAAATTATTTCATATCTACAAAGAAGGTGAAAGTTATAAAAAGATGTCATAGCCTGTAATTTCAGCTTACAATTTCCATAATGTGAAATGTCATTAAGAACTGGCAGTTAATGGTAACTAAGTAGTTCAAAACTAAATTTGGAAGACCAACAAAACTGACAGACAGGACAGTATGCATACTGTACAGGAAGGTAAAGCAAAACCCTCATATAACTGCAAACGACCTGCAGGCAGGTTTAGCTGAGGAAGAAATGGTGGTACACTGCTCTACACAGACATGGACTTCATGGAATAGCCATCTTATGGAAACCTTACCTGCAATCTCATTAAAAAAAGCAACATCTGCATAAGAAAAAGGCATTTTGGACAGAAGAAGTTACAAATGAAATGTTTCTTTGAAGGAAAAAAAAGGAGCAGCATTTTAAGAAAAGAACATCTTGCCATCTGTTAAGTACATAGGTGGATCCATTATGCTTTGGGGTTGTTTGACAACTAGTGGCATGGGAAACACTGTATGAGTATGGGGAAGAACGGTTTCCAATATATATCAACAAATTGTCAAGGAGAATATCAGACAGACAGTAATGATACACAAGGCGAGACATGAGTTGCTCCTACAAAAAGACATTAAATAATCTGCTGTGTAGTACCTCAAGAAACACAAGGTGAAGGTTTTGTAATGGCAATCACTATCCTCAGACTTGAACATCACTGAAAATCTGTGGGTAGATGTTAAACGTGATATGCTCACAAAATAGCCCAAGAATATCTCATGGCTGGAAGCAATCTGAAAGGAATAATGGGGGAAAGTTCTAGAACTAGAAATAAATGTCTCATTTCTGGCTACAAAAATGTGTACAAAACTATGAATTTTGCCAAAGAGGCTGTTACAAAATATTGACTGAGTACTGAGAATGTACAAACCTAGGCAAATGCCACACGTACTCTTTGACATTTTTACATTTTTTTTTAAACAAATCATAACTTTATATCAACATTTTCATAAAAATGCCATTGTTTTAGTTTATTGCTTTGCTGGGCCAAACCCCATATAAGTGAAATCTCAAACAGAAACATACACAAGTAATAAGCATTGAAGAAAATGTCTTTTCAGAAGGGATTTTGGTTCTGACCATCTAAGATGGCAGTTCTTCTGGTTATGATGGTCTTCAGCAGGAAGAGGCAGGTCCAGGCAGATGGATATTGGAAGTGATGTCAGAGATGGGACAGCTGTCTCATTTTCATTACCAGAGCCCTTAAACTGTCCCCTATGTGCACACAAATGACACTATATATATATACAGTATTAGTAGCAGTAGAATTATTAAGATAGTCACAGGTAGTATTTGCTCATTCTTCCTGTTTGCATAGATTTTCTCAGCACACTCTGGTTTTCCTGTCACACCCAAAAGATGTACATTGTTGATTAAATGCTGATTTAATTAGACTAAGAATGGCTGACTGTGGTTGCATGTTAGGGTGCTGTGAGATTCTGGTATAGCGGGTCCGCAGCTCAAAAAGAGTGGATGTTTATAATACAGTAAATGTGTGTTTGTGCAGATGTGGGGAGTTGTTGGAGTAATTGGCGCGAGACGCACCTGCACATGAAGTTGTGGTCTTTCTCATTTGCTTCATTGACATTCTGTGGTGTGTGATTGAGACTCTGCCCCCACAGAGCCTAAAAAATGAGCCAGCATAATACAAGAGGGGAAAGAAACGGAGAAGAACAAAAGAGTGGGGGTTAAAGGATGGAGAGAAAGGCAGGAGCTGTATCAGTGCTTAGAGAGAAGCAGGTGGATAGGAATGATACCCCAGGAGGTAGCGCGTGCTCAGTGCTCAGGAGGGGGCACGAGGATTACTCCTGCTGAGCAAACAGGGAGCAGGAGTGACTGTTATCCTCCATAGTGTCCACTCGCCAGGTGGAGACAGCGATCTGCAGTGACAGGAGTATGGCGTGCTTTTGGCAGGTAGACACTAGGAAGGCAGAAGTGAGTGCGGGAGCAGGGTCCGATGGCTCCCCATAGAACGCTGAGGATTGGGCAGTGGGGACACGGGTCAGATTTGAAGGATGTCTGCGCCTTCTATTAGACGTCTCTCTGTGCTGCAAGGTCTGAGTAGGACAAGCCAGAGAGGCGTCAGATTTTAAAACGAAGCACTGGGAACTGAGAATCTTAAAGAAGACCTTGTTTTTATTGGATTTATTTACTCTGATTTTAACCTCCACTAACAAATAGATGTTTTTATGAATTATTTATTAACTTTTTGAGCACTGAACTTTTTCAATACTATTTGTTTTAATAAAAGCACTTGCACTTTTCACCATCCCCTTGCTTGGTGTGTTTTGTCCTCATTTGCCATGCTCATCTTGGTTATGGTACTGACGGTGTCAGGTTTAAGAGGCTTCCATTACAAGATTGGGAGCAAGGAGCTGAACCGTACCATCACAGAGATGTCCTGGATCTCCAATCATACATGTGTAGCACAATACTAGTTGGATGTAATAGTGAACTTAACAGTTAGCCTCAGTGACACAATGTTATTTTTTTCAAAAGCAGGAACAGAGAGAAACGTGACTGGTGCTTTTTACTAGCAATCAAGGTATAGTGCACCATTATTTCTCCAATGAGCTTTTTTCTTTTCCGAAGTGGAAAGCGGGAGGAAGAAATTAAAAAAAAAGATGATGGCATGGAGACAGAGAATGAGGTAGTGTTAAACGAGGGTGTAAGAAAAAGAAAAAAACAAGGGGTAAAGAAAGCCTATACTAAGGTCAAGAGTGAGCGAGAGAGCTTCGAAATCCAAAAAGAGAAAAGAAAAGTTTATTTTCTGTTAATGCAAATGTTAACTGTGAGGAGGCATTGAATGGGTTGGCTCACTGGAACGCAAATGAAAAGGAACCTTGGCTTGGGGGAAAAAGTGTCAGATGGCTGAAGCATTGGATGCCTGCCTTGTTGGAATTTGCTAGATAAAAGAAATGAGAAAAAAGGGAATTTATCATGCATCAAGATGAAGATACCAGTGGTTCCATGGTGGAGCTGTAAAATTCCTGTGTTTTATCGCAGATGTTAAAGTAAAGCTCAGCATTCCAGAAGGATGAGTAACCTGTGGATTTGTGTTCTGCATATGAGCTCCAACTAAGCGTGTCAATGATTTCCTTTTATTTTATTTTTTATTATTTATTTCTATGTGTCAATGTTGCCTGTGATGTAACTCGGACTAAGTACAGTAAAACCTTATTTAACCATCAGGAGTTGGGACAGAGGCTGTGACAGATTAGAGAAAAGACAGATAACAAAATAGCTACTTTAAAAATAATATACATTAGATTAGTTTAGCAAATAGTCATATTTATTTACAAAACAAAACTATCCATCCATTATCCAACCCGCTATATTCTAACTACAGGGTCACGGGGGTCTGCTGGAGCCAATCCCAGCCAACACAGGGCGCAAGGCAGGAAACAAACCCCTTGCAGGGCGCGCACACACACACACACACACACCAAGCGCACACTAGAATCACCAATGCACTTTACCTGTATGACTTTGGACTGTGGGAGGAAACCGGAGCACCCGGAGGAAACCCACGCAGACATGGGGAGAACATGCAAACACACAAAACAAAACTATAAAAATAAAATTTAATATAGTGTTAACAACATTTATTTATTCATATAATATTGTAATGACCAGCAGGTACTGGATTTTTCTACACTTTATTTGGAATCTTCATTGTGTAAGAAATGGTGTCCTATCTTATACTATGCTATGTGGATTATGGAGCACACCACCTAAACAATAAAAGAAAGCTTTCCCTACCAATCAGTTTATCTCCTATATACCAATTATGTTCTTTTTATCTCCATATCACAAACACTCCTACTTAATACATCCTTCCGACGCACTTTCCTTTTTCTCCTAACTTCTCCTGTCACTCATCTCCTAAGAGGCATGTCCATCCCTTACAGAAGAGAAGCCCTTACCTCAGTCCCATCAGTTACAGCATGCATTCCACCCTTTCTGTTCCCATACAGCACATCACAAGGTGCCAAAACGTCACAATATATTAACAAAACATAATATAACTAATTTTGAAAAGAAAATTACAGTACAGGTGAACATTAACATAATACATTAACAATAATACAGAATAACATTAGTGGTTTCCATTTTCGACACGTTTTTCAATTTTGTCATCATCACGCTTTATTTCGTTCACTGTTGTCCTTCCTACTCGGTAATTGAAGCAATACTTGAAGCACTTTCGCTGTTTTGTAAATGTTTAATAATTCCAGTTTTTGTGGCAGTTATAACACTGCTCTCATATGTTTATCGGCCACAGCAATGTATAGTAGATTAATGATAACAAAAGAAGAAAGCTATTAAAACTGAAAATATGTAACTGCCACTTTGATTTCAAAATGTGGCATGACACGTAGTGCTGGGGAAGATTACTATACGCTAGCACAAGGGAGAGTTCCAATGTGCACAGCTCACATACTGCATGGCAATACTAGCACACTAATAGGTAGGCACTGGTGTGCACAATTTGACGGTAGTAGAACCGTCACCGGGTCTTTTGCTGGCTACAGTCAGCTGAAATAACCAGTAGCCACCGGTGTTTAAACAAATATAAAACTGTCTAGAGTCGACAGGTGCAATGCTGAATGTTAAACAAATACCCACAAGATGTTTAATGTTAGGATGTCATTCCTTTAACAATCAGATTTTTAGATTTTATACAATGCCTTCATTTACCGGCTTGCCAGAGTCCTCTTCTTTAGAGGACCAGCCATGTTAGTGGTCAGTTGACGGGCAGTTTTCATCCTGTACGTGCGTGGCTGCGTACTCCCTTCATGCTGCTAAAAGCTGGCAAGCAGCTGATTCGCAACTCTCAAGAGTAACAAAATGGGAAAGGGGGACGCAGTCGCAGTGCGAGGATGGTAATAATTTTAACTTACTTCTTTGTGGTGTTTATGTTTTATTGTTGTGTAAGTGTTTAGAAATAATTGCCGGGGATGTGTGAAATGTAGGGATCCCCTCCTCTATCAGAATGGTACGAGAGCATTGTCCTTAGGCGAGTAGGTATGAAATGTCTGAAAAGCCTCTGTGCCATTAGTTCATAAAGTCATTGAGGAGGATAGGTGTCATTATTGTGCGTATTGCAAAATTTCTTCCTCCACCCCCTATGCTGTTGGCTGTCTTAAAGGTATTGTTTCAATCTTTTTAAGCCATGGTGTCTCCTAGATTTTGGGAGAGCTTCAGCACAGGGGTGAGAGATTCATTCGGGTCTTTTGGCTGCTACAGACCCCTTGGACCAATTATTCAAACTTTTTCTTTCTACCATGTTTGTTTTTGGCAGCTTTGGACTGTGTGCATTACTACTCTGCATGAATGTTTTCAATAATCTATCAAATTTGTCCAGTTTATTGGATATGACTGTTTTGTTTTGCTTGATTGTTGCGGATTATTTTTATGGATTTTTTACCTCTTCATGACACCTTTTTTCTCTTGTGGATATTTGTTCTTTATTTCACCGACACATACTGAAATAGGATTTCATCAGTGACTTTGATTTCAAAATACTTGTGTATTTGTGTTTTGGGGCACATTGAGCACCATCCAGCCATGAACTACTAACATGCACTGACTTAAGATATTGTATTGTGACACACAATGTTTTGGGTTTTTTTTTGGCTCTGACGGTTAACGGAGACTGACAGCTAATCGAGGTTTTACCGTAATTGAGTTTGACATCTCCTGAGCAGTGCATTTAATACATAAATAAATTTTATATATCCATTATTGTGCGGAGTATTTACTCTCTGGTTGCAGAGATATATAAATAAGTGTATATACGTGCATAAAAGGAAATAGGTAGATTGTGTAATTAACATAAAGAATGTTCACAAAGCATTACTTTGAAATATTATAACAGCAGGTATAAATAAAATTGATTCATCTGACTCATTGGTTATTTAATTTAATTAGAATGTGTTAAATGTGCATCCCACCTATGAAATTTCACCCTATGTCCTAAGTAATGTGCCAGTTTGATGGTGGCATTTGGTTCTTACATTGAGCTAGTGTTGTCTAGAAAATACCAAATGCCCCAACACCCTGAACTGAGTTTAGTAGGTTTGAAAAAGAATGGATAAATAAATGGAGGAAATTAAACCTTTTGATTTTCTGCTTGATGTTTCTTTATTGCTTAAGTGTGATACTGAATAAAAAAATATTGTCTAAAATGGTGAAACACAGAGCCGTAAGCTCAGATATCAACAGAAAATTTTGTATCACCTGGGGATGTGCAGTTTAGATCTTATAAGACATTTGCAGCATCTTAAAAGACATCTCCGGCACTGTTGTTATTTTAAGGCATGTAATAAAAATTAGTGATATGAGGATAAAGAGTACATTTCAAAAACTGTGTTCATATATATCCAATATACAAGGAGAAGATAAACTACAGGTCCCAAAAAGATGAATTTGTATGTACAAGGCATTCCAATAATTCATCAAATATTCCTGTAAACTCTTGCCAATTAACTCGGTGTTCTAATGAAGGCTTTGACTGATAAAAAGGAGAAGAGATCCAGCTGCAGGTTTCTGTAGGTATATAATCTTAAAATCTAATTAAGTATAAACATTTATTCCCATAAAAGTAAATATTCTTATATTCTCATGAGGTATAAAATACTTTTTCTTTAAATATTTTAACAGCTGCATTACAATTGACATACAGTGACTTGCAGACAAGTGAGCACATACTATACAAGCTATCCACATGTAAATATTTTCATTCAAAATTTTTTCTAAAAGTTTAAACAAAACAGTTCTAGACAGCATGAGTATGGCCATTCAAGTATGGGGATTTTGTTCAACACACATCAAGATAAGGTGTGATGTACAAGTTAGTTTCTAGCACAGTCTCTGCTTTTCTTCTCAGATGTGAAGAAAAAATGCAGAAGGAAGAAGACTGAGGTCACTTCTGTGGTAACTCCTGCTGCATGGCCATGTCAAACTTCAATGGCACAGGAAGTAGTATTTGACCATTGGGTCTCAGAGAAACAAGATATCCAGACAAAAAACAATTATTCCTATTGAGTAAATTTGTCTTAACAACACAGAAATAGTATTCAGGCTGGTACCCCAAATCTTTTCAAGCCCCTTTCTCTATGTTTGACATTATTCACGAAAACCATGTGTTCAATCTCAGCTCCTCTTTCTACCCTCTGGCAGAATTTTTGACTCTTCAACCTACATGTATCACTTGCACTGAGCTGGTGATTAATTTTCATCATGACAAAAAAATAGTAAAGAATTTATATTAAATCAATCAAACAGGAGCTAGCACAAATGGTAAAATAAAAATATAAATTCACAAGCAGAATATTTTGCAGAATATGCAGTTAGGATAAAGCAGATGTCAAGCTGCAGTTTTTCTTGCGTGTCCATGCTACATTGCACAGCATATTCTTTAGTAGTCAGTCAGAACAAAAAAAACATGTAAATTATTAATAAAGTATTTGAAATAAATACATCAGCATTTACCAGCAGGCAGGGGAAATGGAAAGTTGCCTGTGTAAGAATTACTTTAAATATCTAGGGAGGTGAAAACAAAAGAAGAGATTGCATAAAAATGGTAATGTGATGAACAGCCTACCATCTTTTATTTTCCTGACAGATTTAGAGTTTAAACACAGTACAGAAAATCATAAAATATGACAAAGTGCTTAAAATAAAATAAAGATCAGCTGTAATCGGGGATCAAGAAAACAGACCACCCAGGCCCACCAGTGAAAGCTCAGCCTGAGACCGCAATCAGATCATAAATCGACTGAAGGAACTCAAGTGTCAAATGAGACTGGCATTAGTTGGAAGATTTCAAAATTAGGCAATGAGCTGATCAAGAGCTGTGAAAAATGGAACTTTTGAACCAAGTGGTTTTATTACTGAAGTATTTGAAGTAACTAACTTACTTAATCAGACTAATTTTTTTTTCTGAAGGAAGAGTGTGATTGTACATGTTTACAAGGAGCATGACGATATTCAGGATTGTGGAAACCATAGAAAGATAAAGCTGATGTCAACACAATGAAAATCTGGGAAACAGTTATAGGGAGAAGGTTTAGGGAAGAAACCACCATAGAGGAGGAGCAGTTTGCTTTTATGCCAGGGATAGGAGAAACTGATGCAGTCTTTGTATTGAGTCAGCTCATAGAGAAACATCAAGATAAACAGAAAGGTTTGAATAAGGTGTTTATTGATTTGTAGAAGGCTTATGATAGAGTACCACATCAAGAGGTCTGGAGGTGAGAAAAGACTACCACAGAAGTATTTGACAATTGCCCAGGGTATGTATGAGGGAGTGAAGACTCGGGTTAAAAGCAGTGTTGGAGTAACAGACAAGATAACAGTTAGAGTAGGTCTGCACCAGAGATCTTCTTCAAGTCCTTGAACTGGATTTGGATATGTTGAGCCATGGTGAAAAGACTAATCCCGCTGGTGCTTTCTTTTTTGCAGATGACATTTTTTTTTTGAAGTTTTATTAATTTTATTGCAATCATTCCATACAAATCAATCAATTTTTACAAAAAGTAAAATTGAGTTATGAACAAGTTGACCCCCACCCCTGAGAGAGAGAACAAGGCAAACAGTGTAAAATTTAAGGCTTGTAAACATACCTAAATTAATAAGTTTGGTAAGCCAATAGAGATGAATGCAGAAGACAAAGAAATACAAAAATAATTCATTCCTCTGTGCTTTAAGAACTTATTTTAAAATATTACTGATTAGATCCTGCCATGTTTTGAAAAGGGTCTGTACAGATCCTCTAACTGAGTATTTGATTTTTTCCAACTTCAAAAAGTATAAAACATCGGTTTCCCACTGACTTAAAAGAGGAGAGTTTGGGTTCTTCCAGTTTATCAGAATAAGTCTGCGTGCCAAAAGTGTAGTGAATGCAATCACAGTTTGTATGTCTTTCTCCACTTTAAACCCATCTGGAAGAACCCCAAACACAGCTGTTAATGGGTTAGGAGGGATTGTGAGACCAAGGATGTCTGAAAGGTAATTAAAAATTTTGGTCCAGAATGATGTTAATTTGGTGCAGGCCCAGAACATGTGACCCAGTGAGGCTGGGACTTGATTGCAGCATTCGCAGGTTGGATCATGCCCTGGAAACATTTTGGAGAGTTTTAGACGAGACAGATGTGCTCGATATATAATTTTGAGTTGTATAATTGTGTGCTTTGCACATATGAAGCGCGAGTGAATTCTCTTCATTGCTACTTTCCTCTCCTTTTCTGATATATTACTTGAGAGATCTTTTTTCCAGTGTCCTCTTGGATCTTTGAAAGGGAGGGACTATAAAATGATTTTATATATTGCAGAGATGGTGTCTGAGTCCTTGAGATTGAGCAATATTTTTTCCAGCATGGATGAGGGTGAAAGTTGAGGAAAATAGGGAAGGTTCTGTTTAACAAAGTTCCTAATTTGAAGATAGTGAAAGAAATGTGTAGCTGGAGTGTTAAATTTGGAATGTAATTGTTCATAGGATGCAAAGATGGTGTCTATATAAAGATCTCTAAGCAATTTAATCCCAAATTTTTTCCAGATATTAAAAACTGCATATGTTTGCGAAGGTTGAAAGAGGTGGTTCTTTTGCAGAGGTGCCACAGATAAAAACTTCTCCATCTTAAAATGCTTTCTACATTGGTTCCATATTCTAAGTGAGTGAAGCACAATTGGGTTATTAGTGTATTGCCGATAACTTGTAGTTATTGGGGCACAGAGCAGCGAATATAAAGAAGTACTGCAGGATTTTACTTCTATTGCGGACCAAGCCTGTGTAAGTTCTTTTATTTGTGTCCAGGTTTTTATCGCTTGTATATTTGCTGCCCAGTAATAAAACTGGAAGTTAGGTAGAGCCATGCCACCTTTTGTCTTTGTAGGGTCGCTCTTTGGATACGTGGATGTGTTGAGTTCCAAATAAATGAGGTTATTGTTGAATCTAATTGCTTAAAAAATGATTTATAGATGTATATAGGGATGTTTTGAAATAAAAAAGGAGCTTAGAAAGAATATTCATCTTAAAAGTGTTAATTCTTCCAGCTAGAGTGAGATGAAGGGTTGACCATCTATGCAAGTCTTGCTTAATTTTTTCCTTGCAGACGGCAAAATTTTGTTGATAAAGAGCTTTATGTTTACTTGTGATGTTTACCCCTAGGTATTTAAACTGTTCTGCAATGATAAAAGGTAAGGTATCTAATCTAATATTATATGCTTGAGAATTCACTGGAAAGAGTACACTTTTATTCAGATTAATTCTGAGACCAGAGATCTTTTAAAATTCTGTGACTGCTATTAAGACTGCAGGCACAGAATGTTGTGGGTCTGATATATACAGTACCATATCATCTGCATATAGTGAAATTTTCTGTTCCAGTCCTTCTCTGATAATCCCCTTTATCTGATCAGTATTTCGACAGTGTATTGCCAGTGGTTCAATGGCGATTGCAAACAGTAGCGGTGACAAGGGGCATCCTTGTCTAGTACCATGTTCTAGTTTAAAGTAGTCTGAACAAATGTTGTTGATCCAAACTGAAGCTTCTGGATTAGTATACAGTAATTTGATTCATGCCCAAATGTTCGGGCCAAACCCAAATTTCTCCAATGTAGTAAAAAGGTATTTCCATTCAATCAGGGGAGCACTTTCTCCATCCTTCTAGCTATGATTTTTTGAGAGTATTTTAACGTCATTATTCAAAAATGAAATTGGTCTGTATGATGCACATTGTAATAAGTCCTTATTTTGTTTTGGAAAAACGGTGATTAGTGCTTGGCGAAAAGTTTGAGGAAGAGTTTGGTTGTCTCTGGCTTCTGTAAATGTTGCTAATAGGAGGGGTGCTAGCTGAGTGGAGAATTTCTTATAAAATTCTGCAGGGTATCCATCAGGGCCTGCTGCTTTCCCGCCTTGAAGTGATTTTATAGCATCTAGTAATTCTGATAATGCCAGAGGTTTATCAAGTTCCTCCGCACTAAGAGTGTCTATTTGTGGTATCTGTAATGTATCCAGAAATGCATTAGATTGTGTATTGTCTTCTTTAAACTCAGTAGTATATAGGGATTTATAGTAGTCTCTGAAAGTGTGCATTATATTTTTGTGGTCGATGATTTTATCCCCGTTCGTGTTGGTGATTACTGAGATTGCGTTGCGCACTTCTTGCTTGTGAATTTGTTGAGCTAAAAGCTTATTAGCTTTCTCTCCATGTTCATAGTAATGATGTTTGGATTTATAAATTACTTGTTCAGTTTCTTTAGTTGTCAAGAGGTTTCGTTCTGAATGCAGAGCCTGCCTTTTCCTATGTAGAGCCTCGCTTGGTAGTCTGGCATGTTCTTCATCTATTCTAGTAATTTCGCTTTTTATCTCTGCTACTTTCTTGATTTCTAATTTATTTCTGTGGGAAAGATATGAGATAATCTGTCCTCTTAAGAAGGCCTTAAGAGTTTCCCAGAAATCTCTGAGGATGTATTTGTCTGTAGGAAGAAACTGATTTGTTTGGATATAAATTCTATACAATTCTCGTCAGCTAATCGAAGCGGGTTGAGACGCCATCTGAGGGGTGAGTGTGTGGGGCATAGTGACTTTAGCTTCAAGATCAGAGGTGCATGGTCAGAATTACAAAAGCATCGTATTTGCAAGACTTAATCATAGGCAAGAAGTTATTATCTATAAAGAAATAATCAATCCTTGAGTAGCAATGATGTACTGGTGAGTAGAAAGAATATATTCGTGATTTTGGGTTTAAAAACCTCCAGGGGTCTGATAAGTTGTGATCAGTTATAAACTTTGTAATTATCTTTGTGGTGTTAGATGTCGTTCCCCCTGTGGTAGAAGTCCTATTTAAGAGTGGATTTAAAACACAATTAAAGTTCCCAGCCATTATAATTTTATGAGTGTTCAGATTGGGAATGGATGCAAATAAATTTTGTATAAATTTCTTATCATCAACATTAGGTGCATAAACATTTATCAAAATCATTTTACAGTTAGATAAGTCTCCCATGACCATCACATATCTCCCTTCAGGATCCAATACTACATCTGATGCTACAAATGAGACTGTTCTATGTATGAGAATTCCCACACCTCTAGTTTTCTTTGTAAAACTAGAATGGAACATTTGGCCAGTCCAGTCTTTTTGCAGCCGGAACTGATCCTTGCTTAGTAAGTGGGTCTCCTGTAAAAATACTATTTTAGCGTTTAGACCTGTTAGGTGAGACAGTACTTTCTTTCTCTTTAATTTATGATTCAGGCCTTTAACATTCCAGCTCACGAAGGTAACTGTCCCATCATGGAGACATTGATTCTGAGTTTTTGATGTCATTTTATAGTACGTTGGTAGTTATAATTATAAAGATTAAAAGGATAGATTAGGTATAGATCTAGCCTGCTCTCTTTCTCTCCCCACCTTAACCTCCCACCCTCCCTTTCTGCCTCCCCACGTGAGGCTAGAACCCACTTGACACAGTCCCGGTTCTCTGACATACCCAGAGACAGAGCACGTCCAAAGCAAAACAAGCCCCCACGCAGCAGCGTTTTAGGGTTAAAAAAATAGAGATATCTATTACCAATATAGTCTAAATACTATATGCATAAAATTAAATCATTAACAAACTGTGCACTTAGAATATACAGTAATCCCTCGCTATATCGCGCTTCGACTTTCGCGGCTTCACTCTATCGCGGATTTTATATGAAAGCATAACTAAATATATAACGCAGATTTTTCGCTGCTTCGCGGGTTCTGCGGACAATGTGTCTTTTTACTTCCTGTATATGCTTCCTCAGTTGGTTTGCCCAGTTGATTTCATACAAGGGACGCTATTGGCGGATGGCTGAGAAGCTAACCAATCAGAGCACGCAGTTAAGTTCTCCTGACTGAGAAGATAACCAATCAGAGCACGCAGTTGAGTTCCTGAGTGCTGAATGCAGTGTTAACCAGGAAGTCTAATCTCGCTCATTCAGCATCAACGTGTTTCGCTGTGTAAAGAGTTGTGCTCTTTAGTGTTTATCTTTGTGCATAGTCAAGCCCTTCATTATGGCTCCAAAACAATCTGCTACTGCTTCAGGGGCCGTGCCCAAGCGCAAGAAGAAGATGTTAACGATTGCCGAAAAGGTAAACGTTTTGGATTTGTTGAAGGCTACGATTCTTTTTATTTAAAAAGTAGGAAAGGAATATAAGATCTAAGGGTATGATGTTGAACAGTCTCGTTTAGGGTAGAGAGAAAATAAATAGATAAAAAAAAGAAAAAAAAAAGGGTAATTAAGCACAAACGTCTATAACTATAATTAAAACATAAACAGATAGCGCCCGAGTAGTAATGAGTAATAACAAGAATATATAATAATAAAACCCGTATTTTAAACAAATAGATCAGACAGTAGATTATTAGTCCTTGCTATATCATTAACGGCCAAGACTCACTATTATGTATCAGAATAGTCCCGGGATCAGCTTTCTTAATTCCTTTTCTGCTTCTTCCTTACTAGCGAAGACATAGAATTGACCCTGCAATTCCACATTCAGTTTGGCAGGGTACAAGAGGCTGTATTTGATATTGGCTTGCCGTAACCACTGTTTAAAGTTGTAGAAGGCTGCGCGTTTAGTAGCTTTTGCTGGTGAGAAATCAGGGAAGATACGGATGTGGTTATTTTCATATATAATCTCTTGCTTGTGTCTGAGGAGTGCCATCACCTCTAGCTTAAATGATAATCTTTCAAAGCGAATAATAAAAGATCCAGGTCTAACAGTATTTGATCCGCGTACGCGATAAGCCGCTGCTATCTCAGAATCTGCTTTAAAGTCCTCTCCAATTATTTTAGAAAAAAGTTCAGCTGCGAATTTCACAGGGTTTGGACTTTCTCGATTCTCAGGCAGACCTTCAGTTCTGACATTATTCCTTCTGCTTCCATCTTCCAAAGTAGCCAGTCTGTCTCCGAGTTTTTTGCATTCGGAGCTGACAATTGCTGCTTTTTCTTCGGCACTGGCAGCTAAATTTTCGGCTGTTTCAATCCGAGTCATGAATGTCTCCTTGACATCCTCCAGTTGATCAGTAAGTGTGCTCAGTTTAACCGAGGTTTCCTGAATGTGCTGTTCAGTTTTACCCAGCATATGCAGATGACATTTTGTTGTGTAGCTCCAGAAAACAGAAAGTGGACATGAAGATGGAAAAATGTACAAGGGCTTTGGAAGATAGAGGAATGAAGATAAATAGGAAGAAGATTGAATGTATGAGTTTTAATGATGACCCAGATTCAGAAGTTAGCCTGCAGGAAAAGCTAATGAAAAGAGTTGATAAATTTAAATATCTAGGAACAGTGGCAAGACCAGCAATGATATATGGAGCTGAGACATGGGCAGTAAAGACAGCACAGGCGAAGAAGTTAAAGGTGGCATAAATGAGAATGTTGAGATGGATGTGGAGTTACAAAAGAGGACAGAATAAGAAACTAGACAAGCGGACATGCAGCACAAGCTGGGAGAGATGTAATGAGGAGAGACATTGAATATGTGGGCAAAAAAGTGATGGGAATGGAAGCACAGGGGAAGAGAAAGGAGGGAGGCCAATGAGGAGGTGGATGGATAAAGTTAAAGAAGATCTGAAGGAAAAGAGTCAGACTGAGGGGGAGATGCAGGACAAAGCTGTTTGGAGGCCATTGATCAAGCACATCAACCCTCACATAGAAATGGGAAAAGATGAAGAAGAAGAAGAAATGCTTTTTAGATAAGCATATGTATGAAGCTTATGATAAATGTAAGTGAAAACAGAACTATAAAGAAGTAAATATAAGAAATGCATATCTTCATTATTTGTGTTATGGGTTAGTAAGACATAAAAAAGAATTGTCTATTTCAAAAGAGTTATTAAACCATCTCAGAATGAAAGGTCCAGCAAAGGATAAAACTTTATTTGGGATCAGGGGATTCTGAACAATTTTTGACAAAATTACTAAATAAAAATCCAATAAGATTTGAAAAAAACAGATCATCTTGAACACAGAGAGAATTTTTGTCAGAATATTATTTTCTGAATTATTTATACTTTAACTATACAGGTATAACAAAAACTAATAGTTAAAGAAGGCAAAGTACAGGTTAAATTCCATTATAGTGAATTAAACAAAATTTTCAGAATAACGAACCCTTTTTATGGTCCTGGACAAATGTTCATAGAACATCAGGTCAGATCAAGTTGAGGAGCATGCACTAGTACAGTGTGTTGCTGCACCCACCACATGACGAAACAGCTCGGGATCTTGGTTGGCAGCCACCCAGGCAGACACGTGGTCCTACCCTCCGGAAATGACCATCTATCTTCCTCAACCAGGTGTTAAATGGGCCTGGTCCAGCTACTCAGGTCCTCAACAATGAGGATCCGGTAAGCCAAATCACCCTCGGGGAATCGCACCACATGGCCGTAGTGCCGTAGCTGATGCTCCCTCACAACGCAGGTAAAGTGCTTCATTTGGGTCATACCCAAGGATTCTCCGGTGAGACACAGTACCAAAGGAGTTTAGTCTTCATCTCAAGTCACTGGATAGTGTCCATGTCTCATAACCATATAACAAGTCAAGACGCACCAGGACTCTAAAAACTTGGACCTTCACCCTTTTGCATAGATATCAGGTTTGCCACACATCTCTCATGCTCTCATGGCCTCTCATGCTCTCCCAAACCGTCTACTGACTTCATAGGAAGAGTCACCAGACACATGAATATCACAAACGAGGTAAGTAAACCTCTCGACAAGGTTGACACTCTCTCCGCGGACAGACACACTGCTGATGGCTGTGCCTAAAAGGTCATTAAAGGCCTGGATCTTGTTTTTTATCCAGGACACTCGAAAGCCTAGACACTGAGACTCCTCGCTCAGTCTCTAGAGAGCCTGATCAGAGCCTCCATTGACTCCGCAAAGGTCACAGCATTGTCAGCAAACCCAAGATCAATGAATCTTTCTTCACTAACAGATGCTTCACAGGCTCTACACCCCACAACCTTGCCAAGTACTCAGTCTGTGTAAGCACTGAACAGAGTAAGAGCAAGAACACAACCCTGATGAACCCTAGACTCAACAGGGAAAACACAGAAGTTCTGCCGCCACTCTGCACCATATCTCCATATCTGCCATGATATCCAGCAACCTTGAGCGGTTCCAACAAACCCTCAGGATGTCCTACAGGGCAGTTCGATCAACTGAGTCAAACACTTTGTGAAAATTGACAAAGATTGTAAATAAACTCCGTCAATATTTGTGTTTGCGCTTCATGGAAACCCTCAGTGCCAGGATGCAGTCGATGGTAAACTTCTTAGGCATAAAACAAGACTTCTCTGGTCGCTGGTAGGTGAGCAAGTGATCGCGGACCTGAAACTGAGAGCAGTGTTATCCCCTGTAGTTGCCGCAATCCAGGTGATCATCCTTCACATTCCAGATAGTGCCAACAAGTCCCGTTTTCTAGTCACTTGGGATGATGCTCGTCTCCCAAATGGAAGCAAAGATTGCTTGCAATGCCAGGAAGGCAGCTTTACGACCAGCCTGGAGAAGTTCACCCTGGATACAACAGATCCCTACAGCCTTCCCTACCCTCAGCTGGCTCACCACCTGTGCAATCTCAGTGAAATTGGGTGGTTCACAGTTAATTGGAGGATCAGTCTCAAGAACCATGGATCCAGAGATATCCAGCGTCCTAGCAGGAGGATCAGCTTTAAACAGCTGCTCAAAGTAGCCAGGCCAACAGGTCACAACTGCAGTTGCATCCGTAAGGATTGTTAGTTCAGCTGCCCTGACTGCAACTTTCTGAAGAACAGGTTAAGATGGACATAATGCTTCATTTGTAAGCAGGACGTGGGTCACTAGACCGTTGATGGTGTGTCACTTGCTCACATATTCCTCTAACAAATGCCTCCTCATCTGCCCTCAGAACCCTCGCAGCCATCCTTCTCAGTTCATGGTACAGAATGGAGCTGTCATCAAGCCGTGAGCTGTGACTCCTCTCGATATTATCCAGAGTGCCCTGCGAGATGAAACACCTCCTTCTGGGAACACTGGTAACACCAACACAACTGTCAGCAACCTCAGGGTTTTCCACATCATATTAGGATTGGCAGTCACACCCAAGTCTGTAAGTTCCTCACACAAATTGCACGCAAACCCGTCAGAAACAGCCTGATCTTGGAGTCTGGCCAGTTTCAGCATCATTTTCCTAGTAGTTGGTAGCCTACTGAACCTAAGCTGGATCTTCAGAGTAGTAACAACAAATCTGTGGTCAGAATTCACAAACTGGCACTTCTGTAGACCCTGCAGTTTTGTAAGAGCACCCACCATCTGCCCACAAGGATGTAATCAATCCCCTTCACCACACCACCAGTACTGCAGGTAGAAAATTCTTTGTAATTTGTGGTAATCACATCTCAAAGACACATGATATCCGATATGGTGTTTCACAAGGCTCTATCCTGGGTCCGCTGCTGTTCTCAATCTATATGCTTCTGTTAGGTCAGATTATCTCGGGTTACAATGTGAGCTACCACAGCTATGTTGATGACAAACAGCTGTACTTATCAATAGCACCTGATGACTCCGACTCTCTCGATTCACTAACACAATGTCTTACTGGTATTTCTGAATGGATGAATAGTAATTTTCTCAAACTAAATAAAGAGAAAACTGAAATTTTAGTAATTGGCAATAATGGATTCAATGAGGTTATCAGAAATAAACTTGATGAATTAGGATTAAAAGTTAAGACGGAAGTAAAAAATTTAGGGGTAACTGTTGACTGTAATCTGAATTTTAAATCGCATATTCATCAGACCACTAGGACAGCATTTTTTCACTTAAGAAACATAGCAAAAGTTAGACCTCTTATATCATTGAAAGATGCTGAGAAATTAATTCACGCTTTTGTTTTCAGTAGACTAGATTACTGTAACGCACTTCTCTCAGGACTACCCAAAAAAGACATAAATCACTTGCAATGAGTGCAGAATGCAGCTGCTAGAATCCTAACTAGGAAAAGAAAATCCGAACACATTTCTCCAGTTTTGATGTCACTACACTGGTTGCCTGTGTCATTCAGGATTGACTTTAAAATACTGCTTATGGTTTATAAAGCCTTAAATAATCTCGCTCCATCTTATATATCGGAATGCCTGACACGTTATATTCCAAATCGTAACCTTAGATCCTCTAATGAGTGTCTCCTTAGAATTCCAAAAGCTAAACTTAAAAGAAGTGGTGAGGCGGCCTTCTGCTGTTATGCACCTAAAATCTGGAATAGCCTGCCAATACGAATTCGCCAGGCTAATACAGTACAGCACTTTAAAAAACTGCTGAAAACACATTACTTTAACATGGCTTTCTCCTAACTTCACTTTAACTTAATCCTGATACTCTGTATGTTCAATTCATCATAATAACTATTCATAGTGGCTCCATAATCCGTACTGACCCCAACTCTCTCTTCTGTTTCTTTTTCCGGTTTCTTTGTGGTGGCGGCCAGTGCCACCACCACCTACTCAAAGCATCATGATGCTCCAACATTGATGGACTGAAAGCCAGAAGTCTACGTGACCATCATCATCGAGTCTTTCCATGAGAACCCTAAATACAAAGAGGACTGTTTGATTTATGTTAGGTAGATTGCCCAGAGGGGACTGGGCGGTCTCTTGGTCTGGAATCCCTACAGATTTTATTTTTTTTCTCCAGCCTCTGGAGTTTTTTTTTTGGTTTTTCTGTCCACCCTGGCCATCGGACCTTACTTATTCTATGTTAATTAATGTTGACTTATTTTTATTTTTTATTGTGTCTTCTATTTTTCTATTCTTCATTTTGTAAAGCACTTTGAGCTACATTTTTTTGTATGAAAATGTGCTATATAAATAAATGTTGTTGTTGTTGTTGTTGCAGTACCAAGTCCAACGATGTGGCTCGGGGTGCTGGAACCAGGATCCAGCAATCCGCAGCCCCTGACTTTTTACAGATTCACCATGGTTACCAGAACCATGGGGACTGACACAGTTCTCATAGCCACCTCTGTTAGTTCCAGTGGTTGCATTGAAGTCACCCATAACTAGAGGAGTGTCACCTCACTGGCACCCATCAACCACCAAGCAAAGCTGAGAATAAAATGTCTCCCTCACTCAGATATCATTTCCCACAGTTGGAACATACACTGAGACAACAGAAATGGCACCCAGAGAGTGTCATAATTTCAGTCCCATAATACGCTCGTTGAAAGGAGTGACATCGGACACCATCAGAAGGAGCTACAGCAACAGCTACTCCCTGAGTATGACAGCTATCAGAGCGACCAGACCAACAACAGGTGTACTCACCTACAGAGAACTGGTCAGTCCAAGGTCTGCGCACCTCAGAGAGTGCAGCCACTAAAATTCGGAGTTCATGCAGCTCCTCCAACAGCAGAGGAAGACAATCATCATGCCGGAGAGACAAGACATTCCACATGCATACCTGGATGAGCCACCTCAATTACAACCCGAGTGCTACTGTGCACTGGGAGACACCTCAGATCCCCAACATGCCTGACCCCATTGGTTCTCCAATGGATTTGACTCTACCAGGGATGAGGCTCCCGAGGGCTTTCACCCAACCTCTACATAATGTGAGTAGCCTTCAAATGGGCAGATGCATCAGAGCTACTCCTGCGGAGAACAGAAATGAGTCCTAGCTATCACCTCAGAACTGTGTGAAGTTTTATTTAAGGTGGCTGGAGTGCCAATCCTGAAGGACCGCTTGCAGTTTAACATCATACCCAGAACAATAGAACATCATCTTAAACAAATCCTGTTTAAAGGAAATGCAAATCTCAGCATAATGAACATTTTTTCAACCAAAAATGTCCAGCAAAGATAACAATGTGATGCAAAAATACTAAATGCCACTCCTACATTTTCTGGGAACCCTGCAACAGGTTGTCTCAAAGAGAGAGACAGTCTGTTGTGAAATTTCTGGTCTTGAGCAGTCTTAGGCAGGCTCGACGAGTGTGTAGGCATGACATCATGCACATTGCTGAATTCTGAGTCAGTGCTCCTCCTAGCATCTGTGTGGGTACTAGTGTCATGAACAGATACTGTACTGTTTGAGTTTCATAGCACTTCTCAAGTTTTCTTTGAGATGACCAAAAAAGTGAGAAACATAGTTTACACTGAAAGAAAAGTTAACAGTCCTGGAAAAGGTTGAATCTAGAATGAAGAAAAATAATGTGGCAAAACATTTTAGAATCGTGCCTTCAACGTCATCTAATGTCTTGTTTTCACTCTGTTTTCATACCTGTATGTCTATTTTTAAAAAATTACATTTAAAATCTAGTTTTCATTCTGTGTTCATACCTGTATTTTTATTAAAACAAATGTAACATCTCCTTTTTACTCTATTCGGACCTATATTTCTATAAAAAAATACATTTAATATCTCATTTTCATTCTGTATTCATACCTGTATTTCTTTTTTAAAAAAAATTACAACTAACATCTCATTTTTATTCTGTGTTCATACCTGTATTTCTATTTTAAAAAATTATGTCTAATGTCTCATTTTCATTTTGTCTTTATACCTGTATTTCTAAAAAAAAAGTTACATCTAATGTCTCTTTTTCATTCTGTATTTTCATACCTATATTTCTATAAAAAAGTTACATTTAATGTATCATTTTAAAATAAAATATTTTTTGCAGTTTAAGAAATGCTGTTTTTTTATACAGGTACTGTACTGTCAAGCATGGGTCACAGTGTTGCACAAGAGACAGTAAGGTGAGTCCAGGTTTTCAAGGAAAATACAGATACTTTATTACTGTATAGAGAAGACATTCTCAAAACATGATTCAAAATAGGAGCTGTTAGGGTAATGTGCAAGCGTCCTGAGCAGGGTAATGGATGCTAAATACAAACCTGTGGTGCAATGGTCTACAACAGATAAACCACAACTGTTATAGTCTCAACACTGAGTGTTAGGCCTTAAGGGCCCTAAAGTCACAATTGCCTCCATATCTCTTTCCCCTAAGCCTGGGTATCACTATAGGTCTGGCACTAGACAGAGGTTTGCATTAGTATCACTTTAGAATATGGGCTCCCTTTTTGTTAGTTACTTATATGTAATACAACTATAACAAGTTTACTGTTTGGTGTTTACAAAATTTGAAAATCAACAACTACAATACATTAAAGTACAGTAATAGGTGCCTACAGTGCATATTTAATCACTTACTTATACATAACAAAATAATGTGGTGATTTAAATCCAATATTCAAAAGTGTTTATAAAATTTAAAGCTGAACTAGATATGTTAATTATATGCACATCACACATTAAGATGTCACTATTTTATGCACGTTAGGTGACCATTCAGTCCATCATGTTCTTTGACTCAGTATGGTACCTAAGCTGGCTGAGTATCTCAAAAGCTTTATAAGAGATGTTGAGGTTTCCACTTCCATCACATAATAAGTATTTTGTTACAGATTTCCATGTCCTGTTACTGTATATGATGACCTGCTTCCTGTTTTTTTTTTTTTTATGCAGTTTCCTTTGTCTTCCCCAACTGCCCTTGGGTATTCATTTCACTTTTCAGATAAAAGAATAAAAAAAAATAAAAATAAAAAATTTAAAGTATTTTCACATTTAGAAGAATTGGGTTACATAATATCTAACACAGTCTCCCCTGATGACTAAACAGATTCAGTTCTCTTAGCCTATTCGGACATGTTTTTTGTGCACATGCTGTACGACTGCTGTGGTTTTTGTAATGTGCAGAATTTTGTACAGTATTTCAGTATCAAGATTAAGCAAAATACACCATGATTTATACTTAACAGTTTTTACCTTGTAATCTAACATGTGCCAAGAGGATTAGAAAGTAACATCAATATAAACTCTAGGTATTATTTTTGGAGTTTGCATCCGGTAGGTCAGCATTTTTGCCAAGTCGGCACTATTTGCTGTCACTCCAACTTTGGTGTCGTTAATATAAAGTAACAGTCCTAGAAGAAACCCCTGAGGAACTCGACTAATGACCTCACCACAGGTGTAGTATTCTTCATTTATCTGTACGTTCCTTTTCCTGCCCATTAATCAGATTGCAATCCAATTTCATAAATTACTGCTGATGTCTTCTGCCTCCAGGATTAATCTTCTACAGAATGTGGAACTACATCAAAGGTTTTTTGAAAGTCTAACTAAACTATGTCATAGACTTCGTTTTTATCTACTACTCCAGTTAACTGTTCAAAAATTGTTTTACAGGGTACTGCCTTCCAAATGGTTACTATGTGTTATTTATAATATACGCGTATTTTCTTTTAAATTTGACTAGTGTTCTGAATATACAGTAGTTGTCCCTTTTACAATAAACAAAAACAATCTTGCTGATTGGTCAGTAATTAAATGAATTCATTTTGTCATTTTACTTGTAAACTGGTTGCACATTTGAAACTCCCTAAAAATAAGCTATTTGAACTATTTCCAATAATGATGGAAAGGGTAGTACTTATGGTTTTGAAATGAGTTTGAGTAGAGTCTCTGTTAACCGACTCCTGCAGTAGGTAGCATGGCCACCTCATGGATCCAGTTTTCTTAGATCTGAATTCATATCTTCCTGATGATTTCACCAGGCACCCTAGTTTTCCTCCCACATCCCAAAGGATATGTTGATTAGGTTACCTGGCTCTTGTCCATGAATGGGCCTCCTGATTATATCCTTCAGGAGTGAGCCACAGACCACCAAGCAGTTTGTAGCTGAGGTCATGGTTGCCTACAAAGGAAAGACAGCTGACAACCTGAGGCAGTACATCAAGAATAAGCCAGAAAAGTGGGGCTTCAAGTTGTTTACTAGGGCTTCTGAGGGTGGCTTCATTCATGACATGGTGCTATTACCAAGTGAAGACTACGTTGGAGGCCCACTGTGTCCTCCCTGACACCTGAACAAAAAGCCATGGCTACCACTAGCAAATAATTTCTGCCCTAGTCACTACCATGTTCTCATCCACCACCACTACCATAATACGGACAGCTTTTTCACCAGCCTGGAGATAGTGCAATGCCTTAAGGACAAGACCTGCAGGTACACCTGGATTGCCAAGGATAAGAGAATAGGTAAGTCTCCAATCAAGTTCATTAAGGAGATAGAGAAGAATGCTGTCCCTCATGGTATGTGATGATTAGATCCTGGCCCTCAGGTGGAAGGACAACAAGATTTTCACTCTGCTGTTAATAGACATGGTGGTGGAGCCAATGTCCTCAGTTTGCCAATACTCCAATGACACCAAAGGGAAAGAGCAAGTGAGTTGCCCTTCTGTCATCAAAAGCTACAATGCCAACATGGGGGGCATTGACAAGAGCAACATGATGGTCCAACTTTAACGTACCCATATGAAATCCAAGAGGTGGAGTATATATGTACATACAGATATATATCAGTCTCATGAATGCCTGGGTCATCTTCAGGTGGACAGCAAGGCACTTGCTGTGGATGGCCAGTCACTAAAGAACTGCAAGATCGAGGTGTTCAGGGGTGCCAGCAGCTAGAGTCTCCCAAAGGAGCTCAACAATTCCAGGCAGCCCCAGCACCATTTAAGATATCCCCTGCCTGTGTGGGACACCACAGTCACAACCCAGATGATTCTGTACAGTTTGACCTGACCCAGTTCCATGCCTCTGTCTACACCAACTACCAGACCTGCAAGTACTGCAGCAGGAAGGGGAACATCTTGAGGTCAAAGGTGGTCTGCAGGGTCTGTAAAGTCCACCTGTGCCTCAATGTTGAGCGCAATTGTTTCATCAAGTACCATGAAGCAGTTGCCTAAATGAATGGACTGGATTGGACTGGACTTTGGTACATTTGTGAAAGTTGAAAGAAAACAAAAACAAAATGTTCCTAAATAAATGTTCCCTTAAATATATGTGTTTTTCTTCATATTTTTTTTATATATGCACATTTTGGAAAATGTTTACCTCAGAAGGGCAAGGAACCATATATGGTAACTTTATTGATCTTGATTTGCAACATAAAAATGAAAAAAAAAAGAAAAAGTCACAATACTTGATAAGAAGTCTTGTAATTTCCTCCAATTACACTCTAGGGTTGAAATTTTGAATTATTTGGTATTTCAATTAATGCCCTATAAATTGCTGTTGCCCTGGCACCAATGAGTCAACAAGTAAAGCAACTCTCTGTAGGCTGTCTCGTCCTTGTTAATGATCAGCTAATGGTGGCGGTGTCATTAGCAAATTTAATGATGGTGTTGGAGCTGTGTCTGGCACTGTTAGAGATGCACAATAAGTACAGAAGTGGCTCATCACACTACCCTGTAGACTTCCTGCACTGAAGATAAGCATGAAAGATGTGATGCCACCAATACATATATTCTGAGCTCTCTTGGTTAGGAAGTCCAAAATCCATTTGAACAAAATGGTGATGAGTCCTAAATTGAGCATTTTGGAGGACACATCTGGTGGTGCAAAAGTGTTAAATGTTGAGCTGCAGTTTGTAAACAAGACTCTGTTTTTATGATCCAGATATGCCAGGATGGTATGAAATGCAAGGGATATCTTCAGAGTGCACAGGACATCCTCAGAGTTTTAGAAACCCTTGTGGGGGAAGTGATATGTTGATGATATTTAGGATAAACATTCCTTAAGTTTTCCTTGTTGAAGTCCAAAGCAACAATAAATACTCCATTACATAGTTTATTTGTTTAACTGCTGAATTTGCATTTACTTTTACTGGTTATTTTCTGTGTACAGTGGAACCTCGGATGACGAACAAGCCAGTTTCCCTTCCGATATGTACGCGCCAATGATTTCCACATGTGTTCAGTCTCTCCCTGTGCATTCCCTGTGCAGCGGGCGAGCGAGCAAGTGAGAGAGAGAGAGAGCGAGCGAGACAGTGCGAGAAAGCAGTTAAAGAATGCACCGGGCTTGTTTTTAAAGAGACTGCAAGGTTAGTTTTCTCTGTTCAAAGTTTTCTCTGTGTCATTCAATGTTTTTACATTTAGTTTACTATTACACTGCGCATTGTATGGTATAATGAACTATTTTTGTGCTTAAAAATCTTTAAAAAAAATATTTACATACAGCTAATACGGTCCGGAACGGGGATTAATTCTATTTACATGCAATCCTATGGGGGAAATTACCCGAGGTTCTACTGTATTAAAATGCTTAAAGGTATCATCCTTGTACTTTCCAAATGGTACATAATTTCGTGAGTTTAGAGAATAATGTAAAGCAGTGTTTCTCAAACTTTAAGTATTTGCAACCGAGTTTTCATAACAGTTTTAATCACACCCGCCCTAACATTTTTTTGAACTGTAGATATTTTATTATAACTTTTATCGACATATATCTAACTCTATATTTATTGCTCTAGTATCAGAATGTAGTTTAAGTTAATTTATTTTGGTTTCAACAGATGTTTTTTTCATATTTTTGATTCTTGTTTTTTTCACATCTTCGTGCGCCCCTTTTTGTTACTTCACACCCCCCTAGGGGGGCTTGCCCCACAGGTTGAGAACCACTGATGTAAAGGGAAAGAAATTAGTCATGTTGCTTTTAATATATAATAGAATTCTGTGTTTTAAATGGTCAGAAAACATTGTGTTAAAGAGCAGCTCTAGGCTGACAGATAATAATAGTAATCTCTCTATTATAAAAAAAAATCTTGCGACGAGACAAGACTTTTTTCCTACTATGAGACGTGATCTTTTGAAGAGAAACAGAGACACTTTCACATCCCGCGAGACAGACAAGTCACGTCCTATTTACAACCTTTGTGATACACATGCAGAGCAGGTTAGAGACAATGGAATTAGGAACATACGAAAGTCTCAAAAAAATGAGAGTAAAGATCGCATTAGCGCAAACAAACCGGAAACATTACTCGGTGAAATAACAGAACAGGGAAAAGAGATTGAATAGTGTTTGAGGATGTCTGGGGGAGAAGAGAGACAAGGCAGTGAGGCAAAAGGACAGCTGCTGTACAGGCTTTTAAACGTTCGAAGCGCTGCACAAAATGCAGATCACGCGGCACGGCAGCAACAGCAAACCAGCAGGTGATCGAGCAGGTTAAAAAAAAAAAACTATATTTGTTTCCCATTGTATCACCGTTTAAGAGAGGGTTTCGGAGGAGTGACCGCGTCTCCATGGCGTGTGTTCTGCCCCCCTATTCACAACGGCGCATAGTGCTGGCGGTGGGGGAAAGGGGTTGACGAGTAAAATGAGCAGGGGGCAAAGCCCCTAATAATAATAATAATGGTTATGCTTACAGTAATTACAAAAAAGTGACCATCAATAAAATTTAAAAAACTAGTTGAAAGAAACCTAGAAAAATACATGAAATTAAACAAATTAATTTCAGAAAAGCCACAACAAAAATGAAATATATTCTGATGACAATTACCTCATGATTTTTTGCAATCCAAGCAACTCATGAACTCCACCATTTCTGGTTGAAGCTCAATTCTATGACTGCAATGAATTACACTCAATACAACGTTGTTGGTAAGTGTGTTAGATGTTGAGAGGGCCTCCAAGTCAGACTGTAAATCACCTCCTTTAATGGCGCAACACACCATATTTCTGTTGGCAGAAGTGGTTTGTGATTGACACGCGAAAGGAAAATTTCAATATACCCTATCTATTCTCTTCTGTCTGGAGGATTAAAGATCAAGTGTGTTACAAAAATTTTCTTAGTGTGCCTAATTCCATGCCAAAATTTAAGGCTAGTGGATCACAGCTGAGTACACAAGAATCTGCCAAATTTTAATCACAATTTTTCTTTTAAGATAAAAGATACAGAATGAAAAAAAAACCAAAATAAAACAAAAAAATGATAAAAGAAAAAAAAACACATCAGCAGCCATTACATACATGCTGAATACTTTGAGGACTCAAACATTGGAACT
>JANRMT010062856.1:63324633-63343333 GCA_026402145.1 Polypterus bichir lapradei | reverse complement strand
GCCATTACATACATGCTGAATACTTTGAGGACTCAAACATTGGAACTGTCGTCCTGTATAACTCAAGAAACAAAAATATAGTATTGTTCACATTTAAAGTATTTCTAAATTGAAAATGATGAGGAAGGATAAGAAAAGGTTGGTATTGTTTTCAAAAGGTTATTACCTTTCTGTCCTGAGGCACAGAAAACTGCTTAAAAAGAAATGGTACAATCTTACAAAGATATTGTACCTGATTGCAGTAAATGATAGAAGCCTTGAGCTGCCATTAAGAAGGCACACAGGAAAAGTGCAGTATTAAACTATGGAGTGTTTTTAGACATGGCGCATTAGCTTTCTACTTTAACATGTTAGATTATCATATAAATGTAGAAGTCTATATTGCATCCTCTTCTTTTAAATACGCTCTGACATATCAAATTTAAAAAGTGGCAATAAAAATTGATAAGGCTACAGTATACAGTGCCTTTAAAAAGTAATTCACCCCCTTGGTGGTACATTTTATTATACAACATTGCATCACAGTGCATTTAATTTTACTTTTTTGACATTAAACAATAAGAAAATAACTTATTAATGTCATTGTAAAAATATATCTGTGCAAATTAATTACAAATTTAAAACACAAAATAATTGATTGGTTCAAGTATTTAGTAGATGCACCTTTGACAGCCATGATAGCCTTGAGTCTGTGTGCACAGGCCTCTCTCAGCTTTGCTCCTCTGGACACAGTCATTTTTCCCCATTCTTCTTTGCCTCTGTCAAGCTGCATGCAGATTGCAAGTGAATAGCCCTTTTCATGTCTGGCAGCAAATTCTCAATTGGTTTGAGGTCTGGATGTGGACTCGGCCACTTCAGGACATTCACATTGTTGTTTTAAGCAATTCCTACAATATGTAGCTTTGGCATTATGCTTGGGGTCATTGCTGGATGAAAAATACTCTCTTGCAGACTACATTATGTTTTCTTGCAGGATTTCTCTGTACTCTGCTACATTGCCTTTCCCCATTACCCTCACACGCCTTCCAGGGCCTGCTGCAGAAAGGCATCCCATTTTTATATTTGTAATTAATTTAGACTACTGTTGTCGATTGAGAGGAATGCAAAAGTCCAAATGTAATGTTGGGGCGCCAACCAGGTTGCCCCATTTAGGCACATGGTTTTGCAAAAGAGAACAAAAAGTGGATTCTGCTGTTGGCTATAATGATAAGGCTCTGATGAGCGGTCAGACACTCATACCCAAATGAGACACTTCATTCCAGAAGCATGCTGCTCTTATAGTCCTTGGACCAGAAAGAGCAGAGTCAGCTGCCCTCATTGGGTGTCTTCTTTCAGCTGTAGGTAGAAAAAGAGGACAAGATAGTCCGTGACTGCACCCCCTCATGAGCCCAGATGGTAGTGCTTACTTCTAAGGAACCTGGGAAGATGATCCTGTGACGCTAGATTAGTGACAAAAAAGCCAGATGAAATCCCCCGTGATTCAATAGTGTATAACTAAAAATATGAATACTTTTTATAGACCCTGTATACTGAGGGGCTGCACTTTTTTAATTTACCAATTTCACTTCTTTTTGGAGGCCCTTGACAAAACAGTTAATATTAACTTTTCTGAAACAAGCTTGAGTAATAATTTATAACAAAGTATTGGTCCAGAAATACAATGAGGTAAATATGCTACATTTTCCAGAATTCAAATTCTGATCACAGTTATCATGCCTAATCATGCAACAATTACCAATAAACATGCCAGATGACTGAATTCCTGCTGCCCACAATTGGCAAGACCTACTGTAGGTCAATGTTTCAAAAGGCCTGTCTTCAATTTTATGCTGCTTAATGTGGCAATGATAATAACTTCACAGAATTTGTCCATAGCTGTTTAATGCTGTTATTTTACCTTGAATTCCATATTAAACTCTATTTCTGATCACCAAAAATCACCACTGTTCACCCTTGTCAGGCTAACTTTCAAATCAGAGTTATGTCTTGACTGAACTTTGCAAACTAAGAGTCTGACTGGGTTTTGTCCCCATACTGAATCCCCATTGAGGTTCTGTAGAACTTCTTTGTTTAAAGCAGGATTTGGACCAGGGTCTCTAGTGGTGGCACTGCAATTGAGATTTAAAAATACGAAATATGCAGTCAAAGGCAGGAATATTGTAAACTAACAGAAAGTTAGGAACTTGAAAGGGCAAAATTAAAAGCAAAAGACACTCACAAGTTCAGAATCAGGATCACAAAATGTCAGAGAACAAACTGAAGCAAAGCAAAACATGAGGACAAGGAAAAAGATTTTTCTACCGTAACTGATAATAGCAGTCCATTGCACTTCTACTCAGACACTATATAAGAATGCATCTGGTAAATATGGGTATTCTTTAAATCTATATTATTTTAATGCCTATTCTTACTATTTTCTGAATAGTGAATGTTTTATTTTTGTTCACAGTGTTGCTCAAAGAACTAATGAAGGGCTCTTGTTCAAAATGTGTTGGCTATAACAAGTAAACTTTTGAATTACTATCTTACAGTATATAGAAAGGTGATTTTGGAAAGGCGGTATGTAAATAAAATTTATTATTATTATTTTCTAGATCTCCATTGAGGACATTCCAGTGTCGGTGTACTCCAGTTTTCATTGTCATTTATTACTTGATATTTTAAATTAATGTAAATCTTTACAAATTCATATTTCTTTCTGGTTTAGGTTTTATGTCTTTATTAGATTCATTCCATTGTGTTAAATTCTCTTTGTCTGATTCATGAATAGTCTTGGCTCATTTTTGTAAATATTGTAAGAACTGTTTGCATTATTATTCTATTAAATAAACATTCTCTAGAGTGCATTCATTCCTTCATTATTATCCATTGTCACACACATGCGACTAGGAGCGAGCTGAAGGGACCAAGTGGAGGTGATTACCCACCAGGCCAGGGGGTGGCGGGGTGCTCTAAACCTTTGTCTGTTATTTCTGCAGATCAAATACGGGAAAACCTGCCTGACCTGACGTCACTTCCTGTTCCGGCACCTAGACTGACGTCACTTCCTGTTCCGGCACCCAGACTGACGTCACTTCCAGGTTACAGTATATAAATCCTCCATCTTGACCAACTAAATCAGTTCAGTGTGGGAACTCAAACAAGCAACATCGCTGTGTCAAATATAATCCTTTTGCAGCTAGGAACAATATACGGGTGGCTGCCCCAAACCTTTTTAAGAGTGTTGAGACTCGTTCTTTCACAGTGGTGTAGCCGGCAGGATGGTCTCCTGGTGGAATCGGAAGCCGAACCAATATTATGTCTCAACACATCATCACACACAGGAGAGTACCGTTCTTGTGTTGCCAAGCTGGGGTCTGACTGTGTGTGTCGGGGGGATCTGGAGTGTGTTCCGACCCAGTTCTCCTTAAAGAGAACCTGGGAGCATAGGCAGAAGACCTACAGACAAGGGCCAGGTTTTGAAAGAAACACAGTGGAGACCTATTATGGGCTCCTGAGGATGGGGACCGACCCAAAGAAACCCACAAAGAAAAATTTCTTTGAAAAAGGTGGGGGTGCCCAGGGTCGGCAGGTGAAGGAGATAATGAATTGGGAGTACAACCCAGAAGAACCTCTCCGAGGACAGACCATGAAACTATGGGCAAAAGTCAGGTGTTGGCTACCGCCATATAATAAAAATGCCCGAAACATTGTGGAAAAGGTGGCCTGTGCAATAATAATAAATGGCCTACCCACTAATCTCTCCCAGATGACCTGGAGACAATCACATAATAACATGATCACCCTCCTGGTGATCATTAACACCTTGAGGGAGGAAACCTACTTGGGAGAACCAGAACGGAATCCCTGCGAACCCAGAGGGAGTTGTGAGACAAAATTAGGGTCTTTCTCTTACATTGTGGAACATGCTTTGGAAAACTCCGATGCACAGCGGAAGGCTTCGCGAGGTGACACGAGGGTCTGCAGAGAGACACAGAACGAGGAGCGAGTCCACCTGCTGCTACATCTTTCAAAACGGCGTTGTAAAAAGAATAATAGTGGCGGTGCACGACAATCCTCCATTCCCCTTGATACTGGGTAGAGATTGATCTAATAAAAACTGGGCAAAACAATCGCTATCCCTACAAAAATACTAGGTCTTGTTATGGACGCTGATGCTGCGTCCTACGCTACCTCCACGCCGTGTACACAGCCGGTAGGGGAGCAGAATGCGGCCTTAGAGAATGATGTGGAAACAGCCTGGTCTGAAACCACGCCCCTTGAGGTTGAATCTGATCCCCTCAGTCCTCTGCAGTTTCAGTTTAGGCAGACGCCAGCTTCATTTAAAAGGGAGCAATGGAATGATGACTCCCTTAAATTTGTGAAAAATGCAGTTGTCTTAGTAGATGGCCAGCGCACAACACATCCCATGCCACAAGGTCCCCACTTTGTATTAAATATTGACCTTTTATATCGGGTGGCAGATCATGAAGGAGAGGTAAGGCCACTGCTCTTAGTTCCATGGACTTACCAGCGACAAGTCTGTGAACTAGCTCATACCCACCTCCTGGGAGCCCATCTGGGTCCCGATTTTTTTGGCCTGGGATTAATGAGGAGATCTGCCGTTTTTGCATGTCCTGCCCTGAATGTCAAGTAACGGCAGATTCCTCGAAGGGACTGTGCTCCTCTAATCCCTTTACCCCTAATTGATGTCCCATTTGAACGGATTGGGGTTGACCTGGTGGGACCCCCAGAGCCTTCAGCCAGAGAACATAAATATATAATGGTCCTGGTGGATTATGCCACCCGATATCCTGAAGCTGTTCCATTACGCTCAGCCACTTCCAAAAATATTGCACGGGAGTTGGTAGGAGTATTTGCGCGAGTCAGAATCACTAAAGAAATCCTGACAGATCAAGGGACTCCATTTACCTCGGAGACGTTCAGGGAGACAGCTAAGTTACTAAAAATAAAACATTTAAAGACCACTGTATATTATCCTCAAACAGATGGTCTAGTCGAGAGGTTTAATCAAACTCTCAAGCAGATGCTACGCAAAGTAGTCAATGAGGACGGAAGGAACTGGGATCAGCTCCTCCCCCTCGTCCTTTTTGCATATCGGAAAGTCCCACAAGCCTCCACGGGGTTCTCACCCTTTGAATTATTGTATGGATGACAACCCCGGGGTTTATTGGATATATTAAAAGAAGGATGGGAAGAGGAGATCCTTCCCTCTGTAAATATACTTGAATATATCGCACAATTACGCGATAGATTTGCAAAAATTAGACCTATCCTACATTCTCACATGGAGAAGGCGCAAGCAGCCCAGGCTCATTGTTACAACCGTGGCACATCTCTTCGGGAGTTCTACCCGGGGGATCGTGTCATGGTATTGGTTCCTACCTCACACTCCAAATTACTGGCTCATTGGCAAGGCCAATATGAAGTTAAGGAGAGGAAGGGTCTGGTCGATTATTTAATTATCCAACCTAATCGTCGACCTAAAGAGTGGATTTATCATGTCAATTTGCTGAAACTGTGAAAGGAAAGGGATCCTGATCCCTCCTCCGGACAACCCTGCTCACTCTTCGCTCATAAATTACACCTTAACTTCGGTGATGATTTGACTCGCCAACAACGACAGGAGCTTGAAGCAGTTATCCTGTCTGTCCCAGAGGCAGTGAGCAAAAGTCCTGGACGGACCTCCCTGGTTGCGCATGACATAGTGACGAAACCAGGGGTTATAGTCAGAGAACGCCCATCGGATTCCCGAAGCAAAAGCAGAAGTGGAGTCGGAGATCAAACGAATGCTGGATCTAGGTGTGATAGAGGAAAGTTTTAGTCCCTGGTCCAGTCCGAACGTGTTGGTCAAAAAGCCAGACGGAAGTTGGAGGTTTTGCAATGACTTCCGTCGGCTTAACCAAGTCTCCCAATTCGACGCCTATCCGATGCCACGAGTGGATGACCTCCTTGAGCGGCTAGGACATGCCAAATTTTTGACTACTCTTGATATGACAAAGGGGTACTGGCAGATTCCCTTAACGGACTCCGCAAAGGAAAAGACTGCGTTTAGCACTCCTAGCGGACATTGGCAGTATCGTGTACTTCCATTCAGATTACATGGGGCGCCCGCTACCTTCCAACGTCTGGTGGACAAAGTACTCCGACCCCATAATTTGTACAGTGCTGCCTACTTGGATGATGTTGTCATCTATTCCAGCACATGGAAGGAACATCTACTGCAGGTTAATGCTGTATCACAGACACTAGCGAATGCCGGACTTCGTATTAATCCAAAGAAATGCTATTTTGGATTGGTCGAAGCAAAATATTTAGGTTACCTAGTGGGCCGGGGTATGGTCAAACCACAATGCTCCAAAATAGATGCCATAGTGAATTGGCCCCGTCCGATAACCAAGCGGCAGGTACAAGCATTTCTCAGCTTAACAGGTTACTATCGCCGGTTTGTACCCCAGTTTTCCGAGAGAGCAATGTCCTTGACAAACCTGACAAAGAAGGGGAAACCTAACCACGTGGTTTGGGATGATAATACTGACGCTGCATTTAGTGACCTTAAGCAGGCCCTTACGTCAGCTCCTATTTTGAAGGCACCTGATTTTACTTTGCCTTTCATTCTCCAGACGGATGCTTCGGACACAGGTCTTCGTGCCGTGCTGAGCCAAAGTCTCGATGGAGTGGAACACCCAGTGATGTACCTGAGTCGGAAACTGTTGGACCGAGAGACCAGGTATGCAGCAGTGGAGCGGGAGGCTTTGGCAATTAAATGGGTGATTATGCAGCTGAGGTATTACCTCCTGGGTCAGGAATTCACCCTGGTGACTGACCATGCACCATTACAGTGGATGGCGTTCTAATGGAGCATTTCAATGACATCCAAGTGTGTAATGTACCAAGCAAGGTTGGGCTGCTAAACACTAACAAGGTACAAAGATGAGAAGTATTCAAAAGAATAGGAATAACGTTTTCTCAACAAGCATAGAGTCCCTTCTACCAGTGGTGATAATCAAATCATAGACAGAAGACAAGCTAAGCACTTTGAAATATTAGTCTTAGAAGCATGAACGCTAGACAGGAGAGGTTGACATAAGCGAGGATAGGTGTAGGAGGAATGCTAAGGTACGTGTAAGGCAAGAGATTTCAAATACTTTTTAATTTAATCGATTACCTGTATTAGACAGGTAATGTAGCTTAAGTCTGACAGAAGGTAACTGCTCTCCTTATTCCTTCTTGCACACATGAAACACCTGGCTTACTTGTTTTCATATCTGTTACAAGTTACAGGTTTCTCAAATTGCTGAAAATGTTACTGACTCATTATCATCCAATCGAATAAGCAAAGAACTCTTTCCACAGCCAATGTAAGGTCACAGTAGTTCTCTTGGGATGCAGTTACTTGAAACTGAAACAGACTGACTATTTAAAATAATCTAAGGTCCAGCTTTACATTCTAACTGTCCTAGAGTATACTGCACCCGTATTCAGATACTCAAGACTTTCAAGCTAAGGCCTATCATTTGACATCTGTCACTTAGAAAGGTTCAAGTATCTCCTGTACACACATCTTTATGGCATTACTTACCAATTGATGGACTGTGGTATCGCTTACATATTATTAGCATGTAAATTATTTTATGCATAAATGAAAGAATCCCATTTGGCCTATCATAACATAGTTGGAACAGGATTTTGTGTTAGAGTAAAAATTCTAAAAACCTAACTTAATTCACTTTAAATTGCTCCTAAGATATGCTCTGGCCCCTTGCAACCCCCGAAATGTATCAAGAATGTTATGTTAATTTACTTTATTAATGTTGGTCTCAAATAATTAAGCTTACTGAACCATCTTCTAACCTCTCAAATATTTCAGTATTTTGAGTAATTGCTTTTCACTAAATCTTATTGTTTCTCTGTTCTCTGGATTGGAAGGAAAGGAATTTGACTTGATTTGAATAAGAGTACTATATAGCTTACTAGTTATAAACTCATTGTAATGGAATTGTTAACATCAACAAAATATACTGTATTTTTTAAATCCTTCATTTTAAAACCTTCTTCATCCACATCAGGATAAGTGAGGGCCTAAAGCTAGACAGGAAACCAGTGCACCACACATATACCTACACTCACATATATCAGGGCAATTTAGTGTTGTCAGTTAACAATACACACACCCCACAGATATGTGAGAAGGAAAGCCAGTAAGTTGAAGGACAGTTTGAAAACTCCACACAGGCAGTTTATCCTTTGGACAGTTGACAGACTGTTTTGTATGGATTTTCCATATATTTTCTTAGTGAAGGTGCAATAATGCATGACAAATGTAAGCATTATTATTATGACCGCTGCTACAGGGGGACATAGCCACCCTTCAGAAACCCCCTCTTAAACAGTTTTTCAATGGGAAATAAACACACTCTTCAGCTCCTCTTTGTGGGGAGACTCCCTCTGCTCCGGCTGCTGCTTCCAAGCTGCTGTACCTCCTAGATAAAGAAGACTTTGTGTTCTTTTGTGCAGGAATTGGGGCCAAAGCATAACATTTCCGTGCAAGGCCAAATCGCCTCTGAAAGAGATTTGTGTTTGTATCTGCCTGAACAGCAATAAAGTTTCTACTCCTTGGAAAACCTTCTGTACTCTGCTGTGCAACTTTGTCATCCAAGCTTGACATTATATACATGTGGATAAAAGCAAAGCAGCTTGCACGTAAAGAATAAAAAGGACAGTAAAGTTCAGATGTAAAACATGAACTGGATGTAAGAAATGGAAGCAAACATGACCAGCATATAAGAATACTAATTTAGCTTCATGCATGTATTCCACGTTCACATTCCAGTATTATGGGAATGACCTCTAAAATGACTGTATCTTTGAGCAAGCTTAATGTAACAATTCAATGGAAATTCTAATCAGTGTGAAGCTGCCAACATACAGTATACATTCTTCAAGCCCACTGCTTTTCAGAATCCAGCCTGATAATAATAGTCAATTTAAAATAAATGAAATAAGATCTTTGAAGACACTGCCTTAAATTTTTAAACCACAGCTCAATCAATGTAATGTTTACCAGTCCTGGGTCAAGGAGATATGAACATAGCAAACATTTGGGGAAAAAATGTCACACATCTGTTCAGACCTCTCTCAATCAAAAAACCTAATTGAACCACAAGAGAACTGTTCTGTCTTAAAGGAATGTGAACATTTGACAATTTCAAGCAGAACATATCATTTGTTACTTCCTATTTAGCTAAAGAAACTCTTTGGGGTAATTATTACAACACAAGTGAACAGTTATGGAACAAATCAAGAGATTAAACAATTCTTTTTGTTTTCAATTTATTAATAAATGACATTTTTTCTGACTCTAAATATATACTCTATTTATGTATCTCATAATTCTCAACTTTGCCCGTGTTTTTTATAGTATATAGTATATTAAGATATTGTATATTTTCAAAACTAATATTTCATTCCACTAGTACTTACTGAATTTAGATATTTTATTCTTAAAGTATACAGTTTTTACATGAATGCTGTTTCTTGAATTAAAAAAATTAGACATGCAGTATAGTAGTGCTGGAATCACAATTACATTCATTGTATAAAATTCCATATTTCTGCACTTCTATGTGAAACCATTCTTAATTTAACTTAATTGGGAATTTGTACGTTTTTATATTGGCTGTGTGATGGTCAGTATTGCTGTCTAACAGAACTTTGACCTAGTTACTGTCTGTGTGGAAGTTGCATGTACTCTCCGTGTCTAAGTAAGTTTTTAAATATTAGGTTAACTGGTGATTCCAAACTGGCCTGTGCATATGGCAAGCCAAATTATTATTTACAGATGTTTAAAGAGTTTACTGAAATGAGACATTAATTTGGCTTGCCATTATGTTATGCATTTTCTAGTCATAGTCTAAATCAGTCCCAGTAGTGATCCTGAATTTAATTAACATTCACCTTTATGAACATGTTCCACTTCTAGAACACTGAGTCTAATTTCACTTTTAAAATAACCTCTGGATTTTAATCTATTGAAGATAAGCTTGCAATCTCATTTACTCTTATAAACTCAAAGTTTCTTCAGCTACTTTAAATACTGCAAATATGGATGTGCTGCTTTTGTGGATCTACAGGACAATTCAAGAATTTTGACTTTTTGCCACTGAATATTGGATCTTGACAGATCCTCCCATTATCCTCTGAGACTATCCCAGAGATGGACAAAGTACGGCCCGGCTGACTTTTTTATCTGGCCCGCAGAGCTGCTCGTTTGTTTTTGGTTTTTTTATATAAAGAAATGGCTCCTAAGTTGTCCCTTTAATCAGTACTTGCTCAATTGGTGTTTGGTGACGTCAAGCAGGGCGGGAACTTTAAACCAGGAAGCGAGGTTGGGGAAGACGAACGAGCACCGGAGACGACCGCAGGCTCGCACAAATGGGTGAATATCCAAAAGTGGGTTTCTGCATAGGTGTGATTACCTCCATGTGTCCGTTTTGAAGCGGACACAGGGAAGTTCGCTCCTCTTTAAGTCAATATGTATTTGGGACAGTTGATTATTTGCGCTATAAGCATGTTACTATTTTCCCCCTGTCATATAGTGTCACTGCAGGTGTTATCTGCCCTCAGTGACCAGGAATATTTAACTTTTTTGCAGAATCCCAAAATGAGCGGGTCAAAGAAAAGAAAAGTGGACAGTGAATGCAGAGTGTTTAAGAAGAAGTGGACAGCAAAATATTTTTTCACCGAAGTATGATCAATGGCTGTATGTCTGATATGCCAGGAAACTGTTGCGGTTTTCAAAGAATATAATATCAGCCATCACTTTGTCAAGAAGCATGCTAACTATGCTAGCAAACAGTCACCCCAAGAACGGGGAGCTACGGCTTAGAGGTTGATGGCTAAATTACAGGCTCAGCAAAATTTATTTCACAGACAAACTGCGATTCAAGAGTCAAGTACCAAAGCAATTTTTATGCTGTCATTCAAATTAGCAAAAACTAGCAAACCCCTCTGTGAAGGCGAGTTTTTGAAAGAATGCATGATAGAGACAGCAGGTCTTTTGTGTCCTGAGAGCAAAGACAAGTTTGAAAAACTCAGTTTATCACGCAGGACAGTGACTCGCCGTGTGGAACTGATTAATGAAGACATAGCCAGCAAGTTAAATAATGCAGCAGAGTCCTTTAAATTATATTCACTAGCACTGGACGAAAGTATAGACATAAAAGACACAGCTCAGTTCTTAATTTTTATCCGAGGGATTAGCGACCGTTTTGAAATAACAGAGGAGTTTTTGGCCATGGAGCCACTTAAAGGAAAAACACGAGGAGAGGACTTGTATGACCGGGTGTCTGCTGTCATCGAAAGTATGAAGCTACCTTGGAGTAAACTTGCCAATGTCACTACGGATGGATCTCCAAATTTAACTGGAAAAAATGTGGGAATGCTGAAAAGAATTCAGGATAAAGTGAAAGAGTAAAACCCTGACCAAGATGTTATTTTGCTTCACTGCATCATGCAGCAAGAATCTTTGTGAATATCTGTATTACAGCTTAATCATGTTGTGAATCCAGTTGTAAAACTTGTTAACTGCATACAAGCAAAGAGACTTCAGTACCATCAGTTCATTACATTTCTGGAGGAAACTAATGTAGACTACCAAGACTTGCTTTACCACTCTCGTGTCCGCTGGTTGAGTCTGGCCAAAGTGCTTAAATGAGTGTGGGATCTCAAAGAAGAGATTGGTACATTTTTGGAGTTAAAAGGGAAGTCTGACGATTTTCCAGAGCTGAGCGACAAAAATTGGCTGTGTGACTTTGCGTTTGCTGTAGACATTTTTTCTCACATGAATGAGGTAAATGTCAAGCTACAGGGAAAAGATCAGTATGTGCACAACATGTATACTAATGTGAATGCCTTCAAATCCAAGCTGACTTTCTTTTCCAGGCAAATTTCAAAGAAAAACTTCTCTCATTTTCCCACACTAGCCACACAGAAAGAGGCCATCCAAAATGTTAATAAATGTAGCAAATCACTGAACAACCTGCATGAAGAATTCTGACATTGGTTTTCAGATTTTGAAAAAATTGAAAAGTCACTTCAGCTGGTGGCCTGTCCCCTGTCACAAGACCCAGAAACAGCACTACAAGAAGTGCAATTGGAACTAACTGATCTTCAATCTGACGCCGTCTTAAAGGAGAACTTCCACTCTCTTGCACTAAAAGAGTTCTATGCCTCACTTAAAGAAGCCACTTTTCCAAACTTCCGGGGGATGGCACAGAAAATGCTGGCCTTGTTTGACTCGAGGTACGTGTGTGAGCAGACGTTCAGCATCATGAACATCAACAAATCCCGTCACAGATCCCAGTTAACTGACCAACACCTCAGATCTATCCTGAGAATTGCAAAAACAAAGCTAACTCCAGACTTTGATGCCTTAGCAAAAAAGGCAGACCAACAACACTGTTCCCACTAAAATTGAAGGTTAGTTATACATACTATGTTATGAAAGAAATACATTGCGTAAAAAGTTTTGTACAATAAGTCTTTTTATGCTTTTCTACCTTGAATTAAACTAAACCTTTAATGTTACAAAATTTAAATTTAATTTAAATTAGTTCACACAAACGCCCCATCCATCTACTCTTGGTCTGGCCCCCTGGTCCAATATATGAACCCATTGTGGCCCACGAGTCAAAAGGTTTGCCCACCCTTGGACTAGCCTATTTGATCTGAGTTTTCAATTTGGAATCATGCCTTTATCACCCCTGAATAAACTGAGTATATAAGCATAAGAAAACTTTTGATGAGAAAAGTCAAATAAAAATTGTCAAACATACCAAGTCAAGATTTGATTACACTACTGCATTTTCTGTTTGACTCATCACTATTGTCTATAGTACATCAAGAAGGCTAACAGGATGTTAGGTTATTTATAACAATATGTGGAGTACAAATCAAGGGAGATAATGTTTAAGTTATATAATACACTAGTGAGGCCTCACCTTAGAGCACTGTGTAGCAGAGTTAGAGAAAGTCCAAACGAGAGTGACTATGTTGATTCGAGGACTGAGAGGAGACAAGGAGCTGAACATTTTCAGTTTCAGCAAATGGAGATGATGAAATGATGCTATCAAAGTTTTTAAAATTACAGACAGTGGACACTTTATAAAAGGGTCTTCAACAAAATCAAGGGATCCTGGCTGGAAACTTGTTAAGGGTAGAGTTCACAGAAATGTTAAAAAGTTTTTCTTCATGCAAAGAACTATAGACACATAGAATAAATTACTAAGTACTGTTGTGGAGAGTAGGACTTTAGTGACCTACAAATCTCAGCTTGATGTTATTTTGGAGAATCGAGGTCAATGGATGAATGAGCATGTTGGGCTGAATGGCCTGTCCTTGACATAATTGTTCTTATGTTCCATGTATTTCTGTATGGAGAATTAATTATCTTCTAAATCTGCGCAAATTTCATCAGCCAGATTACACATGTGCTCCAAACTTATTTTAAAGTACTGTTTTTAACTTACTCGTAACTTTAATACTGTTAACTAAACATTATTAGAGTAGCACACTGCCGTAGTGGTAGCATTGCTGCCTCACAACAAGGAAACTAGTGTACAAGTCCCAGTTGCTCCCTGCTTGTAATGTGGTTGTTCTTCCTATGTTTGTGTGGGCCTCTTCCAGCTGCTTCAGTTTCCTCCTGCAGTCCAAAGACATGCAGATTAGGTGGATTGGTGATGCTAACCTGGCTTTTGATATGTTTTTATGTGTGTTTGTGTATATTCACCCTGAGAATGGACTGATATCCTGTCCATGGATTATTCCTGCCTTTTGCCAGAAGCTTTCTAGGAGAGGCTCCTGCAACCCCGCTCGAGGTAATAAAATGATTTAGAAATCGATAGATTTAAACATTATTAGAGTCCACGTCAGTGTTTCCTCCTTCTTTTACTTTTCTGCGCAATTTAGTACTGTACATATGAGCATAATCGCACATCCAGTACCCTGAGTTCAAATTCCACATCCCACAGTTTGTATGTTCATCCGTAAAAATATGCATGCTAGGTTAATTGGCATTTCCAATTTGGCGATGAGTGGGTGTCCAATAAATACACCCTGCAATGGACTAATGCCCTGTTCACAGCTGGTTCCTACCTTATGCTCAATGCTCAGGCCACCTGTAACTCTAAAGAGGTGTAAGTGGATTTTAGCATATTATATATCATTTATATGTAGATCTACAATGAGCTATATTCAATTACACTTCTGCATGTTATGTTCCTTGAATCCCACTTCAGGGAATAATTTCTTATGCTTATTTATAATTTACTAGCCAACCCGCGGCATACCATAACGCCGCATAATCAGGCCAGTTTTTTAATGATTTTTAAGCACAGGGAGAAAATTAACATTTGAAAAATCGGTAATGTAATAAATCAGCAAGAAAAGCAACATTGTAACAATGCACGGAACGAACCAACACACAATCGTCCATGACTGAAAAGTGGCGGACCGCCATCGCGCCCTGCCTGCTCATGTGCCCACCTCCAACTCATCACTTGAGTCGTTGTCGTCTTTGCACAATCCACATGCACCTGTGACCCATGTAGACTTTTCATTGCTCTGTGCGGTTTTGGCTGCTTTTCTATATATAATCCACCAAGACACCCAACCATGGTAGTAGCGCGAATTGCTGTATGTAGCATGTAAAACAGTTTGCTATGGTGCACGCGGTCGTGCGTCGTAACCAAAAACGCAGTTTTTAAAGACTGCTTACTTCATTGTGTTTTAACCTCAGTTGTAAAGAATTGTTTTAAGGATCCCATGGGATACCCCTTGCAAACCGTTTTACACGCTGCATATGGCGATTCACCTCCGCGAGAAACGTGCCTCTATGAACCGTCAACGTCGCTCGGAGGTGCATATGGCCTCTACAACAGACGAATATAAATGATGCCGTTTTTTCTGTGTCGTAGCGTCCGAGTTGGTGGCCGTGGCTCTGCGAGTTGTCGTCGTATCCAATGGTCTTGGAGTTGGTGGGTGTGGCTCCTTCCTCCGTGCGCCATAGGTGTCTTACTTGTCTGCGGCTTAGTGAATCCACGCCCCTTCCGGCGTGCTTTCCATGGGTGTCTGGCCTTAGTGAATTATATATATAGATTCTTAAATGTCTTCTACCTCTGCTATATTGTCATTGTTGAAGACCTCGTTATAAATTGTAGCATTAATTTTACATGTGCCCAACATAGTTTTAAATGCTTTTAACTGCTGAATCTCTTTAGACTGAGCAAACAGATGTTAAATTAAGTGGAGCTACAACTCTTCCAGTCTTTCCTCAAAGTCTAAAAGTTCTAAAATAAGACTAGCAGCTGTTCTCGAGAATGTTTCCTAGTGTACCTCTTGTAATACAGTGTCAATAACTGGCCTCAAAAGTGCATTATATACTGTGTGTATAACACACACAAACACACATAAATATATACACACATATACACTGTATATATGTATTATTGTGATAAAATATCAGGCAGCAGACTGAAAAAGGTTTGGGGATGGCCACCCTGTATACTGAAAAATCAGCAGAGCCAAAAAAATACAGTTTACAAAGCAAAGTTCATAATTGAACTGGCTAACAAACTGAGACTGCTCCATAAATATGGTGGGTAGGAGGAAGAGGTGGAGTCAGGACCACCAGAACTGGAACTGATGTGGCAAGAAAAGTAATTCTGGGTAATGGAAATTATGTCATCAGGGTTGGTTGGAAGTGATGTCAGAAGGAGGTGGATCAATGGTGATCTCACTATGAGTCAGGGTCCTCAGCTGGGCTGCAGGGGAGTAAGAGGAAAGAGGGTCAGGTGAGAGCGCTAACCCCCAGTCTGGCTGACAGATACCACTATTTGAGCCTGTAAACTGTTCCCCATGCGCACATGTGTGACTATATATATATACACCAAATGGCTTTATTTACTCAGTATGAATATTTCTTTCAGAGAAAGAAGGGTAAGCAAGGGGCAACAGAGTCAACTGCACAATTTCTGAGGCATTAAAGATGAAGTGAGATGCTGTAGGTGAAAACATGCAATATTACTCATCATGACACTAAAGGAGGGCAAGCAACAAAAGCATTGCCTGGACACTGTCTAACAAGATGAGTTAAGACAACAAGAATTGACAAGGGACCTCCAAAACAGAGAAACAAACTCAACCGTGCTACCATTTGAATGGTATACACAGGCCCAAATAGACTTTAGTGATCAGACATTTTAGGAGGTACAATATTTAGAGGTTCAGCATATACAGACAACAGGAGCTGTTAATGAGGGGTTAACAAAATTCTTGGACTCAGAACCCCTTCAAATAACACAGTAATATAATACTTAACATTAATAAAAAAATTACAAATAGTAAAATTAAGGGTAAAAAAGTAATGTGCATAGTTAAATACTAAATGTCTGTCAAGCAAGGTAGTGTAATGTGAGTATATGTACGTTCCAGCTATATACGGAAGGTAAGTCTAAAAGTGACTAGTATTTTTAAAATGACGAAAGGTAGTTTAAAGCTTCCACTGGTGAGAAAAAGAGTCCAGAGTCAAAAGAGAGATACTAAAAGAAATATGAGGTTAGGAAAAAATTTTTTCTGTATGACACTTAGGAAATGGGTAAGTGGACAAGTCACCCCACCCGAAAAAGGGGTCAAGCCTTGAGAAACAATGGGATTTTTAGTTTTGTTCTGTTTCTTTTGAATGTTGTGTTTTGTCCCTGTATCTCTCGTGTGACTTATTTTTATAACATATGCACAGCAAGGTGCACACTTAACACTAAAAGCACCACATCTAATCACCCAGTTGGCATTATGTTTTTAAATCTTTAGTTATTGTTACAATGAAAATGCCCATGAAGTTGTAAATCCAAAACTCTTTTCAGAAAAATGATTGATGATATTTTTCTTTGTTTTTGTTTTTTATTAACACGAAAGGCCCTCTATTATCACCATAGAAAACACCATTAAACATTAATACCCAAGTATAAATTGCTGTCTCTCTCCTCCGTCACACCACACTGTGATGATGCGGGTTCTGCTCCTTGCTCTCATTCGCTGTTCGGGAGCCCCTGAACCCAACACCGTCGATAATGCTACCGAGGTGAGCTAGACAGTGAAGGCAACAACACAGCAAGGGGATGGTTCAAATGTGCAAAAGTGCTTTTATTTAAAACAGTCAACAAAACAAACAAAGTGTTCAATAAAGCAGTGCAGTGATTCCAAAACTCTTCATTAAATAAATAATCCGTAAAAGAAATGTGGAGGTTAAAAATATACAAAAAAACAATCCTTTAAAATGAGGTTAAAACGATCAGGTAGCAGTCTTTAAAAACAAATGACAAACCTGGTGCTTCTTTTCTATTAGCGTTAGCGTCTCACCTGCTTCTCCCGTATGGGCCCTGCAACAGGCGAGACGCTCAATGCAGCTGACCTTCTTCATTCCTGCTTCTGCTACTGTCAGTCGCCTTTCCGATCCTTGGCTCCGGTCGGCTCCCCCTGACAGCGACTTGGGAATCCCCTAATGGCCAAGGCTCTCACGTTGGGGACACCACGTCCCAAGTCCCGACTCCCGCTACCTTCTGCGGAGAGTACTGCACCTTCCGGTCACTCCCGCCCTGCAAAACAAACTCTGTGGTAGTGACCACAACCACTACTTCTCCCAGGTGTTGGCCAAACACCCAGGCTGCCTTCAGCTGCCTGCGAGCGCTAGATCGCCCGCTTCCTGCTGCACTGACTTTCACTCTCTCCTCACTGCTTCCTACTGCAACCTCTGTTTCCTTCTCTCTTTCTTTCCGATTTGTTCTCTCCCTCTTAAACTGACTCGCGCTTCTTTTTATATATACTGAGAGGACATAGCAGCTGCAGCACATTAGCCACAGGAACAATCACGGATGTGGGCAGTCCCTCACCTGTGCACTAGGTGAGAAACGCCCACACCGCGAGCGCTGTGATTATTTATTTAATTAAAACGGCCTTTGCTAAGAGGGCTGTGGACCTGCTATACCACACATGCTTCATTGCGTTTACTTATCTTTTCACTTCAAAAAATCCAATCTACCCCCCATTATCAAGATTATTCCATGTTGATATCAAAATGTGAATTGCTCTCTCTCTCTCTCCCAGATGACTATACAATGCCTACAGAAAAAAATACTTATAATCAATCATATTTTTCATAAAAAAAACAGAATAGGCTAATGTGAAAGATATTGTTGGTACAGGAGATTCAGTTAGCTAAAAATTAATATACAGACTCACTTGAAATTGCATTGCAATGTTTTTACTGAACTTGGAATACAAAGTACACCACCAGCACATGGGATATTGTGGACAGAGTGAGCTGCAAGTGAAAAGGCTTGGTTTCAGTGCATTCAATGACATGCCAGACCCTACAATGTATGCAAAAATGCCACCTCACATGTAACATTGTCACACAACTTGGAATACAAAGTACAGTGGGATGCAAAAGTTTGGGCAACCTTGTTAATAGTCATTATTTTCCTGTATAAATCGTTGGTTGTTACGATAAAAAATGTCAGTTAAATATATCATATAGGAGACACACACAGTGATATTTGAGAAGTGAAATGAAGTTTATTGGATTTACAGAAAGTGTGCAATAATTGTTCAAACAAAATCAGGCAGGTGCATAAATTTGGGCACC
>JANRMT010062856.1:63312654-63324233 GCA_026402145.1 Polypterus bichir lapradei | reverse complement strand
GCCAAAATTATTTTGTACATTAGGCTAAAACAGTGTGATCATTGAACATTTTGTAATTAGATGTAATTAGAATTACTAACGGTCACAGAAGTCCAATGATCCCCAGTAAGAGCCACAAAGTCCGCTTTCTGTAATGCATCTAATTTTGCTTGCTTTTCAGTGTCATAAAGCTGTTGAATTTTACTTGAAATAGTCTTTCGGCACGGCAGTTGGAAAGTTGGATCTCCTGATGCTAACTGTAGCACATTTTCTAACCCCCTATCTCCCACCACTGTTAGTTGTCTACAGTCCAAAGCAACCTATTTTGCGAGAGAATTTGTAAGCTTGACCGATGTTGACTTACTAATTTTGGTCCTGAAGCCAGTCATTTCATGAGGTTTGGGCTGCCGACACCTTTTGTTGGTATTCAAACTCGTACTGCTAGTGCTAACAGCATACACAGTTTCTGTGCTCACTGTAACATGTTTTGCATTTAGATGGTACCGTAAGGTTGAAGTGCCTCGGTGGTATGCAAACTCATTTTTGCACAGTTTGCACAAAACCACGCTTTTATCAAGGGTTCCGTTGGGTAGTCTTTTGAAATGAAATTTGCCTCCGATCAGTCCTAGCAATGCGCTTTCTTCCGACTCTTACATTTTTGTAGCTCTGATGTGTGCATCAATGTAATCGATGTACCAGAAAATCATGCATTGACAAAAGTTACCCTTTGCTTGGAATGCAAAGTGTGATTAAATGCGTTATTTTTTTTAACGCGTTATGGAGTACATGCATCGAAGCTTCTCAGCTGTGCTCGTGCTAAGAAAAGGAAACATTTTAAAAATAACGTAACATGATTGTCAATGTAATAGTTTTGTGACCATTGTGAGTGCTGCTGTCATCAAGGATTTGATTATTATTATTTCTTTCAATCAGGTTCGTATTTGGACAGTTTACACAAAACCACGCTTTTATCAAGGCTTCCGTCGGGTAGTCTTTTGAAATGAAATTTGCCTCCAATCAGTCCTAGCAACGCGCTTTCTTCCGACTCTTACATTTTTGTAGCTCTGATGTGTGCATCAATGTAATCGATGTACCAGGAAATCATGCATTGACAAAAGTTACCCTTTGCTTGGAATGCAAAGTGTGATTAAATGCGTTATTTTTTTTAACGCGTTATGGAGTACATGCATCGAAGCTTCTCAGCTGTGCTTGTGCTAAGAAAAGGAAACATTTTAAAAATAACGTAACATGATTGTCAATATAATAGTTTTGTGACCGTTATGAGTGTTGCTGTCATCAAGGATTTGATTATCATTATTTCTTTCAATCAGGTTCGTATTTGGAGGATGTGTTGTGTTCAAGCTATATTCCGTGTTTGTCAACTGTTGTAAAGATAACAGGTTTCATCACTTTCATCGAAGTGTTCACCACCCAAATCAGTACTCGTGAATGTAAGATGTTCAACAGGCATTCCCGGTATTAAGTTGTGGAAATTGCCTGCGAATATTTAGCGGTAGCGTGTGTATGAACTTAATTTAATCTTTTCCAGTCCTGCAAAGTCAGTTGACGTGAGCCGCTCGGAGTACATGCATCGAAGCTTCTCAGCTGTGCTCGTGCGATCTCGTGATGTCCACGGCTTTATTTAATGTTAGCTAAGACCCGGCACTTAAAAGTTTCTTGCTACAGCAATTTTAACTCTGTTACAGTGATCCAAAGTCTCGTTTATACCTCGTGTCTTCTCATTAAACTTGTATCTCGCGAATACCATATTTGTCGTAGGCATGACAAACGGCAGCGGGAGTGTGTCTATAAACTTAATTTAAACTTACGGTTCACACCATGCTTTGTTTCCGCAGTAGCTGCACTTATGAATATGCTTGTATGCATCATCACTTGCTTCCTAATCTTTTGCTGCCTTCTCAATTGTGAAATGGCGTTTTTTGTTCAGCGCTGTTTGGAGCTCTTCCTTGTTCTCTACGTACTTACGTAGGAGGCGTGATGACCTGACACGCAACTCCGCCTCCCACGGCCATCGAGCTCAGTCCATTACAGTATATGGACAAAAATACGTTCCAGTTATGACCATTACGCGTAGAATTTCGAAATGAAACCTTCCCAACTTTTGTAAGTAAGCTGTAAGGAATGAGCCTGCCAAATTTCAGCCTTCTACCTACATTGGAAGTTGGAGAATTAGTAATGAGTGAGTCAGTCAGTCAGTGAGTGAGTGAGTGAGTCAGTGAGGGCTTTGCCTTTTATTAGTATAGATAAAACTAGCACCATTTTCTAGCACTGTTTCAAATTAATATACAAGTGACATATCAGTAAGATTTCAGTTAAATAAATACTTGGTTTTACGTTTTTCAATGAAAGGTCTTGCTTGCTTTGTGTCTCATGCCTTTTTAAATAACTGGGATCAATCTCATACAGGTTTGTTAATTAATTTGTCAGGTGATCTTAATTAAAGGGAAACCTACTTAGAGACGTTGCTCCACATTATTAAGAAAGTCACAGTTCTCATTCAGAATGTCTTACAAAAGGCATGAAAACAATTGATATTTCATTAAAAACTTTCATTGAACTGTGAAACATTTGTGTGTGGTTCACAGTACAGACAAATTCAGTCAAATAAAGACTTATTAAGGAAAGTTTCTGTCAGGCAAATAGTATTAAAACAACAGCTATTAAAAAGCCATTGATGAGTAGTAGGAATATATTTGAAGCTGCTCGTGTTTCAAGAACATCTTGATGCAGGATCCTCCAGAGGCTTGCAGTTGTGCATAAAGCTGTATTTCGGCTAACCTTAACCAATGCTAATAAAGAGATACCTTTGCAGTGAGCTCAGAAATGTACAAAGACTAATTAAAGACTAATTTTCTGGATGGTTGGTGAATGGCAATCCTGTTCCAGCAGGACTGCGATGTCGGCAAGGAGGTGGTGAAGTGTTATTTTGAGCTAGAATACAGGGAAGTGAAATGGTATGTCCCTTTAGGGTCCCTGAGGTGTTACAATCACCTCTGAAAAATATGTACAGTTCCTAACTGACCATTTCTTGTCATGGTATAAAAAGAAGAACCATGCTTTCCAGAATAAAATTATTTTCACACAAGACAAAACACAATCCCATGTTGCAATAAACACCATTGACTCTTTGGTTGCTATAGGCATAAAGGGAGAAATAATCATGGTGTGGCCACCATCATCCCCTGACCTCAACCCTTTTGAGAACCTGTGGAGCATTCTTAAAAGGAAGCTCTATGACAGTGAGCAGTAGTATACCTCAAAACAGCTGCTCTGGGAGACAATACAGGCATCCTCAAATTACATACTGTACAGGCAATAACTATACAAGGACTTGCAAGTTCAATGGATGAGTGAGTTGTTAAAGTGAGATCAAAGAAGGGCTCATATATTATGTGTAACTTGATCTGTAAATATGTTTTTTTGATATAAATTGCATTTATTTTTTGAAAAAATATTTCTTTTTGCAATAAATACAACAGATTTCAGTTTTGAATTCTTTACAACCCATTCAATGTTTTCAAACTCTGTTGTGCATAACAATTTAGAACACTGTATTTTAAAAAGCTGATATATTAGTAGTTGTCATAATATCCACATTACAATTGATGAGGATAAAATAACTCTTAATTGTACTATTTAAGAAAAACAAATAAAAATTGCATGTTGTGACAAATAATGCTAAAAGACATGATAAAGGTTTTTGGCAGTCTGCCGTATATTGTATTCTGGCTGCTAAAATTGAAATGATTGAACAGAGAGGTTCACAAGACGTCATCTTTACGGCCAGAACTGGAAGTGATGTTGTCGGGTCCAGAAGTGACGTCATCTCTGGGGCTGGACCTGGAAGTGATGTCATCGAGGGTGTCGGAACCTGGCGGGATTTCCCTGGAATGGTCTGCAAGTAACTGAGAAAGACAGTCAGCACACTCTGCCACCACCTAGTCGGTGGTGGTATTACAATTAATCAGGCCTGTTAGCTGCCTCCTACTCAAACGTGTGTGACAATGTGCATAATAATTTTGGAGCAGGGCATAGTTGTGTGTATAGAGCTCAGTGCCGAAGAACACAGCACATGTCAAATCGGTGCTGGCTTTGTATTTTGTATTCCATTTTGTAAGAAAACATAACAGTGCACAAACACTAGCAGCAATGACTGCAAAAACAAGAATAAACAGTTGTCTTTCTTTGCTTATGTCCACATCTGACATAAAATTGAATGTATGTGATTCAATATGTGCAAATGTGAGTGATTTAACATTTCAGTATAGCTGTACTCAATCTATTCTTTTTTTCTAAAAGACATCTCATACTATGCTAAGTGTTAGCCCTTCCATAATGAAAAAGAAAGCCCACTGTTCATTCTCTCGTTTGCTTACATCATCTGGGGCCTCATGCATAACGGCGTGCGTAGAATTCGTACTATAACATGATGTAAGCACAAAAGCCGAAATGTACTTACGCACAGAAAAGTCTAGATGCAGGAATCTGTGCGTACTCCAACTTCCACGTTCTTCCGCTGCATAAATCCCGGTCAGCGTGAAAAGTAACGCTCGTGCATGCGCCTTCTGTCCTGCCCCAACTCCTCCCAGAATTACTCCTCTATGAATATGCAAATCAATATAAATAGCCCTTAAGCTCTGCCTTCTGTGAAACGACAATGGGGAAAGCACGGGGGCAAATATAAGAATTTCAGCGAACACCAAGTGAAGTCAAGGAAATCTTACTATTTGTTGGTTTAAACAGTGGTATAATCAACTAAAGGAAGTTGATCGAGTGACAGAGTGTCAGAGAAACTTGAAAGCTCAAGTCCACAAAGTCACACAGTACCCGAAATAAAAAAGAAGTGGTCACATATCCAAGTCGCCGTGAAAACGCAATTTGTAGCCCAATGTCTGAGTGTCATATGAAAGCTTATTAGGGTACAGAGAAAAAAAAAGGCACACAGTGGGGAAAAAAGCAAAATACCTGCACTTCGCAGCGGAGAAGTAGTGTGTTAAAGAAGTTATGAAAAAGAAAAGGAAACATTTTAAAAATAACGTAACGTGATTGTCAATGTAATTGTTTTGTCACTGTTATGAGTGTTGCTGTCATATATATATATATATATATACACACACACACACACAGACACACATATAAACATATATACATATAAACATATCTACATATACACATATGTACACATACACATATCTATATATATATATACATATACACATCTACATATATATACATATATATACACATATCAACATATATATACACATACATATACATACATACATACAGATAAATATACATATATATACACACATACACATACATATATATACACATACATACATATATACACACACATTTATATACACACAGACACATATATACATATATATACATATCCACATATATATACACATATATGTACATATCTACATATTTATGTACACATACATACATATATATATATCTACATATATATACTGTATACACTGTATATAGCAAAATCCCCGCGCTTTGCAGCGACGAAAAACTGCTTTTAAATTTTTATTAAGAAGAAAAGAAAACCTTTTTGAACTGAGGGAAAATATACCAATAACTATCTGTTAAGGATCTCTTTGTATACCACGTTGTCAGTTCAGCACTGCGGTTGTAATATGACCAAGCTGTGCACTGAGATTACTTTTGAGAATGCAACGTATAGTTTTGTCCAGGAGAAAAGCAATGTTGCCTCAAATCAATGGCAACCTTTTGTAGGGTCTGTCCCTGAGACTTATTAATTGTCATTGCGAAGCAGAGCCTTACTGGGAATTTGAGGCATTTGAATTGAAATGGGAGATCAGAGGGTATACCGGTGATGTGAGGAATACATTCAGTGTGGCGCTCTGCTGTTTTTTTGTGTAGCTGCCTTCACACAGCTTCTCCGCTGCTTTATAAACGAACGCCATATAAGGCCGTCGTTTCTCCTTGCTTCGCGGTTCTGTACTGTTTTATTGTTAGTTTATTACGATCGTTATAGTTATTGTGTAGTTATTCGAGACTTACTTTACTGTTCAGGTACCCATTTCCTTTATTTAATCCGCGGCTTGTACGCTATTTTTTGTTCGTTTATTCCGATTATAGATATTTATTGATTCCCTTCTTTAGCTAACTGCCTTCTCAAATAAGTTCAGCACTCTGGTTGTAATATGACGAAGCTGCGCAAGCTCACTCTTGAGAATGCAACGTATAGTTGTCCAGGAGAAAAGCAATCTTGCCTGAAATCAATGGCAACCTTTTGTAGGGTCTGTCCCTGAGACTTATTACTTCTCATCGCGAAGCAGAGCCTTACTGGAAATTGTAGGCATCTGAATTGAAATGGGAGATCAGAGGGTGTAACGGGGATGCGAGGAATACATTGAGTGTGGAGAAACTCTAGAGACAGCGTGTGTATTAACTTGTGGATTTTTCTGTGAGTATTTGGTGGCAGCGTGATGAAGTTGCTTCCGCAAGACCGCATTAGCTGTGGAGCTCAGCTCAGAGCATATTCTTTTCCTACCTTGTCAATTATGTAATGCGTTTTTTGAACAGGTTTGATGCATGGAAGTGATCACTCGTACTGCGTTCAGTCAGTTCACATGAGCTGCTCTCTTGTGTGATGTTGCGATGTCCACGGCTTTATTTAATGTTAGGTAAGACTCAGCACTTAAAAGTTTCTCACTACAGCAATTTTAACTCCGTTATAAAGTGATCCAAAGTCTCGTTTATACCTCGTGTCTTCTCATTAAACTTGTATCTCGCGAATAAAGTATTCAGCGTTTTTCTTCAGCGCTCTTTGGGAGCTCTTCCTTCTTTTCTACGTACTGCATTCACAGACAGTTCACGTGATTACATGGGAGGCGTGATGATGTGACACGCAGCTCCGCCCCCCACGGCCATTGAGCTAAATTCCATTACAGTATATGGAGAAAAATAGGTTCCAGTTATGACCATTACGCGTAGAATTTCAAAATTAAACCTGCCCAACTTTTGTAAGTAAGCTGTAAGGAATGAGCCTGTCAAATTTCAGCCTTCTACCTACACGGGAAGTTGGAGAATTAGTGATGAGTGAGTGAGTGAGTGAGTGAGTGAGTTAGTGAGGGCTTTGCCTTTTATTAGTATAGATTAAAGTAGAACATCATAAACTTCATCTTAAAATCGATTAATTTACTAGTTTCTCAAATCCCATTGTAACTAAAGTAACACGTTAAATGCTTTGTTTTGTATTTGATCTTTGTGCTTTGTGTGTGAATCACTACGTGGTTCTTAAACCGGCTTTCTCTTCCTCCGACAGGGCACAGAATCCATTACATTGGTGATATTACAGCTGTGAATAATTAAAATACTGAGATGTATACATGATATCTTTTTCATGATGATAGGAATGAAAGCATGTTAATAAACATGGGAACACGGTGGCAGTAATGCCTCTTTCAAACGTACTAACCCCCAATTCTTGTCCTTACTTTTCTTTCTCCAAATACCCAGTCACGACACAATCAGTTCTGTAATAGACGTTAAGCCATCTGTAAGCTTACAATGACGACTATTCAAAACTTTTAAGGAACATTGAAATATCTTCCTAGTACGTGTTTAATTATTCTATCCATCTATCCTTCCAGCATACAGCAATCAATCAGGATCAATCTGTGAACTAGCTAGCGCTGCAGCACCGTGTCCTCACATGTTTAATTATTAACAATACAGATTATTTAAATGAAGTTAGTTTTATCTGTATAATATAATCAACATATTTTGCTGCATTTCATCTTAAAAATGATATTGTCATCATATGTAAATACGCGCTTTATAAAGTGGCACAGGTTGTGCAATATTATAACTGAAGTGCAAGTTTAGAGTGAGGTAATTGTAATTATAAGTACAAACAGTTCTACCAAGAGCACTTGATGGACTGATTGACTGTGTTTAAAGTTCTTGGGATGAAACTGTTTCTGAACCGCGAGGTCCATACAGGAAAGACTCTGAAGCGTTTTGCCATGGCTGAGGCAGCATGTGCTTGATGCTGTATACCGATAATTCTCTTTCCGATCAGCTGCTGCTGTGATTCACCACTCAGAAAAAGTGATATAAATACTCTGAGTGGTGCAGTGAGAGTAATATGGAAAAAGTTGATCCACTGTGGCAACCCCTAATGGGAGCAGCTGAAAGCAGAAAAAGAAGGTGCAGTGAGAGTAACGCTAAAGCAGTTATAGTATTTGGAATACTATGGCTATTCCCTGGACCATTATATTGTTACAGGTTAATTACAATCAGATGCATTACACTAATAAATAATATGCAGTTAGTTTCAGTGTATTTATAAAGCCGTGTCAGCAATGTGCATCTAAGAAAGAAAGGGTAACCACACAGGAACAGTAGCACTGCTGGGTGCCGCCAGTCTCCAAAACCGAGCGGAGAACTTGCGTATGACAGGGTATGAGGTACTGTGGAAATGTCTGTGGCTTTACGCCAAGTTTAGGTTTTATACATCGCAATTTGAACGTGAAAATGTTTTTACGCAACATTACTGTGCGTACGCACCATTTATACATGAGGCCCCTGGGATGTGGAAACTTTAAAAGTGAGCCTCTTTCCAGCACTGTTCTCTTTACACACAGATCGCTCCATGCACTGTGTGCCACCTCACATGTTCTCTTGTCCCCATGCCAGATTGATGCTGGTGGTGTACTTTGTATTCCAAGTTGTGTGAAAAAATTGCAGTGCAGTTTCAGGTGAGCTCATATATGTTTTCTGAGCTAACTAAAATAACTGAAGAACCAACAGACTATTGACAGTTTTATAATTAATTTGTCATGATTCTTGCCCTTTGACTGCATTTTTCAATAAATATGTAAGTATGGCTGTATTTTTTATAATCTATAGATATAGAAATATATTGGATTTTAATTAATTTATTATTATGTGTACCTAGCTGATTAAAATCTTTTGTTTTGCCTTTCACTAAAAAATACTAAAGTGGTTTTATGCAGCACTCCCAGAGAAGTTTTTTTTTTGTTTGTTTTTGAAATTAAACACTTATCAATCAATCAATCAATCAACATTTATTTATATAGCACATTTTCATACAAAAAAATGTAGATCAAAGTGCTTTACAAAATGAATAGAAAAATAAAAGACACAATAAAAAATAAACATAAGTCAACATTAATTAACATAGGATAAGTAAGGTCCGATGGCCAGGGTGGACAGAAAAAACAAAAAAAAAAAACTCCAAAAGCTGGAGAAAAAAAAATAAAATCTGTAGGGGTTCCAGACCAAGAGACCGCCCAGTCCCCTCTGGGCAATCTACCTAACATAAATCAAACAGTCCTCTTTGTATTTAGGGTTTTCAAGGAAGGACCTGATGATGATGGGACTTCTGGCTTTCAGTCCATCAATGTTGGTTCATCATGATGCTTTGGGTAGGTGGTGGTGGCGCAAGCCGCCACCACAAAGAAACCGGAAAAAGAAGCAGAAGAGAGAGTAGGGGTCAGTATGGATTTTGGATCCACTGTAAATAGTTATTATGAAGAATTGAACATACAGAGTATCAGTATTACGTTAAAGTGAAGTTATAAAAAGGCCATGTTAAAGTAATGTGTTTTCAGCAGTGTTTTAAAGTGCTCTACTGTATTAGCCTGGCGAATTCCTATTGGCAGGCTATTGCAGATTTTAGGTGCATAACAGCAGAAGGCCGCCTCACCACTTCTTTTAAGTTTAGCTTTTGGAATTATAAGGAGACACTCATTTGAAGATCTAAGGTTACGATTTGGAATATAACGTGTTAGGCATTCCGATATATAAGATGGAGCGAGATTATTTAAGGCTTTATAAACCATAAGCAGTATTTTAAAGTCAATCCTGAATGACACAGGCAACCAGTCTAGTGACATCAAAACTGGAGAAATGTGTTCGGATTTTCTTTTCCTAGTTAGGATTCTAGCAGCTGCATTCTGCACTCGTTGCAAGTGATTTATGTCTTTTTTGGGTAGTCCTGAGAGGAGTGCGTTACAGTAATCTAATCTACTGAAAACAAAAGCGTGAATTAATTTCTCAGCATCTTTCAATGATATAAGAGGTCTAACTTTTGCTATGTTTCTTAAGTGAAAAAATGCTGTCCTAGTGGTCTGATGAATATGCGATTTAAAATTCAGATTACAGTCAACGGTTACCCCTAAGTTTTTTACTTCCGTCTTAACTTTTAATCCTAGTGCATCAAGTTTATTTCTGATAACCTCATTGAATCCATTATTGCCAATTAGTAAAATTTCAGTTTTCTCTTTATTTAGTTTGAGAAAATTACTATTCACCCATTCAGAAATACCAGTAAGACATTGTGTTAGTGAATCGAAAGAGTCGGAGTCATCAGGTGCTATTGATAAGTACAGCTGTGTGTCATCAGCATAGCTGTGGTAACTCACATTGTAACCTGAGATAATCTGACCTAACGGAAGCATATAGATTGAGAAAAGCAGCGGACCCAGGATAGAGCCTTGTGGAACACCATATCGGATATCATGCGTCTTTGAGATTTGATTACCACATCTCACAAAGAATTTTCTACCTGCCAGGTAGGATTCAAACCAATTTAAGACACTGCCAGAGAGGCCCACCCATTGACTAAGGCGATTTCTAAGAATATTGTGATCAATGGTGTCAAATGCAGCACTCAGATCTAAGAGGATGAGAACAGATAAATGGCCTCTGTCTGCATTTACCCGCAAGTCATTTACTACTTTAACAAGTGCAGTTTCTGTGCTGTGATTTGTTCTGAAGCCTGACTGAAATTTATGCTAACAGTTAACAGTTAAAGCAAAAATCTATGGAAACAGTATATGTTGTGTGCCAAGAAATGATTGATTTTTACATTCACTTAAGCGATATTAGGCTATCTGTGCCTTTTGTGGGTAGGGGAGTAAAAATGTATTATCAACATGCCAAACGGATGGGCCATTGGTGAAAACAAAAGGATTAAGACATGACTCTGCCTAGCCTGGGCAGTTTTAGTACAGACAAAATGCCAAGAGAAGATAGTTTAAAAAGAAAATACTCTCTTCTTCATTGCATTAATGTGTTCTGTTACAGAGTTGTTGAATAAGTAGACTCATCTTGTGACCTCACTCATTCTTCAAATGAAGTTATATAAATGAAATACTGTATATGCGTGAATATGTATGTGGTTTCTTTTAACAAAACAGAGAGGAAAAAAAGGAAATATTCATTTAAAACTACTATTACAAATACAAATAATAACATGACTGAACTAAATATCGTATGATAATATAGGGAGCAAACTGCAATGAACTCTATGATACTGTAAAGGGTAATAATGAATACAATTCTGTCATTAAACAAGCTTGAAAGCATTTATGTAGTTTAAACAGCGTTACAAGATATACTATTCATGAACTTCAATAATTAAACATAGCATTACTGGTTACAAATAACAATTGTGATGGACGGCCGGCGTTTCAGTTCAGCAGGGATGTCCCTCAACAGAAGAAAGCAGCCTTTTCAGGGCACTACATCCCCTGGGATGCTAGATGGCAGCACCCCTGGATGAA
>JANRMT010062856.1:63263329-63312644 GCA_026402145.1 Polypterus bichir lapradei | reverse complement strand
CCCTGTTGGGTGCTGTGGATGCCGCCAGAGGGAGCTCACCAAGAACCCGGGGACTATTACGGTTATGCCAACCCAGAAGTACTTCAGGGTCACGGGGACGGAAGCCCGCAGTACTTCCGGGACACTTGATGAAGGACGATGTGGTGTTGACCCGGAAAAGGAATACTTCTGGGTCAGGGACTATTAAAGAACAATGGGAAATCCAGCAGATCGAGACGGAGTTGGGAGGGAGTGTGACGGAGCTGCTGGGAGTGGAGGATTGTTGTTATTGTGATTATTGATTATTATTATTGTTTATTAGAGAATTGTGGAGTGTGCGGTGCTTTGTGCACTTTATTAAAAAGAATTATTAAAAATATTCTTAGTGCTTTTAAATGTGTGTCCTGGATGTCTGTCTGGTGGGTTCAACGGGGCAACAGCGACCCCTAGCGTCCACAAAATACACTTAAAACTACAACTATCTGAACAATATTTAATATATGAATATAAACTAACATGAAATAGAATTGTTTGACAACTATGATGTACATACCGCTATACAGACATTAATTTTACATAGTAATGATGCTGTATTATACACACACAATACCCACTTATTACAGACACACACTGATTACGTTTCAGAGACGGTCTTGGAATGGAATAAATATGATATGATGAATCCTATTGCAGATGAGAATTTGTTTGAGAAGCTTCTCATAACGATTAACTGGAGACAACAGGAGATGCTACTACTCGGGCATTCCTCCGGAGTTGACTGATACAAAAAATCTGGGGCGGATATAAATTCCAGGAAAAGGCAAAAGTCTCTTCTAGACTTTGCAAATTAACAAGTTATTGCTATGCAGTAGATAGCAACCTCCAGAGGACATTCAAGGTTGAAAATGGGAAATGACTGAAGCTGAACAGCAAATCTTTTTCACATGCTCACTAGGTTATTTCTAGTATAGTTAAATATTTAATGAAACTACTTGGCCTCAGTCAAGATGTTTAAATCTTTCCAGAGCAAATTTAAGTTTAATTTTATCAGATTCTCTTACTTTATAGCAAGCATTGGATTGCTGTCTACTTACTATGGTATAAGAGCAAAAATGAATTAGTAAAAAGAATTATTGTTACAGCAAACCTTTCATTTTTAAGAACCAAACAACATTTAGCAACTCAGAAATTAATATATTAATATGCGTGTGATGTAATTGTTCAATTATCCATTATCAAACTTGCACAATACAAAATTCATAATTGTTTGGGGCTGGAGCCTCTCATAGCAGCATTGGGAACAAGGTGTGAACAAACATAGGATGAGGTTTCAACAACCATACTGGAGCAGCTTAGTGTTTCCATTTAATCTAATATGTCCTGCTTTGTGATATAATAAGAAAAACCCACAAAAAACACAGGGTGAACATGCAAACCCCACAGGAACCACGTGAGAGATAAAAGCACTAACCACTATACCATTACACCAGGGGTGCCCACACTTTTTCGGGTTGCGAGCTACTTTTAAAATGACCAGGTCGAAATGATCTAACTACATTAAAAATTATATATACATATATATATATATATATATATATATATATATATATATATATATATACTGAGTATACTTTATACATAAAATATATGTTGTTGTACCTTGCATAAATGAATAACCTTTATGGCACAATAACAATTCAATACATTTATGGTCACTACAGTATTTGGATTTAATAATCTTCATGTGGGAAAAGGCTGACTCTCATAAATAATGCAGTCAAGGAGCCTTTGAATTCAGCTGAATGAAAAATAACGGCTGTCCGATTAACTGCGATTTTAGTTCCCTCTCCTTTCTCTTTCTCAGATAGCTTTTCGGATGGACGTCAGTGTCATAGTTTTTATGAACAGTTTGAAAATGCCTTTCCAGATTTTCCTTCTTTGGAATAGCAATGACAGATTGACAGATCAGACAAACGCACTTAAATTGTGACATTGTGAGAAAAAAATCCTCTTCCAATTCCACATCCAGCCCATACCCTCCCCAAACAATTTTTTTAGTCGATATAAATTGGAAAGCTAACTAGATCACAGTCAGAGTTTTGCAGTAGTTCACGCGTTTGATCGTGCGTGCGGGATGACCAGTGTCTTAGAAGAAAGGAGATCTCAGACTGGCCGCCCTATATGTCAATCAAGTGGCAAATGCCATAGGGAGGTTATATAGACTGACGTTTCAAAATTTTTTTTTGGAATGCAACGCGATCTACCTGCACTACCTTTGCGATCTACCAGTCAATCGCGATCAATGTCTTGGGCACCCCTGCATTACACCATCCAGTCAGTCAGTCATTCTTCCACCAGCTTAATTCATTACAGAGTCTATCTCAGCACCATGGGGTAATTGGCAGGAAACAGCCTTGCACAGGACACCAGTCTACCACTGTGTTTAATATAGCATACTCTAGGTCATTATTTTTGAATAATGGAGCCAAAAACAGAGGCTAATTCGATAAACTTCTGGAGCCCCAACATATTAAGGAGTTGGGATCAGTGTCAGAAGTGTATTAAATAGGAGAATTTGGAGAAGATGAAGAATAATAGGATATTAAAATATATAGAAAAAAAACATTAATACATTTTTATGCAAAAGTTGAAAAATAATCTTAAAATGGCATGGAAGGTATACAATTTAAGTAGCCAGTATTGCCTGCATCTGTCTAGGTGTTTTTCTGCATTTCAGGACAAATTACTTGGAGACAAGGAGCTGTAATTAGCCTTGCAGTTTCCAACCCAGATGCATTGCCAGTTTATTTTAATTTTCCATTACACTTGCTGAGACAATTGTCAAAATTTTAAATGCAAATGCTATCTTATTCTTCACTTGTCAAATCCAGCTGGGACTCATACTATATGTTAAATATATGTGGAGAATGCAACTTTATTCTGGAAGTGTTAGACCACTGAACTTTATACTGATAATGCAAGCTTGAATCTAGCCTACAAAAGTGAATGAAGTTTTTTAAGTAGTGTAGGTGTCAGCAGAAATGAGTTAATAAACTATTTAGATGAAATGACAGCTGAGATTTGTTAGCTTTAGCCATTCAATCTTGAGCTTTTGTCATCTCTTCTGTTCAATTTTTCAGTATACTACACAGAGTTGAGCTTGAAGTGGGCAACACTGCAGGGACAGAAGGGCATTGACCATGACAATAAAAAGCATTTTTAGCAGGCCCAACATTTTAGAACCTTCAGATACACAAACCACATACAACATACTGTATAATACTATCCATCTATCCACCTTCCTAACCCACTTATCCAGTCCAGGAACTTATCCCATTAAGTATAGAGCCCAAGGCAGGAACAATCCCTGAAAAGCATATTTTAAGATGCAGAAGCTAATCTTACAAAACTGGTACCACTGATTTAACTCAAAAATTTATGATCACTTCGTCTGCATATATATATATATATATATATATATATATATATATATATATATAAATAAGGTCTACATTGATTACTTAGATTTCAACCCAACTTAGACAGGCAGCACAGCTAGTATTTACATACAGTATGTACTGTATACTAATACATACATACAGTGCAGGGATATTCACCCCTTCACATTTGTACATTTTTTTATGTTGCAGCCTTAGGCTAAAATCATTTACATTTTTTTCCCTTTCCATGGCAATATTCAAAACCACAGAATGGCAAATCAAAAATGATTTAAACAATTTTTGCAAATTTATTAAAAATAAAAAACTAATATATCAGATTGACACAAGTATTCAAACCCTTTGCTATGACACTTGAAATATGGCTCAGGGGCATGTCTGTGACACTCCTGATAACTATGCAAAAGGATGAAGGTCCAAGTCTTTAGAGTCCTGGTGCTTCCTGTATAGTTGCAAGACATGGACGCTATCCAGTGACCTGAGACGAACACTGGACTCCTTCGGTACTGTGTCTCTTCAGATAATTCCTGGGTACTCCTGGTTTGAGTTTGTGTTGAATGAGCAGTTGCTAATGGAGTCCCCAGTGAGGCACATTACCTGCATTGTGAAGGGGCATTAGTTACGGCATCACAGCCATGTGGTGCCATTCCCCAAGGGTGATCCGGCTCAAAGGATCCTCCTTGTTGAGGACCCAAGTGGCTGGACCAGGCCAAGGGGACACCCACGTAACACTTGGTTGCAGGAGATAAAGGGTGGGACTGGACTGCGTGTCTGCCAGAGACTACACTTCCTTAGGGACTCATTCTCTCTCTTTCTTTCCTAGGTCACGAAGCAGGAGCGGAAGTAGAAGCAGACAATGGCCGACAGTGAGATGAATCGTGTTGCCGTCATCGTCAATGAACTCCAGGCACTCAACAAACAGATTCAGAAACTCCTGTCCAAAAGAAGGTACCTTAGAGACTTGAGGGCTTGGCTGCAAGATAAACCATCCTCGACATCTGAAGTCGACGTAACATCAACCCCACCTTGTGCTGTTCAGTTCCAAGGACAAGTAAGCTTCACCCCCGCACCTTCTAGGAGCGACAATGACGCCAACACCGATGAAGACCTCGGCGTGTTTCAGCTATGCAGGCCGGGGTTCAAGTCTAGAACACCTCCATTGGCACAGGCGAGCATCTCAATCCAGAACCAGTTCGACCCTCTCTGCGTCCCCAGTTTGCCTTCAACCCCGGGTGATGTAATCGTGGTAGGTGATTCAATTGTACGAAACCTCTATATCACACGCCCTAATCGAAAATCATTTGTTTCTTGTTTTCCCGGTGCTCAAGTCCAAGATGTGATGAGACGTGCGCCAACCATCTACGAGAAGCACAAGAGGGCAGTTGGATCCATTATTTTACATGCGGGCGTAAACGACATAAGGCACTGACAGTCAAAGATTCTTAAGGCTGACTTCGCAGCACTAATTAAAGACACGAAGGAGAGGACCCCAGCGGCAAAAATCTTCATCTCGGCTCCACTACCTCTCGTCAGGCGATCAAATGAATACTACAGTCGTCTGTTGGGATTAAAAAACTGGCTGAAAGGCTTCTACGAAACTCAAAACATCGGGTTCATCGACAATTGGGACCTCTTTTGGGAAAGGCCGCGTTTCTTCAAGCGGGATGGCCTGCATCCGAATAAATTCGGCGCCCGGGTCCTCTCCGAAAACATCGCTAAGTTAATCCGTCTATCTTGACTGTCTATTTCTACTTTAAACCCCTTCCGTGATGCTACTGCTTTGCTAGGACATAATGGCTTAACAAAGTCTTCCATAAAAGTGCACATCATTAAAAATGTAACAACCAATCTTAATGCATGTAAAAAATCTAGGCAGTGCGGCATAAACACCAATAATTTAATTGCAATTGCTACTTTAGATCAACAATGCATTAAAACTATAAAAACAGATTGTAGATTACATAAAAAATACACACAGAGCGGAGCTAACAAAAATAACTTAGTTACTGTTCCAAATACCAATAACGCGCATAGAATTCAGCTCTGCCCCTCCGAAACATTAAATATGGCACTATTAAATGTTAGAGCTTTAACTAACAAGACTTTTTTATCAACGATCTTATTAGTGATAGAAACATTGATTTTATTGCACTAAGTGAAACGTGGCTCAACTCAGACGGTGCAGCTGTTTTAATCGAATCTGCGCCTCCAGATTACAGTTTTACTTGTGTTGACCTTCATGGAAAGAAGGACGGAGGCTTGGCAAACATTTACTCGAGCCGGTTAAAGTGTAAAGATGTTAGTTTTGGTAAATTTAAGTCCTTTGAGTATCTCGCCGTTGTTATTCATGGAGATTCTCACGTTCTAGTTTTATCCGTGTATAGACCTCCTAAATTTAATGCGTCTTTCTTTGAGGAATTCTCAGACTTAATCTTAATTTTAATTACGAACTATGACACACTCTTATTTGTAGGCGACTTTTAACTTTCATATCGATAATCAGTGTGACCTAAAAGTAAAGGAATTCATGAACCTCCTGGACTCTTTTGATTTGAGTCAACTCATTAATCAACCTACACATAAAGTAGGTCATACGTTAGACTTAGTTATTACCAAAGGACTAAAAGTTGATGTGAAGCAGATCATTGATATTGGTCTATCAGACCACTTTCTTCTACTATTTAATATAGAAATAATGATAGAAAACATTAATGAGAAGCATATTGTTAAAAAACGCTTCTTTGACTCATCAGCAGCTTTAAAACTTACAAACATTCTAAGCAATCAGTCCGTTTATAGTGCCAACTATAATAGTGAGGATAATGTAAATAGTAAGGTGGAAAATTTTAACTCTAAAGTAAGAGCTGCTGTTGACATAGTTGCACCTGAAAAGACAGTTAAAAAATCTTCTAGCATTGTTATTCCATGGAAGACCCAAAGAGTGTTTGATTTAAAAAGAACATGTCGTAGAGCTGAGCGTAAATGGAGGAAAACTAAACTATCTATTATGAGATATTGAAGGTTAATATAACAGAATACAATAACACAGTCCGTCTTAAGAGGCGCTGCTATTTTTCTAAGATTATAAATAACAATGCTAGTAATCCCAGAGTCTTATTTTCTACAATGGATCGTCTGTTAAACCCAGGTAACACAAAGGAATGCCCCCAAAATACTTCCAGTGAAACCCGTGAGAACATTGCTGTATTTTTCAATCAAAAAATTAATGATATTAGAAATAACATAGTACATCTTCCCAACACTGCGGAACCTCCTAAGCCCCAGTACTTAGTTATAAACAAATTAAATTCTTTCACCAGGATAGATTTACCTGATTTACATAGAATAATCTCTCAACTGAAGCCCTACACCTGCGTCCTTGACCCAATACCAACAAGGTTTTTCAAGGAAGTATCAGGCATGCTAATTGATAATATTCTTGACATAGTAAATTCGTCATTAAATACAGGGGTCTTCCCAGACTGTCTTAAGACTGCTGTAGTTAAACCACTACTCAAGAAAAATAATCTTGACCCCTCTGCTTTTGAAAATTTTAGACCCATCTCTAACCTGCCCTTCTTAAGTAAAATTCTAGAGAAGGCAGTCATTATGCAGTTAAATGACCACCTCAATAAACATGCTATTCTTGATAAATTTCAGTCAGATTTTAGAACAAATCACAGCACAGAAACTGCACTCGTTAAGGTAGTAAATGACTTGCGGGTAACTGCAGACAGAGGCCATTTATCTGTTCTCATCCTCCTTGATCTGAGTGCCACATTTGACACCATTGATCACAATATTCTTACAAATCGCCTTAATCAATGGGTGGGCCTCTCTGGCAGTGTCTTAAATTGGTTTGAATCCTACCTGGCTGGGAGAATATTCTTTGTTAGTTGTGGTAATCACAACTCAAAGACACATGATATTCTATATGGTGTTCCACAAGACTCTATCCTGGGTCCGCTACTCTTTTCAATCTATATGCTTCTGTTAGGTCAGATTATCTCAGGTTACAACATGAGCTATCACAGCTATGCTGATGACACACAGCTGTACTTATCAATAGCACCTGATGACTCCGACTCTCTCGATTCACTAAAACAATGTCTTACTGGTATTTCTGAATGGATGAATAGTAATTTTCTCAAGCTCAATAAAGAGAAAACTGAAATTTTAGTGATTGGCAAAAATGGATTCAATGAGGTTATCAGAAATAAACTTGATGCATTAGAATTGAAAGTTAAGACGGAAGTAAAAAACTTAGGGGTAACTGTTGACTGAAACCTGAGTTTTAAATCACATATTCATTAGACCACTTGGACAGCATTTTTTCACCTAAGAAACATAGCAAAAGTTAGACCTCTCATATCATTGAAATATGCTGAGAAATTAATTCACACTTTTGTTTTCAGTCGCCTAGATTACTGTAACGCACTCCTCTCAGGACTACCCAGAAAAGACATAAATCATTTGCAACGAGTGCAGAATGCAGCTGTTAGACTCCTAACTAGGAAAAAAAAAATCCGAACACATTTCTCCAGTTTTGATGTAACTACTCTGGTTACCTGTGACTTTCAGGATTGACTTTAAAATTCTGCTTATGGTTTATAAAGCCTTAAATAATCTTGCCCCATCTTATATATCGGAATGTCTGACACCCTATATCCCAAATCGTAACCTTAGGTCCTCAAATGAGTGTCTCCTTACAATTCCGAAAGCTAAACTTAAAAGAAGTGGTAAAGCGGCCTTCTGCTGTTATGCACCTAAAATCTGGAATAGCCTGCCAATAGGAATTCGCCAGGCTAATACAGTAGAGCACTTTAAAACACGGCTGAAAACACATTACTTTAGCATGGCCTTCTCATAATTTCACTTTAACTTAATCCTGATACTCTGTATGTTCAATTCATCATAATAACTATTCACGGTGGCTCTAAAATCCGTACTGACCCCTACTCTCTCTTTTTCTTTTTCCGGTTTCTTTGTGGTGGCGGCCTGTGCCAACACCACCTACTCAAAGCATCATGACCCTCCAACAATGATGGACTAAAAGCCAGAAGTCCACGTGACCATCATCATCAAGTCCTTCCGTGAGAACCCTAAATACAAAGAGGACTGGTTCATTTATGTTAGGTAGATTGCCCAGAGGGGACTGGGCGGTCTCATGGTCTGGAATCCCTGCAGATTTTTTTTTTTTTCCCGGCCGTCTGGTGTTTTTTTTTTTAATTTTCTATTCACCCTGGCCATCGGACCCTACTCTCATTCTATGTTAATTAATGTTGACTTATTTTATTTTCTTACTGTGTCTTTTATTTTTCGATTCTTCATTATGTAAAGCACTTTGAGCTACATTTTTTGTATGAAAATGTGCTATATAAATAAATGTTGTTGTTGTTGTTGCCTGGGGTGGTTGCTAACCAGGATCTCCAACCTGACCTGACCTGAACCTGGCATCTCATTGGAGGGGTACTTTGAAGAGATTGAGACCATCATAGGCAAGGAGCAGTTTGGTTTTGTGCCAGGCCGACTAACAACTGATATAGTCGTCACATTGAGATAGCTTAGAGAATCGTCAAGAAAAACAAAAAGGTAGACATATGGTGTTTACTCATATAGAGAAGGATTATGATAGAGTGTCACGTCAAGAGGTCTGGAGGTGAATTATAGAGAAAGGAGTACCAGGGTAATATATGAGGATTGTCCAGGATATGTATGAGGAAGTGAGCATTTTGGTTAAAAACAGTATTGGGGTAACAGACAAGATCCCAGTTAGAACAGGTCTACACTAGGGATCTTCTTTAAGTCCTTACCTCTTTGATAGGGAAATAGATTTGTTGACTTGTGGAATAAAAGTTCAGTCCCCGGGTCCATTCTTTTCCCTGATGACTTTGTGTTGTGTAGCCTCAGAAAAGAGGATGTTTACAGGTACAGTAGTTAAAAGAACAGAAAAAATCTTTGGATGGTAGGAACTGAAGATACATAGAAGAAGACACAATATTTAAGGTATAATGAGGATCAGGACTAAGAATTTAGCCTGCAAGGAGAGCTACTGCCAAAAGTGGATACGTTTAAATATCTAGAATCAGTGGTAGACCAAGACTGAGAATAAGATGCACTGATAACCCACAGAGTGCAGTGTGGATGGAATAATTGGAAGAAGGTATCAGGAATATTGTGTGATCGAAGAATAAATACAAAGGTAAAGGTAAGGTTTTTAAGACAGTGGTAAGACCAGGATTGATGAATGGAGCTGAGATATGAACAGTAAAGGGAGTGCAGGAGAAAAAGCTGGATGTGTCAGGAATGAGAATGTTAAGATTGATGTGTGAGGTTTCAAAAAAGGGCAGAATAAGAAATCAGATAGAGGTATGGACATATGATGTGGGGAGACATGTTAATATGTGAGCAAAAGAGTGATGGGAATGGAACTGCAGGGTAAGAGAAGGCAACATAGGCCAAAGATGAGGTGGATGGTTAAAGTAAAAGAAGATTTGAAGGAAAAGGGTTTGACTGGGGAAGAGGTAAAGGACCAAGCTGTATGGAGAAGGTTGATCAGAAACATTGACCTCTCATAGAAGAGGGAAAAAAATGAAGAGATAGAAGACTGGCCAAACTGAGAAATCAAAGGAAAAAGACCATGGTAAGAGAGGTGACCAAGAACCTAATGGTCACTCTGGCTGAGCTCCAGGGAGCCTGTGTGGAGATGGGAAAAACTTTCAGAAGGACAACTATCACTGAATCAGTTCACTGAACTGGGCTTTATGAGCAAAGTGACTGGATGGAAACCTGTACTTAGTAAAAGCCACATGGAAGCCTGCTTGGAGTTTACAAAAATACATCTAAAGGACTCTCAGATTGTCTGATGAAACCAAGATAGAATTTTTTGGCCAGGGTTCTAAGTGTCATGTCTGGAGTAAACCAGGCAACACTTATCACCTGTGCAAAACAATTTAAATGGTGAAACAGGGATGGAGGCATCATCCTGTGGGGTTGTTTTCATATGCAGGGACTGGGAGACTTGTCAGGGGTGAGGGAAAGAAAATGGAGTAAAGTAAACAGAAATCCTTAACACTAGAATTACCAGAGCCTACGAGAAAGCTCATAAATCCGGCCCACCTTAAATCCATTCTCACCTCTCCGTCAGAGACTTTTGTCCTGTAAATTTGTCGATTAACAGCAAGCAGCCTGGTATTCCATTCCCCCGCCCACCACTGAAGTTCATTTTGCAAAGAAGTTTCTCAGTGCTCAGTGTTTATCTTCGAGTGAAGTGTTGGAGCTTTATAGGGTAAAATAGTACATCATTATTTGGAATACATACATTTAATGTGTGTTGCGTGTCAACAACAATCTAAGTAAAACGTAGTTAACACAGAAACGTTTTTCATGTTTTAGTAATAATTGAAAAAATGTAGACATGAAATGTATAAGGTGTGAAGCTTGAAATACAAATATGAAACAAACACTTTCACAAAAGATACAAGTATAACAAAACAAGTGCACTTTTATTCAAGAATTTAACCGAAGAAAAAAGAAAGCAGGTTACAGTAGGCGGTTATTACGACAGCTTGAGTGGAGCAATGCTAAGAACTGCTGCCTTCCAATCAAGAGGTCGCGGTTTTGATATCAGCTGCTTCCCAAATTTATTATTTTCAGTAGTGTGCTGCTCTTATTGTTAATATCATACAATAACAGCATACATTTGATTTGCGTCTGTAAATTTAGTTAAAGTTAGAGTTTTTTTTTCTCAGTTTTATTCTCTTACTCACGTTCAGGCTCCCACACACCCCCCCGGATCTGACGCTGTTTTCAGATAAAGACATGGTATAACAAACAAACTTATTTTATTACACCCCTTCTTTATTTGAAAACGGCATCAGATCTTGTGCGCGAATGAGACTGGGACTGGGAAAACTGTGGATGTGAGTGGTGTGCGTGACTGACATTTGCTGTGGATGTCAATTTGTTTTTATTCAGTTTTATTCTTGAGTGCTCCTGCTCACGCTGAATTAGTATGCACCTTCTGATCCATGATGTCAAAGCTGCATGGACAAAAAAGAGAGACTTAGGTATATATGACATTTGAAATAATTCATTTTATGACCTGTATTGTACATTTCGGAAAATGTTGTTGCACTAATGCAACATTATATTCATTTGCATACCTTCATGCGGGTGTAGTTAGTGACCGCGTTTAGTTTCTTGTTCCGATCTTGGCCAGTGTCCACATGTTGCTGCATGTTGGTATTTCTTTTATACTCCAGGAGATGACCCTAGGACAGAATAGTACAGAGAGTTCAGTTCTGCGCTATATACAATCATCAGATTCAAATGTTAACAGTTACCGCACACACCCAAGGACTGTCTTTATGACATGTGTATAAGGTGTGATGCCTTAAGTCCAAATATAAAATAAACATTTTCACAAAAAGTACAAGTATAACAAAACAAGTGCGCTTTTATTCAAGAATATAACCAAAGAAAAAAGAAAGCAGGTTACGGTAGGCGGTTGATGCAACAGCTTGCGTGGTGCAATGCTAAGAACTGCTGACTCAGATCAGGGTGAGCGTGAATGCAACTGAGAGAATAAAACCGAATAAAAAAAAACGCTAACCTTTACAAGTACCATACATTTACACCGTCTGTTAAGACTCAAATCAAATGTATGCTTTTACTGTATAGTAGTAATAATAAGAACATCTCACTATTCAAAATGTTTATTTTGGGAGACGTTAAGAGTCAAACCCAGAACCTTCTGAATTGGAGTCAGCAGCTCTAACCAGTATACTACCCAAGAAGTCAGGACAACAAGCAACAATAACCTGATTTCTTTTTCTTCGGTTATAGTCAAAGCGCATTTGTTGTGTTATACTTGTATCTTTTGTGAAAGTGCTTATTTGATATTTGGACTTCAGTCTTCACATGTTATACACTTCATGTCTACATTTTGTCGTTAGTACTAAAACATGGAAAAAGTTGGTCTTTTACGTATGTGTTCAACATTTCTGTCATCCTACACTTACACAGATCTTTGTGGACACAGAACACACGTGAAATGCATGTGTTCCAAATAACGATATATTTTTTTAGCCTAGGTACCTGACAAGGCTTCATTTGGGAGAGATTTTTGCAGTTTCTCCGGCGGTGGTGGCGATGGTATAGCAGGCAGCTTGCTGCTTGGGATTATCAACACATTTACAAGAAAAAAGACGCTGAATGGAGATGTGCGAGTAGATTTAAGGTGGGCCAGATTTATGAGTTTTTTCGTAAGCTTTGGTAATTCTAGTGTTAATGAAAACCTGTTCTAGAGCACTCTAAAGCTCAGATTGCACTGAAAGTTCATTTTCAACAGGACGATGACAAGCCCAAACCTGGACTTAAACCTAAATGAACATCTCCGGAGAGACATGAACATAAGTGTCCACTGATGGTCTCCATCCATCCATCCAATGGCTTGAGAGGATCAGCAAAGAAAAATCAGAAGAAAATACACAAATCCAGTTGTGCAAAACTTGTCACATCATACCAAAGAACACATAAGGCTGCTATCACTGACTAACATGCTTCAGTTAAGTACTGAACTGAGTAAATGGTCTAAATACTTGTGTCAATTTGATATTTCAGTTTTTTTGCTTTTAATGAAGTTGCAAAAATTTCTAAAATCCCGTTTTTGATTTCTCATCCTGAGTAATTGAAAATTGCCTGATATGGGAAGAAATTAATTTAAATACAAAAAAAAATACTTTAGAATAAGCCTGCAACATAAAAAAAATGTGAACGAAGTGAATGGGTCTTAATACTTTCTAAATGCACTGTATACGTATATGCTATATTGATTTTCTTTTATTTGAAATTAAAAACATTTTTATACTGTTATGCCAATAGTGTTTAATACATTCTTGTTTATCATGGTGCCAGACAATGATGGTGCACATGCAAGCGAGATTTTTACTATACTCTGAACAGGTGCCAATACTGCTACTGCTATCATTATTTTACTTAGAGCCTCGTAGTGTTTTTGAAGATTACTACTTAGAAAACTTCCCTATGGTGGTGTACCACTTCTGATATACTAGTATTGGACTTTTGTTTAGAACAAACTTTACTTTATAGTGTTAGTGTAAGACTACTGTCAATAAGTTAATGTAAGGACATCGGTAACCTTTTTTTTTTTTGGTTTAGGTTTTTGGCTGTGGTGAATAATTCAAACATCTTAAACTACTCCCTTGACTATGAATCTGTCTACTCCCTTTATGACTGTTCTCAGGCTCCAAAGATTTTATAAAATATCTGTTTATTCCAGAGTGTTTTTGTATACAGCAGGAAACAACCCTGGCCAAGGTTCCAGTACATCTCAAGTCACACTCACATATTCACACAGTTTATACCATTCAAGGTAATCTGAAAATTATTTCTGTAATGTGAAAAGAAACTGCAGTACCAAGAGAAAACCCCTTTATGAACAAAGCAAAAACATATAGTACTTGCTGGAAAAATGTACTGATCAAATTAAAATTTGAATATTGCGAGTCTAAACAACACACTTGCTATTCAATTAAATATGCACAATTAAATGCAGGAATGCACTGGAGTGCCCAGAGAAAACATGCGAAATTTACAACGGTGAAATCAGGCTAATATTTAATGCTATGTCCATAAAGCAAAGAGGGATCAGTAGTAACAACTGTGCCACCATATTGCCATTCATTTGATACATGTAGTATTAAGATATAGAGTATTCATTCATCCACCAAACTGGAACCTCCTTAAACAATTCAGAGTTGCACAGTGGAGGCCATCTAGTAATGGACATAATGAACTAAATCTCACAGCTTGGTGTCTTTGGCTTCTTCAAGCACCTTTTTATTTTGTGCTAGTGACACCTTTTGATCTGTTAGAGCTTTAAGAGTCCCACTCATGTACAGTTAAAACACACACTCTCTTTAACAGGGCCAATTTAAGGTTACCATTTAACGTAAATGTATGACTTTGGGGTGTTTAAGGAAACTCCAAGAAGCTGGAAAAATATACAGGCAGACACAGGGAGAATTTACAAACTCCAAAGGGACATTCTCCATCCTTTCTCATTTACTAACTAATATTAAAGTGATACAGGGTGAGGCAGAAAGGATGGACGTTTTTTACAAAATCACAAAATTGTTAATTTTTTCTTACAAAGAAATTTATTGAAAGATTTGAGTTCATATTGAATTAGCATTTGACAATTTGTAGGGATGTAAATGCAGGTCTAAACGCAAAATATGCCTTACTGAACGATTACTGAGGCCAAGTTCAGAAGAATGCTTCCGAGCAGATCAAGTTGGACTGCGCAGCAGGGCTAATCGTACGTTTTCCACATTTTCAGGGGTACGTGCCGTTCGTGTAGCCCCCGGTGGTCTTTTCTTCATTAGTATACCTCGTGTACAAAGTGCTTTAACCCAACGTATTTCCGTGCATATTGAAATGGCAATGAAACTCACGCTGAACTGCGGTAATAGATTGGTTGTTTTTGACAAAGCAGTCATATGCAAAAACGTGGTGTTCTATTGGCCACGGCTCCATGGCTTCAACTAAAAAGAAAATAAAAAAATGCTAAGACTTCGCGAACCTAACGTCACCTACTGCACATCTGTCACTCCACCTAGTGGTGCATTCTAGCCATTTCAAAGATGTCCGTCCTTTCTGCCTCACCCTGTACAAACCACTCTCCATTAGATGCTAGACCAAAACTTCTACTTTACTCAGTCAAATGAACAAATATATATGAGAACAAAATACATATTAAAAAATAATATACTTCCCTCTCTTTCATATATATATATATATATATATATATATATATATATATATATACATACAGTATATATCAGTAACGGCGCATTGTACGACAGCATGCAGTGAATAAGCTTGACTTGAGCATTCATAGTTTTCATACTCTTTCTCTGTACATTTAGCATTCATTTGCTCAGAGGTTGATGAGCTTGCTGCTTCCTGAGCAGGTCTTCTTTTCTCCACCCTAGCGGCCCGCTTCTTCTCTTCTTTCGTCTGCATCTTTTCGCGTTAAAACTGATTAAGTCAGTGTTTGTGTTGCAATTACTTAGTACATTTTCTTAAATTTTTCACTGAAGCTGGCACTTAAGTCTTCAATCTGCCTCAAGGATGATTTGAGATATGAAGAGGTAGGGGAAGTGATGGAGAAGGTGGTAGGGAATGAGAACAGTGCCCATACGCGTGCGCCACACGGCCGTCCTGCTAGCCGCTACCGAAAGTTGATTATACAATAAAATAAAATAAAAAGAGGAATAACCTTGGTGGTCAATCATCACCCTGAAAACAGATAGTAGATGTCACGTAGTATATGTGTACGAAATTTCAGGTCAATAGGTCAAACGGTTTGCGAGCTACAGGTGATTTAAAATCCTGGATAGACAAACGGACAGTCACGGTAGAGTATTATATATAAAGATATATATCGGGGTGTTCATCTCTGATTCTGGAGAGCTGCAATGGCTGTAGGTCTTCCTTCCTGACACTTTTTTTATTCATCAACCAGTTTCTGCTCTTAATTGATTTTTTTCCCTTCATTTTGATTTCTGTGTTTTTTAAGATTTAGTCCTTAGAATTGCTACTTTATCCTTAAAGGATAGCCAAACAAACATAAGATGTGAAGTGAGCCAACAGATGACCAGCTATTTGGGACCTCCAACTCCAATCAGTTCCACTCCAGCCAGTTTCTTAATTAGAACTGGTTCTTGTTGTTAATTAAACCTGTTATTTAATTCCATGGCCTGTTGCTGCTCTCATTCTGCAATGGCAGACATTTCCAAAACTGTTGATTTTCTTTCTTCTAAGAACACCGTTTTGTTTTGTTTACATGACTAGATCAATATTACTGAGACCTGCACCTTTATTTATTCTCAAATATTGTATGATGAACACAGGTTAGTTCATCATGTGGTGGCTCAATTTGTATCTCATTTTTGTTTGACTGCTAATTAGGGAGAAAAGAAACAATTAAGTGGTCTGAGTCTTGACAATCCACGCAATTAAAATTAAGGCAAAAGCAGATAATTAGCAGCAAATGATGCTCACTGATTAAAATATGTAGTTAGAATGAAAACCTGCAGCCACTTAAAGAGTCAGATTTAGACACCCCTGATAAATATTTAATAACTAGTTTAATAAAGTTAGGTAAAATTGGTCCTTGGAAACAGATTTACATGCATACACAACAATATAACAAGTCCTGCCAATAAACACACATGAACTCCCAGTGTCTTTTTCACGAAATGCCCTTTATCCAACATTGCAGGCCTGTGTCATGGCTGAAGAACATTTTGGCACCACAAACAAAACAGCAACTGGTCACTTCACTTGTATATCACAAACAAAAATAAATAAATGGGCAATGCCAGATGTCTTTCACAGTTACTCAAAGTTCCTACAGATCTGTCATTCAGCTCCTGTATGATATGCTGATGCCCATTTCAACCACTCAACTCCAGGCTGCAGGGATGCAAGTCTTTCTGATGAATCCAACACAGAAATTACTTTACAGAAAATACTCAGTCTGACTTCCCAGAATATCAGGTAAGTTTACTGAATAAGTAAACTATACTCACTGGTTTCTGGTATGATGGGTATCCCTGCCAAGATGTATGATATTTACATCTCTAATGCACCATTGACAGTCGTGTGACATCTTCCTCATCAGACGTGTCACTTCACTAAGTCAGTCACACTTTTTTGCAGACCTGATTTATTCAGCTTCAGACATTTTTTCTTTGTCTCCCACAGTTTCACTAGTAGTTACTACATCAACATTCTTTCTCCTTATCCTCATGACCATCTCCCACTCAGCTCCTTTCGTGCACACCTTCTTTCCTTCTCAAAACTTCCTCTCCTAGCTCTTTCCACTCAGTCTGCAGTACCCTTTTTGGGCAGGTTGCTCACCTAACAGGGTTTCCTCTTCATGTACTTGTCAGAAGGGGACCTTGTTTTTCGATTTCCTGGATAATCCAGTTACTGATTGTGTCAGGGTTGTCTGCAGGATGTAGGTATTGCTGTCTGGCAAAGGAGTCACCGCTTTGAAGTTTTGGCTGGTTGAGTATACAAACAATACAAAGTTGTGATAATAGACCTGCTCCTTCCTTGGAGGATGTGTGTATTTACCTAACTTGGGTATTACATGTCTGATGCTATTGGTTTCTAATCAGCATATCTGTACTTATTCATGATTGGTAACAATACATTTTGTTAACTTGTGTTTTCATTAATTGTTAAACCCAGGAAATGTAGATGTGCCATTGTTTAATCTGATTGTCCAGAACTGATAATTGCAGGAGATTTAAGCTTCTGGGCAGCAGAAGGCAAGGGGAGGGACAGTCCATTGAGAACGCTGCCAAGACACTCGGACAGAGCACAGGGGCTCATAGGCAGACAAGGGTACCTGGCTGGCACGACGTGAGCCACAAGGACAGCAACACTTACTTCCAGGGAGGAAGAGACAGCTCCAAAAGGAGACACCGGTTGTGGGTCCAGTGATAGAGGGAAGCCGCATGAAAGGACCAAGCAAAGTTGGCAGACGAGAAATGAGGCGTGCCTAGTTGACAGCAACACAAGGAGCCCAGAGTGGAAAAAAGGAATGATGAAGAGACGCTGACAGGGATTTAATGATTTGACACAACATCTGTTGGGTAACAAGTGTCTGGTGAACAGAGTGTATCCGTGGACAGTTGAACGATTAAGTGTTGGGATAACACAGTGCGCAAACTGGACTCTGCACCACTAAAGGTTGTATCCTCCAATTCTGTTTTAGACGGACTTTAGAGTGTGGACTGTACATTTTCCTTTAAAAAAAAGGAAATTTGTTCTTGATAGTTTTAGATTTTGTTTATGTTCATTTATCTTTTCCATGTACTTATTATTGTCTTGTGTAATAGAAGTTACTGTTGCTTTTCCTGAAATTACTGTTGTGTCTTTCATTGTGTGTTTACTCACCACCCAATTTAAAGAAACCTGTGAGCTATTATTGGTAAATTTCAGGAGTTCCCAGTCTCTTGATAAAACTGGGTGGCGTAGTCGGATATTTGGATGGTGTCTAAGTTAGATTACCTGTAAGTGTGACCAGACACCTGTCACATACTGTTCTAATGAATAGTGCTAATTCATTCTGTTTAATTTTAATAAAATAATTCAGATACTTTCCTTGTTTTTTTGAGTTTGGAAAAAATATTTGAGAAATATCAAAATGAAGAAATAAAATCAATAATAATTTTAAAATTCAAAAACAATTCAAGTAAAGATATTAAAAGCAGCTTAATTTTGTAATTAATATCTATTAAAGAAATCCATAGGGATACTCATACACTAGTGGATCTTTGTTTGTTAAAAGAGGAGCACAAAAAAATCTAATAGATGGATAAAGAGAGTTTACAGCACCTACCAGAACAAAATTTTTCAACATACGTTACTGTTTTTGCAAGAGCTGTAATACCTCTTCTAAATTAGAACTTGAACAGATGTAGCCTTTAAAATTGGCAGCCCTTATTAAAGTCTTTATTTTAGTCGTGGAAAATAATTCCTAATTAGGGAGTAATTACTCAGACAATGGTCGGCAGCTGGAATACAGATGGAGACTGCTGTACATTACGATGAATACTTGACTCTATAACTAACAATGAAACTGATGAGATCAATGTAATTTTAGTCTTCTATTTATACCCATGAGACAGTGCTTAATATATTTAGTTATTTACTAAATAAGACAATGAAAATATATAGTTGTTTTTCTGAGTCAGTTTTTTCTTATAGAAAGTTAGTTTGATTTATTTGTAGAAGCTTGCAGAGTGACGTGTCATGATTTGGTCATAGGTCACTATTTTGTGAGTTTGCATTTACTGTATTTACGTTGGTTTGGACATGTGCAGAGGAGAGATGCTGGGTATATTAGGAGAAGGATGCTAAGGATAGAGCTGCCAGGTAAGAGGAAAAGAGGAAGACATAAGAGAAGGTTTATGGATGTGGTGAGAGAGGACATGCAGGTGATGGGTGTAACAGAACAAGATGCAGAGGACAGAAAGATATGAAAGAAGATGATCTGCTGTGGCAACCTCTAATTAGAGCAGCTAAAAGAAGAAGAAGAATGTCCCTTTCACCTCTTCCAGTTAAAAAATCCATAAATACATGAACTATACAGGAACTAAAGGCTAATCATTTTATTATTATTATTATTATTATTATTAATATTATTATTATTATTATTACTGTTTTTGCAGGCAAGGCTGATGTTTCTTAGGTCTTTCATCTCATGGTTTAGGACTAGCCATGGAGTGTCATTCAATAAAAGAAATCATTAAAACTTGCAGTCTGAAATATCAAGATGCTTTCTAGTTCTTCATTTCACTGCACATCACATGGTGAAGTTGTGAAGATTTTTTTTACCTGTCACTCCTAAGTTTATATGTTTGACTACAATGATGTTCTTACCTGCATTGTGGTGGTAGATTCCCTGAACTGAATTTTCTAATTCTAGACTGGCATTGTGCCTGTTTTTCAGCTAATTAAGTAAAACTTTGAAATCAGCCAAGTAAAGGTTTCCTAATTCAAATTAAGAATAAATGTGGAAAGATAACTAAGAAAAGATACACTGAATAATAAAATATATATCATTAAGTAATGAGAGTGTGAGGAGTACAATGTAACAAAAAAATACATTTCTGTTTCAAGTTTGGGGTCAAAAATAAGTCAACTTATGATTACAGTCTGTCATAAACCTACTACAACTTGTCATTTTTTAAAATTTCATTTTCAAAAATAATGAATGTGCAGCTAGATGGCAAGCAAAGTTACTGACCATGAAGCCACAAAGCATGATATATTATAAATGACCACTTTTTCTTTTTTTTTTTGTTAACAGTTCTTTAGTAATTTTAAAGGAAAGGGTGAACAACCAAATAAGAAAAGGGGAAAAAAGAAAGTAAATGGAGGAGTCATCCTCAAACCTTCTGGACTAAAAATTCATCTTCCTAGTAAGATGTGCCCTACTGCAGGATGTTTTGGTGTCTAGCAACTCAGAGATCACCTGTTTATGGGGTACTGCCTTGCATTTTAAAATGTGATTTTGCTATGATCCAAGTAATTACACATGAATGGAGAAAGCCATCAGGATGGCAATTTCTTGCATTCAGGAAATATATGGTACTACACTGGAAGATTAGATTATCTTTAATTATTAAAAGAAAATAAATATCAGCAAAGTAATTTTATCCAATTAAAAAGCAGTAATATGTTTCCAGAAGCAGAAAGAGTTAGGCCAGGTTTTAAACACAAGTACAGCAATTTGGTATTATTTGACTTTTCATTTCCATCTTCCTATATGTGATAATGTTCTTTATAAAACCTGCATGATGAAAAACTGTTGGCAGTATGAATGGTAAGGAATAAGAGTTAGCAGATATGATGGAGAGAAGGAAGGTTGATATGTTGTGTGTGAAAGAGACTAAATGGAAGGAGAGTAAAGCCAGGTGGATCAAAGGTGGATTCAAATAGTTCTATCATGGTGTGGATAGGAGGGGAAATTGAGTAGGGGTTATACTGAAGGAACAGTATGTCAAGAGTGTTTTGGAGGTGAAAAGAGTGTCAGACAGAGTAATGATTATGAAGCTGGAAATTGGAGGTGTGATAATGAATGTTGTTAGTGCATATGCCCCACAAGATGGGCGTGCAATGGATGAGAAAGAAGATTTTTGGAGTGAGTTGGATGAAGTGATGAACAGTGTACCCAAGGGACAGAAAGTGGTGACTGGAGCAAATTTCAACGGACATGTTGGTGAAGGGAATAGAGGAAATGAGGAGGTGATGGGTAGGTATGGTGTCAAGGAGAGGAATGAAGAAGGTCAGGGGATAGTGGATTTTGCCAAAAGGTTGGACATAGCTGTGGTGAATACTTATTTTAAGAAGAGGGAGGAACATAGGGTTACATACAAGAGTGGAGGAAGATGCACACAGGTAGAATACATCCTAGGCAGAAGAGTCAACCTGAAGAAGATTGAAGACTGCAAAGTGATGGCAGGGGAAAGTGTAGTTAAGCAGCACAGGATGATGGTCTGTAGGATGACGTTGGAGATCAAGAAGCGGAAGAGAGTGAGGGCAGAGCCAAGGATCAAATGGTGGAAGTTGAAAAAGGAGAACTGCAAGGTTGAGTTTAGCGAGAAGGTGAGACATGCACTGGGTGGTAGTGAAGAATTACCAGACAGTTGGGGAACTGCAGCAGATGTAGTAAGGGTGACAGCAAGAAGGGGATTTGGCGTGACATCTGGACAGAGGAAGGAGGAAAAGGAAACCTGGTGGTGGAATGAGGAAGTACGGGAGAGTAAACAGAGGAAGAGGATGGTGAAGAAGAAGTGGGATAGTCAGAGAGATGCAGAAAGCAGACGAGAGTACAAGGAGATAAGGCACAAGATGAAGAGAGAGGTGGCGAAGGCTAGCTAAAGAAAAAGCTTATGATGAGTTCTATGAGAGGTTGGATACTAAGGAGGGAGAAAAGGACCTGTACCGATTGGCTAGACAGAGGGACCGAGCTGGGAAAGATGTGCAGCAGGTTAGGGTAATAAAGGATAAAGATGTACTTTAAAGAGTACTTTGAGAGGCTGATGAATGAAGAGAACAAGAGGGAGAAGAGGTTGAATGATGTGGAAAGGAGGAAGTAAGGACAGCTATGAATAGGATGAAAAATGGAAAAGCCGTTGGTCTAGATGACATACCTGTGGAAGCGTGGAGGTGTTTAGGAGAGACGTCAGGGGAGTTTTTAACCAGATTGTTTAATGTAATCTTGGAAAGTGAGAAGATGCCTGAGGAGTGGAGAAGAAGTGTACTGGTGCCGATATTTAAGAATATGGGGGATATGCAGGACTGTAGCAACTAGAGGGGAATAAAATTGATGAGCCACAGCATGCAGTTATGGGAACGAGTAGTGGAAGCTAGGTTAAGAAGTGAGGTGGTGATTAGTGAGCAGCAGTATGGTTTCATACCAAGAAAGAGCACCACAGATGCAATGTTTGCTCTGAGGGTGTTGATGGAGAAGTATAGAGAAGGAGTTGCAATGCGTCTTTGTGGACCTGGTGAAAGCATATGACAGAGTGCCTCGAGAGGAGTTGTGGTATTGTATGAGGAAGTCGGGAGTGGCAGAGAAGTATGTAAGAGTTGTACAGGATATGTACGAGGGAAGTGTGACCGTGGTGAGGTCTGCAGTAGGAGTGACAGATGCATTCAAGGTGGAGGTGGGATTACATCAGGGATCGGCTCTGAGCCCTTTCTTATTTGCAGTGGTGATGGACTGATTGACAGACGAGATAAGACAGGAGTCCCCATGGACTATGATGTTTGCCGATGACATTGTGATCTGTAGTGATAGTAGGGAGCAGGTTGAGGAGACCCTGGAGAGGTGGAGATATGCTCTAGAGAGGAGAGAAATGAAGGTCAGTAGGAACAATACAGAATCCATGTGTGTGAATGAGAGGGAGGTCAGTGGAATGGTAAGGATGCAAGGAGTAGAGTTGGTGAAGGTGGATGAGTTTAAATACTTGGGATCAATAGTAGAGAGTAATGGGGATTGTGGAAGAGAGGTGAAAAAGAGAGTGCAGGAAGGGTGGAATGGGTGGAGAAGAGTGACAGGAGTAACTTGTAACAGGCGGGTATCAGCAAGAGTGAAAGGGAAGGTCTACAGGATGGTAGTGAAACCAGCTATGTTATATGGGTTGGAGATGGTGGCACTGAACAGAAAGCAGGAGACAGAGGTGGAGGTAGCAGAGTTAAAGATGCTAAGATTTGCAGTGGGTGTGACAAGGATGGACAGGATTAGAAATTAGTACATTACAGGGTCAGCTCAAGTTGGACGATTGGGAGACAAAGTCAGAGAGGCAAGATTGCATTGGTTTGGACATGTGCAGAGGAGAGTTGTTGAGTATATTGGGAGAAAGATATTAAGAATAGAGCTGTCAGGCAAGAGGAAATGAGGAGGCCTAAGAGAAGGTTTATTGATGTGGTTAGAGAGGACATGAAGGTGATGGGTGTAATAGAGCAAGATGCAGAGGACAAAAAGGTATGGAAGAAGATGATCCGCTGTGGCAACCCCTAATGGGAGCAGCCGAAAGAAGAAGAAAATACATATATTTAAAAAAGCATGATTTGTTTGATTTTTAGAAAAGCATCTATGTAAACAGTGTTACATGTAGGATATTTCACTGCCTGATGCTAAGCTACTGACATATTTTTTAGGAGAATGTATTCACAAAATGGCACTGCTGCCTCGCAGTAAGTTGACCTGGGTTCGCTTCCCGAGTCCTCCCTGCGTGGAGTTTGCATGTTCTCCCCGTGTCTGTGTGAGTTTTCTCCGGGTACTCCGGTTTCCTCCCACAGTCCAAAGACATACAGGTTAGGTGCACTGGCAATTCTAAGTGTGCTTGGTGTGTGGGTGTGTGTGTGTGTGTGTGTGCGCCCTGTGGAGGGCTGGCACCCTGCCCGTGGTTTTTTTCCTGCCTTCCCCACTGTGTTGGCCCCGTGACCCTGTAGTTAGGATATAGCGGGTTGGATAATGGATGGATGTATTCACAAAATCGCTAAAACTGTAAAAGTTGGTATTTCAAATTGTGTTCAAGCTTGTTTTGTGGACTGTTTTGTTATTATAGGATTTATGAAACTTACTAAATTAAATTATATTTCATTTGGTTACTTGCTCAATGAAATCTGTAAAAGGAAGAACTGCTTCATTAGTGTATGCTTTCAATTAAGAATTTTTCATAAAATAAAAAAAAAAATGCTGTAATCGTCCTGTTTGGGCTCCAGTTTTCTCTCATCATCTAAGGATAGAAAAGTTAGGAAGATATGTATGTGGCTAAGAATATTCTGACATGTGCAGTGTCAATGTGTCCTCATGTACCTGGAGATGAATTCATTCTTGGTTCCAGTCTAGTGACCAACGCAATCTAGACAAGTTCCAGCTCCTTATCATCCTCAGGTTCAGAATATAGATTGATGACTAAAGATACAAAGTGACATACAAAATATTCTACAATTGAAAGCACAAACTGTCATGCCAGGAAACAGAGAGAGAGAGAGAGATGGAGGTTGAAAGAACCCAAGTGCAGCCGTGCAATGGGTGACGCCTCAGCACCACACTGGAACAGTGTGAGGTTTTTTTTTTTTTTTACAATGGCTGGATTACCAACCTTGCCACCAACCCCTAAATTTTCCCTTGCAAGTTGGTGGACCTACTTGCAGGATTGGATGCAGATTAACATCATACCCTGGACAAAGCAATTGCAGGTTAAGGGCCTTATGCCAAATAATTACAGTGATCAAAATGCTATTATATTCCATCTCTAAAATATGATGCTAATTCAGATCATGTAATCATACACATTTAGGAATCAATGTAACAAATGGGAGAGCTAGTCAACAACATAAATGAACCAAAACCAGGAAGATGAATTTAGAGGAACAGACAGAAAGTCAAGAGAAGGGACCCTATATAAATTATAGAGAAGGATTCTCAACTGAGAAAATATCTAATTCTTTATATTCAGATATTTGATTTGTATTTCTTCCACAAAACATTTCAAATGTCTTTTTCCTAATAGGAAGAGATGAGTACCTTAAAAGGAACATATGAGTTGAAGAGTAGTGCTAGTGATCCTGGTCAGTAAGACACTATAAAGCTGATGAAGGTTAACAGCACTGTGTACAACCCCAGTCAAAATTCTGGATTCACCACACTTAGAGGATATTCAGCCAGCTTTCTTATCTTCTAACAGATGAACAAAGCACAGATATAGCACAAAACCATTTTTGTTTAATAGTTGAACATTCTGGCTTCATAACACATAATTCTAACTAAATTATATTAAAGGCATATTCTTTTCCAGATCAAGTAAACAAACAATTTGTGGAATCACTCAGTGTTGTGGAAAATCAACTAAAAAATCACAATTAGTACTTTCCTGCTCCTTTTGGGCTTTTATGACAGCCTGAATTCTTTGAGGCATGGAATTCATTATTGAAAAAGAATATTCTACATCACCCAGTTCCAGCTTTATCAAGTAAAAGTTGACAGAACAGATTTGTAGTATGGTGCTTTGTCATGAACCAATTTTTTTATTTTCCACCACAAATTTTCAATCAGATTGAGGTCCAGACTGTTTGTTGGCCATATAACAGAGCTGATATTTCTTTTCTGAAGAAAAGCTTTAGCACTCTTTTCTCTATGGAAACATGCATAATCATCCTGGAAAATGACTTCATCATAACCAAAGAGTACAAAATTTTAATGTACACCTAAGCACCCACTGTTGAGGTAACCGTCTCATTGCCATCTCTCCTGGTCTTTCACCTGACATGTAACCCTATATCATAAATGAGTGGTGAAATTTGCTTGTTCTTTTTAGGAAGTCATCATTATATGGTTTGCTAGAATAGCACCAGATAAACATTCCAGTATCATGTCCTTGGCCATTGTACAATAGATTCATGATTGATCTCTGAATATCACCTTCACCTAATCATTTATATGACTCAGGTGCCGCCGCAAGTGGCAGCCTTTCCAGCAGCTCCATGTATGACTTTATCTTTCTACCTTTTTCTCTATTTCACTGATCACTCCTACCACTTTCTTTTATGTGGACTCGTTCCCTGGACACTTTTTACTACTTGGACATGGATTTTTACACGCCGAGACTTGTCTATTCAGGTAGTCAACTTCAAGCGCTGAGAACAAAGGCCCGTGCTGGTGTGGTTACCTATTTACCCGACGAAGTAAGAAGGTCGTATCGTGGCAGTAGAGCCAGCTAATGAGAAAGTGGCGATACAAGCCTTCGGTGCCTTCTGTGATCCTGAGAAATGTGAACTCACTACCAAATAAGATCGACGAACTGGCTGCGCTGGTGACAAATGTCAGGACCTACAGAGAATGCAGTTTGTTATGTTTTTGTGAAACGTGGCTAACAACTAACATCCCAGATGCTAACATGGAGCTACCCGAGTTTAGCACAGTTAGAGCGGACAGAGATGTAAATACCTGCGGGAAGCGGAAAGGAGGAGGACTCACACTCTATGTGAATACAAGGTGGTGCAACTCTGGACATGTAAACGTCAAAATCTCAACTTGCTGCAGGGACATCGAACTGTTGGCCATAAAGTCTGCGTCCCTATTACTTGCCCAGAGAGTTTGAACACGTCATTGTTGTTATTGCTTACATCACTCCTTGGGCGGATGTGGAGATAGCGGGTAATATCATCCATTCCGCTGTTGCTAAACTACAAACGCAGCACCCCAAGGCGCTTGTGCTAATCGCTGGAGACTTTAACTACGTGATGCTGGACAAAACATTACCTTCCTTCTCCTAGTATGTGGATTGTAACACCTGGGGAAATAGGACTATTGAACTACTGTATGCAAACGTTAAGGACGCATACAGCGCCACCCCGCTGCCTGTGCTTGGGAAAGCAGATCATAACCTGGTTCTGCTTCAGCCTCACTACAAACCAAGAGTGAGGGAACTACCTGAAACCACACGCTCATTCAGGAAGTGGTACCCTGAGGCAGAGTAGGCTCTGAGAGACTGCTTTGGAATTACAGACTGGGATATCCTGCACGGGTCACATAGTGAGAACATTGAGGAGGTTGTTGACTGCACTACTGACTACATCAACCTCTGTATGGACATTGCAGTTCCAGTAAGAACAATACGCTGCTATGCTAACAACAAGCCATGGATTACAAGTGACATCAAGGGCCTTTTGAACCAGAAGAAAAGGGCTTTTAAAGGTGGTGATCAGCATGAGCTCAAGCGCGTGCAGAAGGAACTCCGAGTCCAGCTCAGGGCGGCGAAGGAGCAGTACAGGAGAAAGCTGGAGCAGAAGTTGCAGAATAACAGCATGAAGGAAGTGTGGGATGGGATAAAGATCATCACTGGCTGCAGCTCGAAGCAGGATGCCACCATCGAGAGAGACGTGGAAAGAGCAAACCAGATGAACAACTTCTTTAACAGGTTTGACCACCCTAACCCACTCTCACCTCGGAGTACTGCACCCTCCACCCATCCTTCTGCTGATACCAGCATTGGAGAGAGTTTCCCCCCACCCACAATTACAGTAGCCCAGGTAAGCAGAGAGCTGAGGAGACTTCATGCCAGCAAAGCAGTGGGTCCAAATGGAGTATCGCCACAACTGCTGAAGGCCTGTGTGTTGAAGCTGAGGAGTCCTCTACAGCGTATCTTCAACCTGAGCCTGGAACAGGGTAGAGTCCCGAGGCTTTGGAAAATATCTTGCATCACCCCGGTCCCAAAGGTATCACATCCTAGTGAGCTTCCTTAGAAGGCTGGTGTCTTTCAACATCTGCAATAAGATGCTGCAGATGTTCTATCAGATGGTTGTGGCGAGTGCCCTCTTCTATGCGGTGGTGTGCTGGGGAGGCAGCATAAAGAAGAGGGACGCCTCACACCTGGACAAACTGGTGAGGAAGGCAGGCTCTATTGTAGGCATGGAGCTGGACAGTTTGAAATCCGTGGCAGAGCGACAGGCGCTTAGCAGGCTCCTGCCAATCATGGAGAATCTACTGCATCCACTAAACAGTATCATCTCCAGACAGAGGGGCAGCTTCAACGACAGACTGCTGTCTGTCTTTAGCCCACTGTATCCTTGTTTTCTTCTATTTAGGTATTAGTGCTGGTTTTCATTTGGCTTTTCTATATGTAAACCCCATTTTATGCAGACAATTTCTTAACAGTTCTGTCACGGACATTGATTCCTGTTTCTTATTTGTTTTGTTGTGCATTTTCTATTTCAAGGCATATTGCTTTGAGTTTTTTATCCTGATGCTTTCATGCCTTTTTTGGTCTATCCATATGTTTTCCTTTCATAGCCTCCCTGTTTTTGATTATACTGCACTAAACTTTATACACAGCTGACTGGGAACAACCAACTTGTTTTGCCAGGCGCCATGTTGGATTTTCTTCTTGAAGGAGTTTTATTATCCTTTCCATTGTTTCAATTGACAACTCTCTAGTCGGGGAGAGAGGCCATGTTTCCTTTGAATTTTCAAAGTCCAACAGCTCATTAAAATCTGTAAGCACTCTCTTTTGACTGCAGTCTAATTTGCATTTTTAGATTTGTATGGGAATTTGTTTTAATAATGCAAATTACAAGGTGATTCCAGAATGCATTCCACAACATGTCAAAGTGTAAAGATTTCATCATTTTTACCAGGGGCTGTAGAAGGTAGCAGTATAATCTACACTCTCAAAAAAGAATCATAACCAAATTGCAAACTGAGCAGCATCTCAGGCCAAGAAAATTAAAGCCTCCAAGCAGCAGGATAAATACAAGATGGGCTTGTGCTGCATCTCAGGTTAGGGTAGTTTGCATCTATCTTTGCCTCAGTGCTGTTCTTATATAGTAGACTAGCAAAATACCCGCGCTTCGCAGCAGAGAAGTAGTGTGTTAAAGAAGTAATGAAAAAGAAAAGGAAACATTTTAATAATAACGTAACATGATTGACAATATAATTGTGTTGTCATTGTCATGAGTGTTGCTGGCATATATATATATATATATATATATATATATATATATATACACACACACACACACACATAAACATATATATACACATATATATATACATATACATACATATATACATATATACACATATATACATATATATGCATATACATATATATATACACACACACACATATATATATATACATATATATACATATACATATCTACATATATACTGTATATACACATATATATATATACAAATCTACATATATATATATCTACATATATATATTAGGGGTGGGACTCGATTAAAAAAATTAATCTAATTAATTAGAGGCTGTGTAATAATTATTCTTGATTAATCGTATGTAATCACACATGAAAATTTGCCCCAAATCGCAAATGTTTTTTTTTAATTTAATGGGGTTTTACTGGGTGACAGAATCAAATAATAGACATGGACATGAATATTGTAGACTCAAGCTCTTTTAATTTCTGAAAAAAAAAATGCTTTTAAACTGCATTTCAATTCAAAACAGAAACAAAAATATCATCCCTGGCTAAAATTGGGCAGACTTAAAAATAAAGTGGTATTTTAAGTACTTTAAGTACATTTTCAGAATGGTATTGTCTTTAAATAATAATAACAAAAATTTCAACATAAAGTGCAATTTTTCTTCTTAAAAAAATAAGGCAGAAACATAAAAGGTAATTTGACCAGCTTCACCTTTAAATTCTGAGTAAACTTTGCCAAAATTATTTTGTACATTAGGCTAAAACAGTGTGATCATTGAACATTTTGTAATTAGATGTAATTAGAATTACTAACGGTCACGGAAGTCCGATGATCCCCAGTAAGAGCCACAAAGTCCGCTTTCTGTAATGCATCTAATTTTGCTTGCTTTTCAGTGTGCACAAAACCATGCTTTTATCAAGGCTTCCGTCGGGTAGTCTTTTGAAATTAAATTTTCCACCGATCAGTCGTAGGAACTCACTTTATTCTGACTCTAACATTTTTGTAGCTCTGATGTGTGCATCAATGTAATCGATGTACCAGGAAATCATGCATTGACAAAAGTTCCCCTTTGCTTGGAATTGAAAGTGTGATTAAATGCGTTATTTTTTTTAATGCGTTATGGAGTACATGCATCGAAGCTTCTCAGCTGTGCTTGTGCTAAGAAAAGGAAACATTTTAAAAATAACGTAACATGATTGTGAATGTAATAGTTTTGTGACCGTTATGAGTGTTGCTGTCATCAAGGATTTGATTATAATTTCTTTCAATCAGGTTCGTATTTGGACAGTTTGCACAAAACCACGCTTTTATCAAGGCTTCCGTCGGGTAGTCTTTTGAAATGAAATTTGCCTCCGATCAGTCTTAGGAACGCGCTTTGTATCCATATTCATAAAGCTTCAATTGGTGATCTGTCTTTCTGCGTTAACCGCATATTTTTTCATACGTCTCAAACCAAGGGGATGCAAGGGTAAAATGAATCGGAAAGCGTGCATACATACTCAGTGCACCCCCTCTCGGGAATTGAGCCTTGGACATCAGCACTAGAGGCAAAGCCTCTACCATTGCGATACGGCGTGCGGTTTGTCTATTTGAGAGTGTGTAGATCGGGGTATATATACAATATACATATATATATATACCCGCGCTTCGCAGCAGAGAAGTAGTGTGTTAAAGAAGTTATGAAAAAGAAAAGGGAACATTTTAAAAATAACGTAACATGATTGTCAATATACAGTAATTGTTTTGTGAGTGTTATGAGTGTTGCTGTCATCAAGGATTTGATTATCATTATTTCTTTCAATCAGGTTCGTATTTGTAGGATGTGTTATGTTCAAGTTACATTCCGTGTTTGTCAATCGTTGTAAAGATAACAGGTTTCATTCATCGATTCGTTTCTTGCTGCATCAATAAACAGCTTGTCTTCCTCTTTATCTGAGACATGACACACTGCATGCACGGGTTTTTTTTTTTAACACTGTCTTCCTTTAGCGGGACATTGACTTTTTCCGCCGTGTGCTTTGTTTCCGCAGTAGCTTCACTTATGAATATGCTTGTATATATCAGACGCTTCATATTTTTTTGCTGCCTTCTCAATTGTGTAATTCGGTTTTTGTTCAGCACTCTTTGGAACTGTTGCTTTTTGTCTGTGTACTGCGTCATTTCATGTGAGCCGCTCGGTGTACATTCATCGAAGCTTCTCAGCTGTGCTGGTGCCATCTCGTGCGATGTCCACGGCTGTATTTAATGTTAGCTAAAACCCGGCACTTAAAAGTTTCTCTCGCAGTTTCGCCGAGTTTGTGCCAAACACTACCCTGACCATCTCATCTTCCTCTTCATAAGCACATTCCTTCACCCGTGAATATTTAGCGGCAGTGTTTCTATTGGATTGCCGCTGACGGACGGCCTTATATGGGCAGGCACTAAATTGCGTGGGAGGCGTAACTCCGCCTCCCACGGGGACGAGCAGAAGTCTATTATAGTCTATGGATGAAAAAATAGGTTCCAGTAATGACCATTATGCGTAGAATTTCGAAATGAAACCTGCCCAACTTTTGTAAGTAAGCTGTAAGGAATGAGCCTGCCAAATTTCAGCCTTCTACCTACACGGGAAGTTGGAGAATTAGTGATGAGTCAGTGAGTGAGTAAGTGAGTGAGTGAGTGAGTGAGTCAGTGAGGGCTTTGCCTTTTATTAGTATAGATCATCATATATTTTGATCCCAGAACTGCTTTTGAGTTTTGTATGTAAATTAATAAATATCAATTCTGCCTTAAGACATTAATGGGGATTGACACATTCTATATTTATCAGAGAGGTGGACATCTTGGGGATTTGAACTGTCATGGTGGTTGCGGCAACACGCCGTATCAGTGCATGCTCGCAACCTTACAGCTTTCCTGTAGTTGGCCCGTATTATGCTTCAACCCTTAAAATGACAACTTAGAGTGGGGACCTTGCTCATCAACTATCAAAGCAATAAGCCAAGAAGCATACTATAGCTCATTTATACAGTGTGTGTGCTTATACTGTTGGTCTATATATACAGTATATATACATATACATATATATATATATTTATATAAAATAGAATTGTTACTTGCATGCACTAATAAAACATGCAATAAATTATGGTACTTAGGGACAACCATAAGGCAATAACGCTAAATGGCTATTAGGTGATAGAAGAATTACCTTGCAAGAGAAATACACAGTGGTGCTTGTACCTTTTTGTACTGCATGTAATTCTGTAAACAATACAGCAGTGGATTTAAGATGGAGAGGACCTTTGGGTTTGAACCTTCATTCGGGCCCTACCTACTGCAGGTGTCCTAAAGAACCATGGAAGAACTAGTATATAATGTCAAAATGTAGCAGTCACCTAAACTTGAATAAACACTACACAAGAACAGCAAGTAGTATGTTAATATGTAACAGGTATCAGGAAAACCCACAGAAGTAGCATCAAAGATTATGAATGACAGAGAGAAAAGGGCAGAGTTTGCCATGCCAAAGCTTTGACTTACACTTGATAGTCATCAGAGAACAGTATCTTAAAAGCAAAGAGAAGCTGATTTTTCAACTCTATATTTTGAGAGAGAGAAAGAGAGAGAAGACATAAAAGAAAAAATATTTTAAAACATTCTAGCATCTATTTATTTAATATAATTTTCAGCTATTAATGTAAAACTAAAAAAAATAATAAGATAAAAATAAACTGAAAGAACAAAAATAAAAATAAAAACACATCAGCAGGTTTAGTTGTTCACCAGTTTGCCTACTCTGGACACTTTTGTGAAGCTACCAATAAACTTTACCTATCGTTCAATAGAGACACTATCAGCTAAATACTGAATTAGGTACACTTTTTGTCACTTGTCAAATGACCTTTTCAAACTATGTGATCTGTCAACTAGAACATTCTGCTTGGTATTATAAAGTTTAGAACTATTTTAAGTTCAAAATGGATTTCTCACTACTGTATGAAGTGACAAGTAAGTTGTTATCTATTGAAACACCTGACAAGTAAGCTGGGGTGCTTTTCACTCATGATACATATGCAGAATGGCCCATAAGGTTTTTCAGATAAAGGCTGTATTGATCAGTATGTTTCTGGCTTTTTAATTATTATACTAAATAAGTACAAAGAAAGCCAGCAGCTTATTATAACTAACATCAGCCCATAGGAGCACCCTAAACTTTGGTTACAGTGTGCAGTGATGGATGAGTTGCTGTGCGTGTCTGTTGAGTTCTATCACAATTATACATCTAACATGCCATCACTCAAGAAGAGTGAAATTCTAAAAGGAATTGTCTGCATATGATAAAGCTGCTCTGTGCTCTAAAGATCTCTGAACTGCAGGTTTGAAAGTTGTTCAAAGCTCAATATACCACACATGTTCAGAAAACTTGCCAGAGTAATATCATTTCAGGAAAATCATCAAGTGTGTATGCTTCACTATCACTACAATTAGAATCTGTAATGCTGTTACTGGCCACTGCTGGTGTGTTGTCACTGTTATAACATGAGAAAACACTTTCATCTGCCTGTATTCAACTCTACTGCTTCTGCTAATGCTGTTCGATTAGCTGACGTTTGTCACGACCAGGGTAAAATCGGGTGTGCGTTCAACAAGTAGAGCAGTTGTCTCAGGGATAACGGAAAGGGGTTAAGGAAGACTTGATTGACCGGTTTAAAACCATAACAACAAAAGAACAAATATGTCTGCATACGCCTGATTAATTTTGGAGTCTTGTGCTGCCTTCCAGGTTACCCTATGCAGAAGTCTGACTGTGGGTGGAGATGAAGCCTTTCTTTTAAAAGAGGTTTTACTTAAACATTGATTTTGATGTTAAAATGAAGCAGTTAAAGAACTATAGTTGGTCTTTACAAACTTTTAAGCAGCAAGCTACATGTCAGCAACCTTTATAAAGAAGAGTTCTGAGAAACAGAGAATAGTGGCTAGTGGAGTAAAGTGGAGTAAAAGAAAAACAGAAAAACAGCAACAAGTGAGAGAAGGATTTATAGTAAAAGCCTTTTAGGTTGTAAAAAAAAGGTGGAAGGCAAATGGCCTCTTCTGTCGATGAAAATTCTGCATCATATCTAAAGTATGTCTGGAAAAGAGTGTTCAAACATAACAAAAGAAACCCAGCCCAATCACTCCATGAGAACATATAAGGTTAAGCCGGTTTATGCAGAACTTTAAAAAATGTTTGCAAAGCTTTAAACTATTTACAACACTTTCTTCAACAAATTTCATCAAATACATTGCTATTTTTGTATACAGGAAAGTAGTTTTTAATCATTTTTACAATTGCTCATATATCCTCTGGTAGACTATGTTTAATACAGTTTAAAAATGTCATTACGGCTAAAATTACAAATAGCTTCGATGCCCAAAGACAGCAAAGTCACTAATAATGTTTCATCATCTCGTCATTCCAAAAGCTGAGCATGTTAAGTATCCTGGTTAGATGGTAGCAGTTTTATGAACAACGTTTAATTTAATTTCTGTCTAGGATAATAATAATGGCAAAAAATTGAATCTGCCAAGGAATGGCAAGCAATTTGCAAAGATAAGTCTGATAGGGTTAATTTGAAATACATATTGCATTTTATCTTCCTGACAAACATTGCAGTAATTACATGCCTGACAGACACAGATAAACATTTTAGGAATACAGCCAACTCAAGGGCTGTATTACGCTTTATTAATTAAGTTTTATCCTTCTACTTAAAATACCAATAATATAATTTTTTAATTCCTAATACAAAATGAACAGCCTTTAGCAAATCTGTGATTAACAGGAAAGTCAAATAATCTTTTTTTTAAACTCTCAAATGATAAAATTTCTTTTGAATTGGGCATCTCAAACAATCAGCAGAAAAATGAAAAGGGCACACTATTTATCAGATAGAATCAACTCATCAGTCCCTGAATCTAAACAAAAGAAACAGTTGGGTCATGTAACAGCAGGAACATTTTTTTCCCTCAAAGACAGCCTTTTTTTTGTAAGAATGCTTAAACCCTTATTAATAAATTGACATTTCCTCAGGTGAGACCTTGAGTTTAAAATAGGATTCAAATATTAGTCAGACACATTCAGCTAAACCACTTAAACTAGTGCCTCAATAAATGTCTTATTAGTAATTCTCATTTGTACCCTTCATTTATACAGGTGCTGATCATAAAGTTAGAATATCATGACAAAGTTGATTTATTTCAGTAATTCCATTGAAAAAGTGAAACTTGTATATTAGATTCATTCATTACACACAGACTGATGTATTTCAAATGTTTATTTCTTTTAATTTTGATGATTATAACTGACAACTAATGAAAGTCCCAATTTCAGTATCTTAGAAAATTAGAATATTGTGAAAAAGTTCAATATTAAAGACACCTGGTGCCACACTCTAATCAGCTAATTAACTCAAAACACCTGCAAAAGCCTTTAAATGGTCTCTCAGTCTAGTTCTGTAGGCTACACAATCATGGGGAAGACTGCTGACTTGACAGTTGTCCAAAAGACGACCATTGACACCTTGCACAAGGAGGACAAGACACAAAAGGTCATTGCTAAAGAGGCTGGCTGTTCACAGAGTTCTGTGTCCAAGCACATTAATAGAGAGGCGAAGGGAAGGACAAGATGTGGTAGAAAAAAGTGTACAAGTAATAGGGATAACCGCACCCTGGAGAGGATTGTGAAACAAAACCCATTCAAAACTGTGGGGGAGATTCAAAAAGAGTGGACTGCAGCTGGAGTCAGTGCTTCAAGAACCACCACGCACAGACGTATGCAAGACATGGGTTTCAGCTGTCGCATTCCTTGTGTCAAGCCACTCTTGAACAAGAGACAGCGTCAGAAGTGTCTCGCCTGGGCTAAAGACAAAAAGGACTGGACTGCTGCTGAGTGGTCCAAAGTTATGTTCTCGGATGAAAGTAAATTTTGCATTTCCTTTGGAAATCAAGGTCCCAGAGTCTGGAGGAAGAGAGGAGAGGCACAGAATCCACGTTGCTTGAGATCCAGTGTAAGGTTTCCATAGTCAGTGATGGTTTGGGGTGCCATGTCATCTGCTGGTGTTGGTCCATTGTGTTTTCTGAGGTCCAAGGTCAATGCAGCCGTATACCAGGAAGTTTAAGAGCACTTCATGCTTCCTGCTGCTGATGAACTTAATGGGGATGCAGATTTCATTTTCCAACAGGACCTGGCACCTGCACACAGTGCCAAAGCTACCAGTACCTGGTTTAAGGACCATGGTATCCCTGTTCTTGATTGGCCAGCAAACTCGCCTGACCTTAACCCCATAGAAAATCTATGGGGTATTGTGAAGAGGAAGATGCGATACGCCAGACCTAACAATTCAGAAGAGCTGAAGGCCACTATCAAAGCAACATGGGCTCTCATAACACCTGAGCAGTGCCACAGACTGATCGACTCCATGCCACGCCACATTGCTGCAGTAATCCAGGCCAAAGGAGCCCCAACTAAATATTGAGTGCTGTACATGCTCATACTTTTCATGTTCATACCTTTCAGTTTGCCAACATTTCTAAAAATCCTTTTTCTGCATTGGTCTTAATTGATATTCTAATTTTCCGAGATACTGAATTTGGGACTTTCATTAGTTGTCAGTTATAATCATCAAAATTAAAAGAAATAAACATTTGAAATACATCAGTCTGTGTGTAATAAATGAATCTAATATACAAGTTTCACTTTTTGAATGGAATTACTGAAATAAATCATCTTTGTCACGATATTCTAATTTTATGACCAGCACCTGTATTTAGAATCTTAGTTAGTCATGTGGAGTCGTGTCATGCATCCATCCTAGCTAGTTGTGTAGTGTGACGTCCCTAGTAACTCAGTCTGCAACTTGCCAAAACAAAATCGAACAGATTGTTGTCTTAAACTGTATCAGCAGGCACTTCTGTGAGGGAGAGTTGGCAACCAGTGAGAATTAAGCTGGTACAATGCATAAAATGCAGAATCAAGAATAGAAAGCAAGCAATTATTTTGAACCATTGTCTCACATTTGTTTTAGTACAACAGAATGAAAATGAAAAAGGAATGGGCCAAGGCTATGGCTAAAATTACCATATCTGGAAAACATTTACTGTATGTAGCCACCAGTGCAGCATGTCAATTGGCTGACAAAAAGCTAAAAGTCAGAGATACTTTGAAAAACTGAAACTGTACAGAAAAATCATGATCAGTTAATTTGCAATCCATTGCAGTCCTTACATGTGTGATCTAACATCAAGGCAACAAGATCCAGCAACTGCAGTTAAGTCTGAGTTGCTCTCCAAGTCATGTCTTGTCTCACCCCCCTGATCCACATAAATATATATTTGGCAAATAAGGTTTGGTGACAGAAAGAATCACAAAATTCAAACAGTCACAACATTTCACACTATGCAACACTTATACACAAAAAGAAGCTGGGTCTCCCTACTGTCACTACAATTATTGACAACTCCATCTACTAGGCTTTTAAATAACTATCTAATGATTCATTCCCTTAATTTCCTAGTAAAAAGAGCTCAGTTTATCTTATAATACATACAGAATATCCTGAAAACAGCCTCAACTCTTCTGGGAAGGCTTTCCACAATATTTGTGAGTATGTCTATAGGCCTGTTCAGCCAAAGGAGCATTTGTGAGGTCAGGTGCTGATGTTGGATGAGAAGACCTGGTTTGCAATCAGCATTCCAGTTCATCCCAAAGGTATTCGATAGAGTTGAGGTCAGGGCCACTCAAGTTCCTCCACACCACTCTCATCAAACCATGTCTTTATGGACTGGGCTTTGTGCACAGGGTAACGGTCATGATGAAACAGAAAATGGCCTTTCTGAGCTGTTCCTGTAGCATAAACAATACCCTTCACTGAAACCAAGGGGAGTAGTCTAAATGCAGAACAATAGCCCCAGACCATTATTCCTTCTCCACAAAACTTTACTGTAGGCACTATGCAGTCTGGCAAGTATTGTCGTCCTGGCAACCTCCAAATCCATGCTGGTACAATGCATAAAATGCATTCATCTATGAAACTGTGAGATAGTAATTTGTAATGTTTAACTCCAAATAATATGTTTCCACCTCTCTAGAGTCCTGTGGTGGTATGCTGTACACCAGAGGTCAGCAACCTATGGCACACATGCCAAGCGTGGGACGTGGAACAATTTTCAGTGTATTTTGAATTGAAATATAGTAAAAAATGTATTTAATTTACAGTGCACGCATTCGTGCCCTCACCTACGTTTTGTGTATGCGACTCACATGTAAATGGAAACTATGTATTCATTACAGGCTGTGCAACGTTAAAACCATCCTCTTGTTAATATATTTTAATTACAGCGCATGCGTTCGTGTTCCGCGTCCCCACCTACGTTTTGTGCATGCGACTCAAATGTAAAGGGAAAGCATGTGTTCATTGCAGTGGTGTGTTAAATCAAACCTCATGTTATTATTAAGTAATATACGGCCCTAAAATAACTCATAAAATACAAAAACTTGATGTTTGGTCTTTTCAAGATTCTTCGATGAATGAATATGGATTTGTACAACAAAAGGATTGTACTGTGTATGCGTAGCACAGAGAGGATGCTACCAATATCAAAGCACCTAAAGAGCAGATGACACAGAGTGAATTCCTTATACCTCACTCACACTTCTCCCAAAGCAGATATGGTATGATGTTGTTGTTTAATTAATTGCATGTGACCTACTATAGCCTACATTATAACCTGGCCTGTGTGATACTGGCAATAATCAGTGCAAACTGACTGTGCTAATATTTACATCCATTTGGGCTGAAGGCTAAAATACTTGGATTTATTTTCTAATTCATAAACAATACATTTTATGTGTAAATAACCATATCATGCTATCCTGTATCTATAACCATGGTACATATTTAAAAGTTGTTTTTAGTTTGTTCTCCTTTACATTATCATCTTTCTTGATCTGGGATGGAGTAGTAATGAATGTTACAATATTCTTTTTTCCTCTTTGTTCAAGGAAGCATTTTATTTTGATTACAAGAATGGGTTTCATATCTCTATTAGAAGAAAAAATAATGCAAAGAAAAAGCACAGTTTGTAACTCATTATATTTTACAATAAGAACCTACAGAGCATGTTTAGTTACTTTTTTGAAAGTAATAAGTAATGTAAATAAGTTAATTTTAAAAATAATGTTTCTCAGATGCTTGTCCCTTTTCAACATTTGTTTTCTCTATCTGGATGTCATCCCTTAAACAATCAATGCAAATAAACTGATATGCTTAAGCAACATGCAGAAAAAATAGTCAGAAAATCAATAATGTCTTATTTTACATCTTCATATCTTTTTAAAGGCAGAATTATTGACAGAACCATTCAAAGTACTAGACTACTTTGCATTGTGATGTAGCTCAAAATAATAATAAAAAAAACCTTACTTTGAACTGTTGACTGATTAGTGTTTCACTGTTTATTCATTTCTGTTGCACAAATTGTTCAATAAACTAACTGAATAATTAAATATGCCAAGGCAAGTGATTATTAAAACTGTTTTATATTACAAATAAATCACTGAGTTATTTCTCCTTTAAAAAAATAATAAGCTGGAAGGAAATATGATCAGCTGCCATTATTAGAGTTAATTTTGATTAAAAATTTTAAATGTGTGATGAATCACAATTATATTTTTTAATCGAACAGCAGAACCTATTAAAAAGCCAGAGCTAGACCCACTTACACTTAATAATTATAGAGCCATTTCATATTTATCATTTGTCTTGAAAAAGTACTTCCCATACAGCTTTAGTCTCACCTTACACTCCACAAATTGTTTGAGAATTTCCAGTCTGGCTGCTGCACTCGTCGTAGTACAGAAGCAACATTTTGATATCCCTTGATGAAGGAAATTCCACAGTAATTATGTTGTTGAATATGAGCACAGCGTTTGACACCATTTACATTTGGTTCAAAGGCACTGTGCTTGCCTTGTTGAGTTCTTATGTATCAAATCGTTACAGCACAGGAATGTGCTGAAAGTACTTCATCATTATATTCAGAAGTTAAATATGGTGTTGCATGGGGCTCAATACTCAGACCTTTATAATTTTCAATTTACATCTTTCCACTGGAAAATATCATTAGAAAACATAACATTAATTTTCACTTGTACAGCACTGACAACCAGTTATATCTTTCTTTTAGAACAAATGATGTTTCTCTGATGCTGTCCTTCATTAATTCTGTCAGTAAGTTAAAGGAGTGGATGAATGAGAACTACTCGTCTCAGAAAAAATAGAAATGTTTCTTACTGGAAGAAATGATGCTGACATCAATAACATTTTGTCACTCTTTAACTTAACTGGAATTACCATTTGTTTTACTGAATCAGTAATTTAGGTGTTACGATACTGAGAAATTAATTCACGCATTTATTTCTAGCAGTATTGACTACTGTAAAGCGGTATTCACTGGCTGCTCTGATCATTCTTTATGCAGCTTTCAGTTAATTCAAAATGCTGCTGGAAAAAGTATTACACAACCCAGAAAATATGAACACATACCTCCAGTTTTCAAATCCTTACATTGGCTCCCAGTTAGGCTTAGGGCTGATTTCAAAAACTTCTTTATAAAGTCTTAAATGGCTAGAGCCCTGCTTACTTATCTGAACATTGTGATCTCAAGACGCTGGCCAATTTAAGATTCCAGAGGTTTGTCTGTTTTTGTCTTGTCTCCCTTTTACCTTGTTAAAATTCTTTTTGCTTTTTGTTACTATAGCAGCAACAACATAACAAATGTATAAACATCAATCTAAACCAAAAAAAAATGAAACTGAAAAAAGCACTGACACCAATTAAAAATGTGAATAACAAAACAAAAAAAAAATCAGAAAGGCTGATATTTTAGCATGCTTTCAAGACAATATTGAGCCAACAAATCATAACAAAGCTTCACTTTAAAAAACTAGGCCTTAACACTCATATGAGGCTTAGAAACAAATTAAGTCTGGCCCCAAACCTGGCTTAAAGAAGCTAAAAGAGCATGCACTGATGCAGCGCATTACCGCACCCACCACACATCAAACCACCTCAGAATCCCAGATTAGGATGGGTAACACCTCAGCACTACACTTGTTCGAATGGAAAGGAACAGTATGCCAATCCTGCCACAAAGCTTCAAGTTTTCCTTGGAAGTTGGAGGACCTGCTTGCAGTACTGGATGCAGTTTAGCGTCATACAGAGAACTGAGCAATTACAGGTTAAGGGTCTTTCTGTAGGGCCCAACGGAGCAGAATCACTTCTGTCATATATGGGATTCAATCAATCAATCAATCAAAATCTTTATTGTTATTGTAGCAATGAGACATTGTACAACGAAATTTAGGTGCAATTTTCCAATGCAAATATACAATGAAAACATTCAAGTTAAAACTAAAATAAAAAAAGGGAATAAAATAAGTACCAAAATAGTCCATAACAGCCGAAAAGTGTTTTCCATTCAGACAAGCCTCAGAGTCACCACCCCACCCTCACATAATTACAATTCTCAAACAAAGTGAAAGGAGTAATCATTAACACCCATCAAAAATGTCTTCACGGTTAAAGCTTCTATTGGCAAAAATATTAACAAAAAATAAGAACAAAAATGTAATCTAGATAACTATCCAACAAAGTAAACCACAAGACAAACAAAGCAAGTCTATAAAAGAATCCAAAATCCAAAGCTGAGTTCATAAACCAGGAAATCATAAAGGTACTCACAATAATCATAAAAGGTGTTGGATTTCAAAATGCAGACAACAAGATGGAAAGACAAACAAATATCTTCATAGGGTTAAATTGACGAGAGGGCTGTCTCACTGTTGTAGAATAGGGGTCTTCCCACTTAGCCTCAACATATAAAGGAATATACAAAAAGGGAGAAGACACAAATACTTTTGACACATAAATCACAAAAGAATGCACAAGGAACAATAAAAAAATAAAATACAATAGAGCCAGGGATAAAACCCTGCCTATATCATAACAAAAATATAAAATAATTTAAACAGAAAACTTAAAATAATAAATAACAAAATCAACACCAGTATACTCATTGGCAGCAGAACCTGATAGTCATTAAAGAAGGCATTTGATGATGAGCATACAGATGTTAATGTAAGTGTGATACCGAAATATCTCCTATTTAAGGCACACTGATGTAGAAACAAAGCTTCTGTTTGTTGTTACTTTCATTTAGAAACAACTAAAGAAACAAATAGTTTTAAAAAAGCTTTCTTTTATCAGAATGAAAAATGAGGATAGAGCAAAAAGCATATAAAGTGTGCTAAGAGGTATGTCAACATTACATCTTATATTTTCTTTTACTAGTCAATTCAAATAAAGTTTATTGTCCCAAGTGGGAAATTTGGTTTGTCAACAAGTCTTACAGAGAGACCTCAGCGTAACATTAAAAACACATCACACAGAACACAGCCATCATCCATAAATTTATTACAAATAAATATAGCAGTGAACATGACACTTGAAAATTAAACCGGCATTAAAAATGACTGATGAATGATGTAAACGCTACATCTTCATCCTATGATGTAAGCATGTGGATGTTTATTAAAGTTGAACTAATTTAGAACATTAATAGCATTTGGGACGAATGAAACAATTGCTTTTTATCCTTGAAACTTTGAACTTGTAACCTGATGGCAACAATTAGAATCGAGATTGTAGTGGACAAGTCATGTAATATTTGCTTTTTAAACAGGTCTATGAGATTTGACTGTGTGGAGTTATGCATTAACAAAAAACAAAAACAAAGTGTGCATGGGCTCCATGGATTTGCAACGGCCCCAGGGTTATTAATGAGGAAACTGGCTGGTTGCGTTTGCATATGGCGATACGATCAGTCCGGCCGGTTTCCTCATTAATACTCTGAATGTTGTAATTGAGGCATCTGCATCCACAAGAGTTTAAAAGCAGCCTGAAGCAAGTCACGGGAAGACTGAAACAATTCCAGAAAGATCAAAGTGGAGTAAATGGAGGTAAAACGGAAATATAGTTAAAAAAAATGAAAGTCAGGATCATGTGAGAGCTGGTGCACTGGGGAGAGGGTACAGCAGCCGAAGAAGAAGCACCATATTGAGCAGTAGTGCTCTGGGGATAGTGTCGCTCCTGCAGAATACTCCAGAACATTTGCTTGAACTTTCTGGTTGATTTTGCGACTTCTTTCATTGCGTCCATAGTTCATTTGCAGTATTGATGTATTTATGCAAATCCAACAGAGTAGCTGTGGGCTGAGAGCGGGGGGGTGGGGCCTTACTCATTCACTCGCCAGCCTCTGTTCGAGTTAGTCTGCGTCTCACCACGTGTTGGAGTGCAACTTGCCTCCGCTTAGCTAGCGATACCTGTTTGTTCAACAGACATTATCATCTACAGATTGTTAAGGAGTAACGTTTGACGTTTTTAAGAGAGAGAGAGAGATCAGAGCTCCATGTGTTTTAGAGGGTAGCTGCTGATTTCCAGAGATATCACGGCAATGTGCTTTTCTTCCCATGTGGGGAACACAATCAGATATAGTGCCAATGTCTATTGATTTTTAAAGTTTATCCTGTTTCATTACTATGTGGGCGTAGCCACGGGGTACAGCTAGTATTGTATAATATCCTTGTTAGGTTTGGTCTTTGTTTTCATCTAGAAGGATTCCTGAAAAGCTTAAATAATTTTACTATTATGCTGCAACACTACTTTGTTTAGATACAGGTACTGCCATTTCGAGAGGAAAGCATCACTGGTTGCCATAGCAATCTTACCAGAATTTTCCAGAAATGTGCAATACATGATATAATCAGAATGATGGCATAAAGGTCAACACGTACATTTCTGAGGTATCTGAGATTAAGATAGTAACTGCGTTGGTGTGCAGTTCTTATGACAAAAAATCATTTCCTTGTTAAAGAACTTGCTTTTGGTATTAAAGTCTTTGATTTTTCAAAGAAAGATTTGACTTTTGTAACAAAATTGGCTTCACATTTCAACTTTGTCTTGCATCCTCATCCTTTTCATTAAATTTTTCTGTAAATTCTAATTGTTACACTCCCTAGCAATGTCCAAAACTGGAATATAGCAAGGCATCGTTCAACTTTTCCATTATTATTAGGCCATGCATTTTTATTTTGTCATTTTGATTTTGCCTGTAGAAAGATCTTGTAATATTTAGGAATGTTTGAAGATAAAAATAAACCTACTAAAGAGAATCTTTAGCCTCTACCATGTAAAACATCAATATAAATACTTTTTTTTTTTAGAGAGAGGCCATTCTGAAAAACAATCACTAGGACAACTGAGTGGACTACTTGGGCAGGGGAATTGTTCTTTTCCTAGGGTGCACCTAAGATGGCCATTACTTTTTCTACAAGGGACACATGACCTTACTCTTTATTGTTTTCCCTTCTTAATTCACATCACATATGAGTTTTTGTAGTCCCCTTCATTGTTGCTACCTCGACTTAAGATTTTTATGCAGGATACACAGTATGTTTTTCCTATGGTTTGTGCCTAATAGTCTCCGAAATCTCTGAGCCAAGCAAGTGTGGCTTGAACTATACACAAAATAAAATATGGGAAAGTTAGTTACACATTGAAAACTTAAAAGAAGTTTACAAGTACCACTTTTCAGTACCTAATGAAAGAAATTATTGTTTTATCAATATGCTTTTGAATGGCATGCATTAAATTATATACTGTATAATTTGTATATTTATGCATACATGTCATATGTATGAATTTTATAAATGTAAGCCAATTACCATCAAACTTAAATGCAATCCTTTGTGCTTTCAAAATAGAATTTAGAAGGTCACAGAATATGCAAAACTCTTATTGTAAATAATGAGTACTGTTATTACTTGTATCATCAACAATAATATATTTTTCTGAATTATTAAAAGGTTGCATAACTGCGACCAGGGCTTATAACGTGAATTGAATATATAAAACACAACCAACTGGTTATTCCATAACAAATAATGTGCTTCTTTCTGCTGCTTATAATGTATTATTAATACAGGATTGTTACAATATATTAATTAATGTTAACTCATAAAAGTATTATGCATTTGTTGTACAAACTGTACTGTACTGACTTCTTTTTTTGACTTTGTGCAGTGCTGATTAATTTTATGACATATGGAAATCAAGCATGTCGCACTTCACTGTCTTAGACATCAATCAGTTGACCTGTTATGACAGAGGACATCAAGACTTCTACTTTTGGTGTTTAGTACACTGTGTGACTGAGTGATAAAGAAAGAGAAAAACAACTCCAGGCCGTCTTGGTATTGGATTATTTTCTATTTTATTATTATGGAAGCATTTTAAATCTCGTCTGAAATACATGTTAGGGGATTGCATGGTGGTATGTATTGGTGACAGGAGGGAGTACATAAGGCTTCAGGCACCTTGTGTTAATGCACTTTGGAATAGATAATAATGCAACCTGGTTTCATGGGAATCATGTTATCATAGGAGACAGGTTTGCCTTGAGGGTTACACCATATATCAGTTAGAACTGCATCTGGACAGCTAATGCACAGGAAGGACTGTGATTTACACTGAAGGATGAGCAGAAAAAGAGAAATTAAATCCCTCAAAGCCACAGGATTATTAGTTGTTCCACATCATCCAGGAATCTGAATGATAAAATTCTTTTACCTCCTGAGAATCCATATGATTTGCAGTCATGGTGATTATAATTTTATCACAAAATGAAGAAATGTGAAGCTGAAAAAACACGTGTGTGTGTGTGTGTGTGTGTGCGTGTATATATGTAAATATTGTGTATGTATTTTCTGTATTTTTGTTCAGAATCATACAGGCTATGTACAAAAATAAACCATATAAAATATTCCTTTATTTATGCTAATACAATATAAAGTACCTGACTATATTGCTTTGTTACACCTTTTTCCTCTCCATTATGGCTACACCACAGCAGAACTTTCAAATATGAGAAAAGATCATAACTTTTTACAAACCACAATCACTGGAAATGTAACATTAATCAATAAATAAAATCCTGAGGTACTATTTTATATTATTATTTCATGCAGAACTAATTTAGGGAACTGATGGATGATATCATTGGCTGAATCATAGACTATACAAATTTGTAATGATCTTTTTTATTCATTACAAAATTTATAATAATCTTTTTTTTATTACAAAAAAGATATAGTAGCACCGCAGTGGGCTGGCGCCCTCCCCAGGGTTTGTTTCCTGCCTTGGGCCCTGTCTTGGCTGGGATTGGCTCCAGCAGACCCCCGTGACTCTATGTTCGGATTCAGCGGGTTGGAAAATGGATGTATGGATGGATAATGGATGGATGGATGGATATAGTAGCATTGTGAAAGTTCAGAGGAGAGCAACTATGGTGATTCCAGGACTGAGTGATACAAGGAGATTGAAGGGGATGTTCCTTTTCACTTTAAGCAAATGGAGATTAAGCTGGGATGTAACTGAAGTGTTTAAAATTATGAAAGAAACTATTTTAGTGGATCCCAGTTGTTACTTAAAATAAATTCTGCCACAATAACATGCGGAAATGCTTGGGTATTTGTTAAGGAGAAATTTTCACACATGTTAGAAAGTTTTTCTTCACACATGGAATAAATTACCAAGTAGAGGAATAGAAAGTAGGACTTGAAGGGCCTTCACATGTCGACTTGATGTTATTTTGGATAATCTAGATGAACAGAACTAGGCTGAATGTCATGCTGTCATCACAACTTTTCTAATGTTCCACTGATTCAAGATTAACATAAAGGGAACCATCAACATTTAATAAGCTGTCCTCTACCTTGCCCAAGCTGAGTCCAGCTCCCACCTTAGGTAAATGGATGTTTTCATTTTGACTAATAAGACCACTGAGGCTGTTTTCATTTTTGTGATTTTTCTGTACAGGCTTATGCAAACTAAACAAGGGATATGTTTAAGCCCAAACTTACTCTTGAATTTGGCACCAAAGAATTGCAGCATAACTGGTTTGTAAATCTTTTATGACCTACAAAAGCTGGGAATGGTTGAGCTCCCAATTTCACTTCTAGCTTTGTAAGCACACATCCTACAGAATGCATTTGTGAGAAACACATTCTTGTTTTGTTTTTGTCATCATTTTGGGAATACATTTTCATTAGCACTGCTATTTTGAGTGTTTGAACACTATGATGCTGCATGGTGGGCTAGGCATTACATAGATATGTCATTTCAACCATGACATCATTGAAGGCATTGCAATGGACAACATCTAAGCATTAAAAGACCTACTTGTTGCTTTCACATATAATTATACAAGAAAACTAATTTAGGGAACATTTCTAGTTTTGGGTCTGATAAAGATTCATGGCTTTGTTTTCAAAATGATGATTTGTGTTTGAAAACACATCATTTTCCCTCATCTGACCACAGTTTGCTTTCTAACTTTTCTCTATAGCAAAACTTTTATTTATCTCACCCCACCCTAACATTCTGGCTGGACAGCTACATCAGCCAAATTCAAACACATTTACAGTTCCTATCAAAAGCATTCACCTCTTGAAAGTTTTCACATTTTATTCTTATATGACATTTAATTATAGTGGAATTAATTTGGCTTTTTTCACACTGATCAGCATAAAAAGATGCTTTAATGTCAAAATGAAAACAGATCTCTAAATGAATTACAAATGAAATAACTGATCACATAAGTATTCAACCCAATATTTAGTAGATGCACCTTTAACAGCCATGACAGTCTTGAGTCCGTGCACACAGGTCTCTGTCAGCTTTGTATATCTGAACATTGTGATTTTTCCCCTTTCGTCTTTTAAAATTTTCTCAAGCTCAGTTGGGTTCCATTGGGATCATGAGTGAATAGCTTTTTTCATGTCCAGCCACAAATTCTCAATTTTCTTAAATTCTGGCTCAACCACTTCAGAACATTAACATTGTTATTTTTAAGCCATTCTGCATGCTTAGTTATACATTAGGACGCACTTTGGAACCCCTGGAGGTCACAGTGAAGGAGATAATGAAAGCAAAACTGATTGCCATTATGAACAATGCTGCACATCCTCTCTCTGATACAATAACACTGAGGACTTTCAGCCAACAAATTATTCAGCATTACTGTGTCAAGAAACTCTACAGGGGTCCTTTATGCTAACAGCAATATGCTTGCATAATGCCTCACTGTGACTACTCTTTTTATCTTTAGACAAGTCAGACATTTTTCTTTCTTTCTTTCATTCAGTTATTCTGGTGTATATTAGTGAAGGGGTTTGTTGTCTAGTTGTTTGTAATAATATAATAATAACAATAATATTTATTTATTCATTGAGCCTTTGTAGAAGAGCCAAATTTCCCCTTAGATACAAATAAAGTTGTGTCTGTCTATTTATCAATCTATACTTTCAGTCATTGTCTTGCTACAAAACAATTTGTCTTCCAAGACACAGGTATCTTGCACACTGGACCAGGTTCACCACCAGTATTTGCCTGTGTTTTGCTGTAATCGTTTTGCCTTCTTCCCTCACGAGCCTTCCCAGGACTTTTGCAGAAAAGCATCTCTACATCATCATGATGATGCTACTGTCATGTTTCATGGTGGGAATGGTGCATTTTTGATAATTCGCAGTGTTTGGCTTTTGAAATACATGTCATTTATTCCATTGGCCAAAAACCTCAATTCTGGCCTCATCAAACTATCAGCTAACTTCAGAAATTTTAGGTGCACTTCTTGTTTTTTTTTTTTAAACAGATTTCTCTTTGCCATTGTCCTAATAAGGTGCGACTGGTGAAGCCTCCAGGAAACATTTATCATCTATGCAGTGTCTGAAATATTAGCCACTATAGCTTGTAACTCCAGAATTATCACAGGTCTTTTGGTGGTCTCCCTCACTAGTCTTTTTCTTGCATAATCACTCAGTTTTGTGGACAGCTTACTCTATGCAGATTTACAGCTGTGACATACTCTTTATATTTCTTAATGACTGATTTAACTGAACTCCAAGGGATTTTCAGTGACTTGGATATTTTCTTGTATCCATCCCCAACTTGTAGTTTTCAATTACCTATTCAAAGAGTTACTTGTAGTGTTCTTTTTGTCTTCATTTTGTAGGTTAGTCAATGATGCTGACACACCACAATCTGGACCTTCCACATACAGCGACATTTATACTTCAATCAACTAAAACCCTTTGACTAAGATAGATAGATAGATAGATAGATAGATAGATAGATAGATAGATAGATAGATAGATAGATAGATA
>JANRMT010062856.1:63240456-63263319 GCA_026402145.1 Polypterus bichir lapradei | reverse complement strand
ATAGATAGATAGATAGATAGATAGATAGATAGATAGATAGATAGATACTTTATTAATCCCAAGGGGAAATTCACATACTCCAGCAGCAGCATACTGATAAAAAAACAATATTAAATTAAAGAGTAATAACAATGAAGGTATAACAGGCAGAAAATAATTTTGAATAATATTAACGTTTACCCTCTGGGTGGAACTGAAGAGTCACATAGTGTGGGGGAGGAACGATCTCCTCAGTCTGTCAGTGAAGCAGGACAGTGACAGCAGTCTGTCGCTGAAGCTGCTCCTCTATCTGGAGATGATCCTGTTCAGTGGATGGAGTGGATTTTCAGTTATTGACAGGAGCCTGCTCTGTGCCCGTCGCTCTGCCATGGATGTCAAACTGTCCAGCACTGTGCCGCCAATAGAGCCTGCCTTCCTCACTAGTTTGTCCAGGCATGAGGCGTCCCTCTTCTTTATGCTGCCTCCCCAGCACACCACCGCGTAGAAGAGGGCGCTCACCACAACCATCTGATAGAACATCTGCAGCATCTTATTGCAGATGTTGAAGGACGCCAGCCTTCTAAGGAAGTATAGTCGGCTCTGTCCTCTTTTGCACAGAGCATCAGTATTGGCAGTCCAGTCCAATTTATCATCCTGCTGCACTCCCAGGCATTTATAGGTCTTCACCCTCTGCACACAGTCTCCTCTGATAATCACGGGGTCCATGAGGGGCCTGGGCCTCCTAAAATCCACCACCAGCTCCTTGGTTTTGCTGGTGTTCAGTTGTAGGTGGTTTGAGTCACACTATTTAACAAAGTCCTTGATTAGGTTCCTATACTCCGCCTCCTGCCCACTCCTGATGTAGCCCACGATAGCAGTGTCGTCTGCAAACTTTTGCATGTGGCAGGACTCCGAGTTGTACTGGAAGTCTGATGTATTTGGCATCATGGAGCCCACTCAGCTGGTGAATATGCATGTGTAGTATTGTATTTTGCGTCCTTTTCTATTTTAGTAGTGTTTCTCTGTGAATTCAGATTTCTTCCAACTATCTGAATAATTAGAGATCTGCCCACAAATTTACAAATGAGCTCCTAACTTAAATGAAAATGTTATTTTAAAATATATTTAACATATAAACGTTTCTAATAGAGGAAATGCCTTTTTTACATTTCTAAGACACTCTATAAAAATGTTTGTAGCAAATTCATAAAAGCAAGTACATTTACATTTACCTGTTAAGATTTTCACAATGGTTATTATTTAAGCAGCCCTTCTGTGATATGCACACAGGTGTAAATGAATGTACAAAAGTGAATTACCAATAATAATAATAATAATACATTTTATTTATATAGCGCCTTTCCCATGCTCAAGGCACTTACAGAAAATAAGAGAAAACAGCAGGGTATACAGCGTATACCATTGTACAAACCAAATAAATAAATAAAGAATATTAAGACAGTAAGTTCAAAGAAAGCCTAACAGACAACAGAATTGATGGTCTAGCACACACACACACAGGTTACATAAGCATTTTGACAGAGAGGTAAACTGACAGAAGGTTAATAAAGTCAAGTAGAGCTAAAAGCCTTCCTGAACAGATGAGTTTTGAGTTGTTTTTTAAAAGAATTCATGGAGTCAGCTGATCTGATTAATTTCGGTAGGTCATTCCAGAGTCTGGGCACTATACAGCTGAAGGCCCTGTCACCCATGGAGTGTAGATTAGTGTGGGGCACAACAAGATTGCCAGAATCAGAGGACCTTAGTGGGCGGGCAGGAATATAGTGATGAAGAAGGTCACTGATGTAGTTTGGTGCGAGGTTATTTAAGGCTTTGTAGGTTATTAGTAGGATTTTATATTCGATTCTGTAAGACACAGGGAGCCAGTGAAGACGAAGCAGGATGGGTGTTATGTGCTCGCTGCTGCTGGTTCGAGTAAGGACTCTTGCAGCCGAGTTTTGAATAAGCTGGAGCTGTGATATAAGATTAGAAGGGGCACACGCCAGCAGCGAGTTACAATAATCTATGCGGGATGTGATAAAAGCATGGACAAGTTTCTCAGCATTAGAAAAGGAGAGGAAGGAGCGAACACGGGATATGTTACGGAGATGAAAGTAAGAAAGTTTCTTAATGTGATTTATGTGGTTTTTCATTTAATATTATAGTTAGTATTTTGTGTAATGTTCACTTTGAAAATACTTACCAGTGTAGAGGAAACTCTGTGTTCTTTGGTTAAATTAAAAAAGTAAAAAAAAAGTTTCTTTAAAAAAGAAAGACATTTTGTTTTGTTTTGGTTGTATTTCTATGAGCTGGAGCTATGAAATAAGGAGTGCAGGGACCTTTTGTTTTACGCACAGTCTAAGTGTTGTCTTTATCAGTTCACCAGAATGCTACTCATTGTGGTTTTCTTGTTTGTTTTATGTTATCAGTATCACATTAACTGTTTTGCTTTTAAATGAAACATATCCATAAATGTGTGCTGCATTCTGAGCTTGTTAAAGGAGATGTATCATAGAAGAATAAATTGGACTGAAATGTTTGGTGAAATAGCAATATAGTGGCTGGTGTTACTGCCTCACAGCTCCAGCACACTGGATTTGATTCCTATCCCAGTCTTTGTTTGTAGATATTATTCATCTTTTCGTTGTCTGCCTATTTCGTTCCGTGAGAACTGTGATTTCTTCCTAAAAATGTGCACATCAGGTTAGTTGTTGACTGAAATTATCCTGGTGCAGAGCTACTGCTCGTGGTGATGTGATCATGAGATGAAGCACCAGGATAGACAGCAAAAATAGACAAATGGGGCTAGCAGACGTAAAATACTAAAAGCGGGAGGATACACTGAATAGGCAAAACCTGAGCTGAAAAACAAACACACAACATACAAACAAGATGTTCTGATATTCAAGACTTCTTGTAGGACCAAAAGAAAAGGAAAGTACGAAACCTATGTGGCTGAGCAGAGCAGCGACTGAAGCCGATGTCACATTACGTGACTTTTAGTCATGTGGTCTGTCAGATTTCCCAGCTACAGTTGCTGATTCTGTCACTGAACCATGTATATTTAAATGACAGAAAGTCATAGGGCATTTATAGATTAATTTACAAATTAATTATAATTTACAGCTAACCTTTCAGCACAGTCATGCTAATTCCTTTTAGTATGATATTTGTTCAGCATCAATTTCCTCTTCTTCTTTTTTTTTTTTTTTTTAACTTTTTTCCATTTTGTTTTGGTATGTAAAACATGAGATAGTAGCCAGATGAGCTTCTCTTTTGTTTGTGAGTTCCAAAGCACATGAGCTCCTTATTCCTTGTCACTGCATTATATGCATTTTACTTGCAGATGGTTATCATTGGTTGACAGCTCTCAAGCACACAGAGGCCACACCTACGACTAAGGACAAATTGGAATGAGTTACTGAGCATGTCATATTATGTGAGAAGCTTCATGGGAGTGCACCACCAAGTGCCTCCAATTCCCTAAGATTATGTAAATAAAGGCTACATCTGAAAATCACTGGAAAAGTCATGTAGTTGTACATGAAAGTCAAATCAAACCACAAAACCAAAATGCAAGGCAAAATCAATGTAAAGAAAAAAAGCAAAGGTCTTTTCACTATCTTGTTTTAAAACGACCTTAAGTAAGACATTGAAGAAACTTGATCTTTTCATAAAGAGATTCCATTACACAGATGGCGGTGAATGATCACTAAATCATAACGATGACCACCATGTTACATGCCCAGAACTGACAAACAACACACTGTAAAAAATCAAACTTAACAAAAGTGTAAATGACTGTACTTGGCAGGTTATCTGAGCAAAAATTCATGAAAAAGTTGGAGCAATAATGTAAAACAAGTTTATGGAACCTAATCAAAGATTTATTTCTTTAAATGAAAAAAAATAGTTTGGTTAACAATATTGAATGAGTTCATCCAAAACCATTCTTCAACTTATTATAGTGTGTTATATCAATAATAAAAAAAAAAAAAAGGAAAATGTTCATTGGCTGTTGTTGGGATGCATGCCTGGTATATTTACTATATGCAGTATAGTGCAGACATCTTTGAAAGTTGAAATGAGCATGTGTTTCTCCTTCTTTCAAACTTGGCTCCTAAACACAGTGAGCATGAAAGATTTTCTTTTGTTATAGCATGAAGACATGATTTTAGATCAGCACATTTATTTTGGACCGACTAAACATATCTTTAAGAGTTTGTTTCGTGGTAGCCGCTGTTTCCCCAAATGTGCTTGACTGAGCAGGCCTCTTAACTGCAGGGTACTGCAACTGAAAAGTAGAGAAACTGTGTTTTTATCACTGCAGGAACTTTTTCAGAAACCAGTAACTTTATCATTCGGAATTATCCAATATGGGAGCTAAACATCCTTGTTTTAGAGCCAGATTTGTGGTTCCACTATCTTGTAGGAACCGTAAGTATTGTGTAAATTTGAAGTGGCATAAAATGCGAAACAGCTTTCTTTCAGCTCGTGCCGAAATCACTGAACTTGCTTTGCTTTCTTGTATTACCCACTTTAAGCAGTTCTAAGATGCAAAACTTAATCATTATCAAAACCCTGAAATCATGACTCTTTTTAGAATTGACAATGTCTGACAGTCAATCTAAACAAACCACCAGAATCGCTTTCAATTTCTAAATTCCTAACTTGCGCGTGGAAAATGCGTTCTGCTCCACCGATGACATATTCCAGCTGTTGAGAAAGAATTAGCGGTGACATATGAAGGCATATGAATAATGAAAGAAACTGAATAGTAACATAAAAGTCAATCAGTCTGACTTATTATGTGTTGTTTGATACAATTTCTCTTGTTTGTGTTAGGGGGAAAGCAGTCTGTTTTCAGTGGTCTGATGCTGTGATAAACTTCGTGCGTATGCTACAAATTAGATGCTTAAATGTGAATTTAAACCAGTGCCTCCAGGTTGAAAGATTTTAGGCTGCTTTCAGAATTTCAATCTCAAGTTTATCTGTTCAATTCCAGTTGATAAATTGTTTATTAGTAATTTACAGTGCATCCGGAAAGTATTCCTAGCGCATCACTTTTTCCACATTTTGTGATGTTACAGCCTTATTCCAAAATGGATTAAATTCATTTTTTTCCTCAAAATTCTACACACAACACCCCATAATGACAACGTGAAAAAGTTTACTTGAGGTTTTTGCAAATTTATTAAAAATAAAAAAACTGAGAAATCACATGTACATAAGTATTCACAGCCTTTGCTCAATACTTTGTCGATGCACCTTTGGCAGCAATTACAGCCTCAAGTCTTTTTGAATATGATGCCACAAGCTTGGCAGACCTATCCTTGGCCAGTTTCGCCCATTCCTCTTTGCAGCACCTCTCAAGCTCCATCAGGTTGGATGGGAAGTGTCGGTGCACAGCCATTTTAAGATCTCTCAAGAGATGTTCAATCGGATTCAACTCTGGGCTCTGGCTGGGCCACTCAAGGACATTCACAGAGTTGTCCTGAAGCCACTCCTTTGATATCTTGGCTGTATGCTTAGGGTCGTTGTCCTGCTGAAAGATGAACCGTCGCCCCAGTCTGAGGTCAAGAGCGCTCTGGAGCAGGTTTTCATCCAGGATGTCTCTGTACATTGCTGCAATCATCTTTCCCTTTATTCTGACTAGTCTCCCAGTTCCTGCCAATGAAAAACATCCTCACAGCATGATGCTGCCACCACCATGCTTCACTGTAGGGATGGTATTGGCCTGGTGATGAGCGGTGCCTGGTTTCCTCGAAACGTGACGTCTGGCATTTACACCAAAGAGTTCAATCTTTGTCTCATCAGGCCAGAGAATTTTGTTTCTCATGGTCTGAGAGTCCTTCAGGTGCCTTTTGGCAAACTCCAGGCGGGCTGCCATGTGCCTTTTACTAAGGAGTGGCTTCCGTCTGGCCAGTCTACCATACAGGCCTGATTGGTGGATTGCTGCATAGATGGTTGTCCTTCTGGAAGGTTCCCCTCTCTCCACAGAGGACCTCTGGAGCTCTGACAGAATGACCATCGGGTTCTTGGTCACCTCCCTGACTAAGGCACTTCTCCTCTGATCGCTCAGTTTAGATGGCCGGCCAGCTCTAGGAAGAGTCCTGGTGGTTTCGAACTTCTTCCACTTACAGATGATGGAGGCCACTATGCTCATTGGGACCCTCAAAGCAGCAGAAATTTTTTTGTAACCTTCCCCAGATTTGTGCCTCGAGACAATCCTGTCTTGGAGGTCTACAGACAATTCCTTTGACTTCATGCTTGGTTTGTGCTCCGACATGAACTGACAACTGTGGGACCTTATATAGACAGGTGTGTGCCTTTCCAAACCATGTCCAGTCAACTGAATTTACCACAGGTGGACTTCAATTAAGCTGCAGAAACATCTCAAGGATGATCAGGGGAAACAGGATGCACCTGAGCTAAATTTTGAGCTTCATGGCAAAGGCTGTGAATACTTATGTACATGTGCTTTCTCAGTTTTTTTATTTGTAATAAATTTGCAAAAATCTCAAGTAAACTTTTTTCACATTGTCATTATGGGGTGTTGTGTGTAGAATTCTGAGGAAAAAAATGAATTTAATCCATTTTGGAGTAAGGCTGTAACATAACAAAATGTGGAAAAAGTGATGCGCTGTGAATACTTTTCGGATGCACTGTATACAGTATATGAATGTCATTATTCCTTGACCTTATTCAAAATTAGTAAATATGTATAACTAAACGCTCCTTTACTATAAATGTAATGTTCTCAACAAAAGTATCGCCTGTTGTGTGAATAGAGAAAGAGAAGCAAAGGACCCTCTCTCCTGTGTTGTGAAAGCCAACGGTGAAAGAAGTTCTAAATACAGCAACATCCAGATTGCTCAGAGCCTGTTTTAGTTAAGATTTTTGATCTGCTTTTTTAACTTATTTATTGCTCTCTTGTTTAAACACCGTGTATTAATATTAATTTTGCAGACTTTGGCTTTCACATCACAACTCAGAGCGGCTTCTTTCTCAGCTCAAGTTGTGAAGTTTGCTTTGACCAAACAGAGGTGTTCAGCACTAAAGTTCGACAACCTTTAGACAACCTTCTAGAATATAAAAACAAAGACAACAAGAACCGCATCCCCCCTGTTGTCACCTACAACCCACATCTTGAAGCACTTCGAAAAATTATAAAAGAACTTCAGCCAATGCTAAACAATGACCAAACACTTAAAAATGTATTTCCTGGACCTCCCCTCCTGGCATACAGACAACCACCAAACCTTCAGCAACTAATTGTCCGAAGCTCCCTAAGTGCACCTACAGAAAATGGCACATCTCCCCGACTACATAAAAGATATAAAACATGTGCCCAGATTTATAATACAGACCATATAGTTATACCACACTGCCGACTAGAACATCACACAAAGGGATCATTTTCCTGCAGATCATCTAATGTGGTCTACCTAATTCTCTGCATGAAATGTCCTGACACTGCACTCTATGGGAGAAACTGGACAAACACTCCATCAGAGAATGAATTTACACAGGTTCCACATTAAACGTGGCAATACAGATGTTCCTGTAGCGTCCCACTTCAACAGCCATGGACACTGTGAGAGGGACTTTAAAGTCACAGTGCTTATGGGCAACTTCAGAACACAGCAAGAGAGAAAAGAATGGGAAGTTAAACTCATGCTAAAATGTAACACATTGCAACATGGCTTAAATAGAGACAAGAGTTTTATGGCCAGATATGAGAATTGTTTGCATCTCTCAGACTGACATTGACAACCTGACTACAGATCCACATTGTATTGAAAAACTCATTAGAAACTTCAAAAGACTTTGTTGGACAGTTATCTTATCAAAAGATCTTGACCATACATTGTTCTTCTCTCTTGTTAAATGAACCCTAGCCTGAAGGAGTCTATTAATTTTTTACATTTAAGATTTCTCACTTAAATATTTACCAATGTTGTATCTGTCCTCGTGTCTATATAAATACAGAACTCCAGTTTCTGAAATACATCTTGTCTGAAGAAGGGGCCTGAGTTGCCTCGAAAGCTTGCATATTGTAATCGTTTTAGTTAGCCAATAAAAGGTGTCATTTTGCTTGACTTTTCACTTCATTCATAGTGGCTAACATGGTACAACACCCTAGTACTGAAGAATATATAGTATTTTAAAGGTTGGCAATGAGGTTTTTTTATATTGGAAATTTTTTTTTAATAGTATGTTGATCATCTCAGGGCCTATGAGGTTCTCAGTTAGTATCATGAAATATGCTAATTATTCATACGACAAAATAAAATATGGGAAAGTTAGTTACACACTGAAAACTTAAAAGAAATTTCAGTACCTAATGAAATAAATTATTGTTTTAGTCCTTATCAATATGCTTTTGAATGGCATGCATTAAATTATCCATCCATCCATTATCCAACCCACTATATCCTAACTACAAGGTCATGGGGTCTGCTGGAGCCAATCCCAGCCAACACAGGGTGCAAGGCAGGAAACAAACCCCAGGCAGGGCACCAGCCCACTGCAGGGCGCACACACACACACACCAGGGCTAATTTAGGATCACCAATGCACCTAACCTACATGTCTTTGGACTGTGGGAGGAAACCCACGCAGACACGGGAAGAACATGCAAACTACACGCAGGTAGGACCCGGGAAGCGAACGCAGGCCTCCTAACTTTGAGGCAGCAGCGCTACCCACTGTGCCACCGTGCTAAATATGTAAAAATATTTTTATGTTTGTCATTGCTGTCTTACTTTAAAGGTTACTATGTTGTTACGTGTAATAGTTACACTGAAATGCATCAGAAAGATGACACTCATGAATGTGCCTACGTCGGTAGATAAGCTTCAAGAAATTCTTTGTGAAAAGTTACAAATTAATAAAAACTTTATCATCCAGTATGAGGACCCAGATTTGGTGGTCAACTGTGCAATCTGACTGATATGAATGAGCTTTCAGCTGATAAAGTGACTCTTAAAATTATTTGGGAGGCGTTTTTTAGCTGCATCACAAATTGAGTAAGATAGAAATGAACACACAGAGTCTGACACTGCTTCCTCACCTGACACAGCAAGCGTCTCATCCAACAGGTCCAGTCAATCTCCTTCTACCTCCAGAACAGAGCAGTGGGCACAGACATTTCAAATACCAACCTTTTCATATGATGTGGAGTTCAGACTCCAAAAAGCAAATGAAGTCAATGCAAAGCAGGAAACTACACTGGATGTTACCAGAGTTTGACTGAAAATGCGCTACTGTATAAGTAATACGTCATAGACAGAGTTTGTAAATTGTCTCTTTCTCTTTATGTGTCCTATAGGTTTTTGCTGAATTCAAAAGGGTAACGTGTTGACCTCAAAACTGCCTTCTTGACATCTCTCAATGTGCATGCCACCACCCTAATTAAACTGTATCGTGCAAGGAGTGGAAACCTTGTAGAAGAGATGCAATGTCTCATACAACAACTTGATGATCAGATAACTATAAGCAGATATTAAACCCACTGTTGACTGTTTGAGGGCATGCTATTCAGTTTGATACAGATAGAGATTTAAAGAAAATAGCATGTGCTGTGAATGCTGAGCATTTAGAAAGCGTTTGAGAAACAGAGTCATCATATAGTCTGAATAACTGATTCTGTGCACTCATGACTGAAATGTCATTCATTGCTTTAAATGTACCTAATAATTGGCTAATTGAAAATCTCATTGTTTTCCCATCTTCCACACAACAAATATATAATATCTCACAGGAGGGCTACAGCTATACGAGGCTTTCCACTGTGTCTTAGAGAGCATGAACATATAACAAAGACCTGTTTGGTGAGTTTTCAGTAATTTTATTTTGATTCCTCTTAACACTTGTTATATTATAAAACAGGGGTGTCCAGCTCTGGTCCTGGAGGGCCGCTGTGGCTGCAAGTTTTCATTCCAACCATTTTCTTAATTAGTGACCAGCTTTTTCTTCTGATTAACTCCTTCTTCATTAATTTTAATTGAATTGCTATTTAAGACTTGGCGGCTTAATTGTTTTTTTTTCTCATTAATTAGCAGCTAAACAATGAGATGCAAAATGAGCTAACTCAAGAGCAGCTTGCCTGTGTACATCATACCATATATGAAAATAAAGAAAGGTGAAGGTCTCTGTAATTTTGATCTGCTCAGGTCCACACAGCATTTTAATGGTGCTCTTAGAAAAAAACAAAATCATCTGTTTTGAAAATGTGTGCTTTGGTAGAATGAGAGCAGCAACAAGCCATGGAATTAAATAACAGATTTAATTAACAACATGAATCATCTATTATTAACAAACTGGTTGGAGTGAAACTGATTTGAGTTTGAGGCCCGGACATAGCTGGTTATCTGTTGGCTCACTTCACATCTCATTTTTGATTTGCTGCTATTTACGGAAAAAAGAAGCAATTCAGAGGGATAAATCTTAAAAAAAGGTCATTAAAATAAACTGTTCAACATTTAGAAAAATGGTTAGAATGAAAACTGCAGCTACAGTAGCCTTGCAGGATCAAAGTTGGTCACCCCCGGTATAGAAACATAGCCTCACAGACTAGACTATGTTGGATCACATATACTAGAAGGATATTACATGCTTATGATCATAGAGCAGGTTTCTTGATCTCAGTCTTTGCAACAGCAGACTTTAGTTTCAGCCAAATTGTGTAGAATTTTGATATCCTTGGTGTTTTGATGTTAGTGACTCTGTCAGATTAACCCTAAAAAAAATCACCAATAGCACTGAAATGGTTTCCCAAAGGCTCTGTTACATGAACATTTTTGAGAAAGAGGTCATTTAAAAATGAGAACATTCTTTTAATGACAACCTCTTATTTAAAACTATATTGTAGTCCACAATCTAACAAATATTATTGTCTTATGGGGTACCATTTCATTAAATGATTTTTTTTCTGTTTACTCTTCCTCCTAGAATACAGATCCAGAAGGCTCCTACACTAGAGGGGTGAAAATGAGCTTCCTTGAAGTGATGGAGGATGACAGCTCCCAGGCCACACCGCAGACATGTGTGAACCTGGCCATCGTACTGGAGGAAATGGTAGTCATTGAAGACCTTTGAGATCTCCTCAATGCCTTTATGGTGCTTTTTGAACTACTATATGCTCTAAACATGCAGTATCCTAAAGGGCTCAAATAGACTTTTGAAGCTGTGGAGAACATCTTTGTGGGATTGGGAAACAAATGCGGCAATAGAGTTCAGTCTCTAAAGAATAAACTTTTTAAAAAGTAGACTTCTCTGGATAGAGACATGTCTCTTTTGAGTTTTTATGCTCATACGTTACTGTTCTTTACAATATGTTGAGTATTCTTAGAAAACATTTCATATAGCTAGTGCCGTATTTATACCATTTTGTGCATTTATTGAATGCATTTTCAAAAATATAATCTAAAATAGATTTGGGATTAAGATTTATATCATATTTAGTTGGAAAGTTAAAGACTGTGTGGAGGTTATGCAGGAATTTGTACATGGGGAGGTGAAATAGCAGTTGACAACTGTGTTAATATGAATGGATTTATTGTGTTGACGTTTTTTAAGCTAGATGTAAATTAACACTCCGTATTTGAAAAAGAAACAATATGGTAGTATTTATTTTATTGTTTTTGTTTGTTTAATGCAAAAAAGACTAATTCCAGGTACTGTGCCTGTTGAACAGTATGCAAAACAAAGATAATATTTTCTTTACAATACTTGCCTTAACTGTCATTTTTGGGTTTTATGGCAAAACCTGTTATTGCATAACAGTATTGATTTCTAATGGCATTTTTGTTAACTCAACTTTAAAAAGTTGTTCACAGAGCATTGAATACATACATTTTTTAAGTTTGTTATAAAAATATTTAAAAAGTTGGCACAGCTCAAAAATGTGCTCACCATTAGTTGCATTTCATAATACAAAAATCTCTCTAATGTTAGATCAACTAAATATTTCTTTTACTGATAACATCAGTCTGTTAGTGAGTATAACTATAAATACAAAAAGTTGAGCCAACAAAAAAAAAAAAATCAAAATTTGTACTAAGATTTTTTTTTTGTTGTGCAAGCTTTTACATTTTTTTTACAGTGCATGGCTATGACTGTCACAGCATGGCAGTGTCATAATCTGGACTTTGTTATTTGTTTATTTATTTATCTATATATTTTAAAGCCTTCCCTTGGCAACTAAAAATAATTGATGTAGGAGTTTTTTAGAGATGTTCATTTTAAAATGTGTCTTCCTGAGGTGCTGTTTTGCTTTTAGAATCAGTGCTACCATTGTTTGCTGTTAGTAATGCAGGGTTATCTGGCTGTTGCTGGGCAAGAGATCTGGGAATATGTGACGCATGAATCAATTACCAAGACAGCATAAAGGCCAGTGTCATACACTATTTTACTCTCTGAGTTTGTGACTAATTGAAAACTTAAACTTCTAGTGTCATTGTTGTTAAAGATCTCTCTGGCTACAAAGTGTTTTCTATCCTTTAAATTTGATTTGCACCTTGTGTTTTGGCATAAGCTAAGTGAAATATTCAGGTTTTTGACTCTCTCGGTGCATCTCTCGATTTACTATTTTGATTCCTGTCCTGACCATTGCTTATTTTAATCATGTCCTCTTGGTTTCAACCTTGGCTCATTATTACTATTATATTACATCTCCTACTTAAAACTATTGTCACCTCGTACAGTCATTACAGGCAGCGCACTTCCAAAAATCAGTGTGTATTGAGTTCAAAATTGAAAACAGAAGCTTCCAAAGCGATGATTAAATCAGGGCTGCACTCTTTGATTGACTGGCACACCGTTCAAGTGTTTCCTGTCTTAGTCCATATCTGTGATGATACAGTGAACCAGTGATACTATATTCCTATACTTAAATGAATTAATTGTTAAAAACAGATACATGAATTAAAGTTGGGTCTTAATGGGAACAGTTCCATCTTTGATTTCACTCTTAATGTTGCTTTGCCGGCATAGGAGGCACAATGTCAAATGGCTACTTTAGGTACAGCAGACTGCAATAAACTTTATTTTGGGATTTGTGCATATGGCTGTCTTATGTGTACTAAAGTTTCTGCAAAATTATGCACATATTGTTACCACCTCATAAATAAAAATATATGAGATATATATGTTATGTTATATGGGAAGAAAATAATAAAAAGTTACATTTTGAACAATCACTATCATGTGCACACAATTTGAGACCTTTCGAATCAAAATTCATTTTTGATTAATTTGATCTACTTCAGAGTAGATTACATATTACCATAGAAGATACAAGTTGGCTGGCATGCCTGCCGGAATGGATGGCCCATCTAATGGAAGGGTAGAAAGAGAAAACCACCCAGGGTCATGTTCTCCCCCATTCTAACAGGTGCCAGCAGCTCTTTGGTGGGACTCCCATATATACACCCACGCAGAGCTTCATGGGAATTGGATTTCAAATGGGCAGCCCTGCTGGGTTTCATGGGAGTAAGCAGAAGAAGCTGGGTGGAGGAGTTTTTCTCCTCTTAGGGAAGTTCTCCCACCATATAATAGCACCGGAAGTGCTCCCAATTCCAGTATAAAGGAAGCCATTCCTTCTTTCCTCCCCCTCCTTTAGGCAGGAGGAAGAGAATGAAGCTCAGTGAGGAGGAGTTGAGAGAGAAGGGAACAAGTGACAAAAGGAGAGGTGAAGGGTTTATTGTACTTAATGAAGAAACCTGTATAACAGAGGTATTTGTGTAAGTATCTGGGATTTCTGTTTGTATTGATGTGTCAGGGGTGCTGCAACACCCCTTACTGGTCAAAATATACAGTATGTTAATCCTTTTTTATTAAAAACAATTACATCTGACCAATGACATTATAATAATAAAGGCTGAAATTAGAGAAGATTATACACATTATAATATTATTGAACATTAATGTTTTGGAAATATGAAAACACCAGATAAAGTAATTTCAAAAAAATGTCTTCTGGAAACAAATGTGCAAAGTGAACAGTATAACAAACTAAACAACACCTCCATCTAGTATTCCTTTTATGTCATTCTCAGGCCTCTTCCTTATTATTTCTGCTTGTACCATTTTGAGTTCTATCTGAAAGTTTCTCTCATCTTAATTGTACTTTAAGGTAAGAACATGTGTTTTAGTAAATTACTTCTTGCATACACAAAAGTGTAATAAGTTGTAATTTGGAATCTCTCTGAATATTAACCAGAATACTCATGTTTATAATAAATTGGCAGTAGTCCCCCTGTTTGAAATGTGACAGCATTGTGGTTCACTATAATGTGTTTGAACCACTCAGCACATTATGGGGGAAAAGGTCTACTAGGAGTTCTTGGGCTGTGAAGTGGAAGTTTGGGCTCAGGGATGTAGGAATACCTGGAACCGCCATAGGGGGCTTGGGGGAGAAGACCCCAAGTGTTTCAGATACTTTACCTTGCATAACATGAAGAGTCATCCCTGGCCAGTGACCCAATAAGTGCAGACTGTGAAAAGTACACATCTGCTGGGAGGAAGAGACACCAAGGTGGTTATAGGAGAGATAGATGGTTTGTGTAATACTTATGAATTATAGGTTTTTCTTTTTTTTTTTTTTTAGAATATTTTCACAAAATTTTTAGACTTTTTACAAGTATTTCCGTTTTTTCATTTTATAACTGTGTCAGTAATGTCATTCCAGTGTAATCTTGTAAGGTTTTTTTCTACTTGTTGCCACTATTTTGTGGCATTTTTAACAGTGGATGCCATGTTTTTTATGCCTAGCTATGTGAGTGGGCAACATGTGTCATCATCACTTAGTGACTATTTAAGATGGAAGTACTGTATTATTCATGGTCTCAGTGTTGGGCTCTTTCAAAAAAATGAAAACACAGTGTTAGCTTTGGGTAGAGATTTCACATTGGTAGGGTGTGATAGGTTAGTCCTCCTCCAAATCCCTTAATTGTTCTTCCTCAAAGGAAGGTGTGTCAGCAGGATTTAGAAGGTGTACAACCATGCAGCTTAGAGGGAACATAGAAGAAGAAATGATTGAATTGTTTACAAATACGAAAGAAATTAGTTAAGAAGATACCATGTGTTACTTTAAAACATACTCTGCATCAAGAACACAGGGACACAGTTGAAAACTACTTAAGAAAATCTAATTCAATTTTAAAAAGTGTTTCTTCATGCAAAGAACTACAAACACATGGAATAATTTACCAAGTAGTGTGGTGAAGAGTACAACTTTAGGGACACACAAACCTCAGCTTGATGCTATTTTGGACAATCTAGATGAATAGGATGGATGGGCTTGTTAGGCTGCATGGCCTGTTCTCATCACAGTTTTTGTAATGTAAAACTCACTTTTCCTGTTGGAGATGAGCCAGTTGAGGGAGTATTAGTATTATTTAAAGATAATCAACTATTAACAATTCCAAATGTAAGTAAGGCCCACCAGATAAACCCTGGCACATAGGACATGCTATACTGAGAATACCTTTAAATAATACTGCATTAGATAATTGCTGGAGAAATTATGGTAATAATCTTATTGTTACTATGACTCCACAATGAATAAGCACCATAGAAAGTGGGTAGATGGACATAAATCTAAGCCAAAATCTATTGCTGAACCTTGATTAATTTTATTTTTCCACCTTCTTAATAGAAATTGGTTGTGCATTTAGTATACTTTAATTTGTGGTGTTGATAACTATCAAGTAAATCTGGAACTCACTGCACATCACCATTACCAGGTGCCCAGGGATATGTCAGCTCAGTTTTATCTTCCTCCATTAAGAAGAGATTCTATTTTTGCTTGGAACAGATTTATAATTGGAGGTCAAAAGGAAATCTGAAAATGTAAGAATAATGTGATGTGCTACATTTGGTAAAGCAGTTGATAATGAAGAATAAAACCTTTTGCAGAGCTTTAAATAGTTGTTCAGTCACAGCTTGTCTTGCAGCACTGGTAAATTTTGCTTCACAAAACATCCCAGATGTGTGGCGCAGATGGCAACAAACGCTAAACCAATCTCTCATATCTACTGCCACTTGCTGCAGCGTTAAACACTGTTTCTCATCTAATGAAGAAACATGCTTATTTGTATTTTTGCCTGTCACCACAAAGAACAAATGTAAAGCTTGGGAAAATAAAGTGCAAGCTCACCAGAGTTTGACTTTTCAAGATATACTGAAAATTATTTCTACTTTTCTTCTGATATTCCTTCTCATTGCAAAAGCATATAATTTCAGTTAAGCTGTGAATTTTAATTGTCTATATATATATCTAGTAGAAGGCTTTCGTTTTTGCATTTTGTACTTCATTTAGTATGAGAGTGAGAGCCTCAGGCTCAGGATAAAGCAGGTAATGTTTCCAAGGTTATTTTAAATTAATTAATGGAGAAAATTTGACAACAACCAAGCTCCTAAGTAACATACAACTATGAGCTAGAGTGAAACAAGCATAGAAAAGTGATACAGTATATGAATTTTAAGTCAGCAAACCCACAACAATTGAAATAAACATCAGTACAGTACACTGCCTTATTCAGTCAATTTAGTAAATTATCTGTAAGATGTAGGTGATGGATAGTAGAGGAGGTGAATCTCAACCAGTTCCTTCTTTTGATTGTTTTCTTTCTTGTAATTAATTTAAGGGAGCAAATACACGCAAGCACATGGATTTACTCTCAAGAGAATGAAGAGTAAAAACGAACACAGTATGTTAATATGGTAGCTAGTGTGGTTCATATTTACCCAAACAGCAAATAAGATGATATATTGTGGGAACTCCAAAAGGATTTTTAAAAGAAAGAAAGAAAGAAAGAAGGTAGAGCACTTACAGATGCAAACATGCAATCAGAATGTATTGTAGATGAACTGAATGAAAGCAAGTCTACTTTTTCAGTACTTTTTAATACAAAAAATAAATACAAAATGATTTCTAATAATTAAAAATAAAAACCGAGCCACAAGGGATGCACAAATCAATGTGTTTCTTCATGCCAGTCCCAAGCCCGGATAAATGGGGGGGGTTACATCAGGAAGGGCATCCGGTGTAAAATTTTGCCAAATCAATATGCAGACAACAATACAAATTTCCATACCGGATCTGTTGAGCCCCGCGTTAACAATGACCGCCACCAGTACTCTTAGCCAACAGGTTGCTGGTGGAAATTGGGCTACTGTTGGCCGAAGAAGAAGGAGAAGAAGGGGGGGGAGACATGTCTGGAGGCAGAAGGAGAGGAGGAAGGTAAAGAGAGTGGAGCTAAAGGTAGGAACTTTGAATGTTGGCAGTATGACTGGTAAGGAAAGAGAGTTAGCAGATATGATGGAAAGAAGAAAGGTTGATATATTGTACATTCAAGAGACTAAATGGAAGGGGAGTAAGGCCAGGTGGATCGGAGATGGATGCAAGTTGTTCTATCATGGTGTGGATAGGAAGAGAAATGGAGTAGGGGTTATTCTGAAGGAACAGTATGTCAAGAGTGTTTTGGAGGTGAAAAGAGTGTCAGACAGAGTAATGATTATGAAGCTGGAAATTGGAGGTGTGATGATGAATTTTGTTATTGCATATGCCCCACAAGTTGGGTGTGCAATGGATGAGAAAGAAGATTTTTGGAGTGAGTTGGATGAAGTGATGAACAGTGTACCCAAGGGACAGAAAGTGGAGATCAAGAAGAGGAAGAGAGTGAGTGCAGAGCCAAGGATCAAATGGTGGAAGTTGAAAAAGAAGGACTGCGAGGTTGAGTTTAGGGAGAAGGTGAGACAGGCACTGGGTGGTAGTGAAAAATTACCAGACAGTTGGGAAACTACACCAGATGTAGTAAGGGTGACAGCAAGAAGGGTGCTTGGCGTGACATCTGGACAGAGGAAGGAGGAAAAGGAAACCTGGTGGTGGAATGGGGAAGTACAGGAGAGCATACAGAGGAAAAGGATGGCAAAGAATAAGTGGGACAGTCAGAGAGATGCAGAAAATAGACAAGAGGACAAGGAGATAAGGCACAAGATGAAGAGAGAGGTGGTGAAGGCTAAAGAAAGGTGTATGATGAGTTCTATGAAAGGTTGGACACTAAGGAGGGAGAAAAGGACCTGTACCGACTGGCTAGATAGAGGGACTGAGCTGGGAAAGACGTGCAGCAGGTTAGGGTAATAAAGGATAAAGATGTAAATGTACTCACAAGCCAGGAGAGTGTGTTGAGCAGATGGAAAGAGTACTTTGAGAGGTTGATGAATGAAGAGAACGAGAGGGAGAAGAGGTTAAATGATGTGGAGACAGTGAATCAGGAAATGCAATGGATTAGCAAGGAGGAAGTAAGGACAGCAATGAAGAGGATGAAAAATGGAAAAGCCGTTGGTCCAGATTACATACCTGTGGAAGCTTGGAAGTGTTTAGGAGGGAAGTCTGTGGAGTTTTTAACCAGATTGTTTAATGTAATCTTGAAAAGTGAGGGGATGCCTGAGGAGTGGAGAAGAAGTGTACTGGTGCCGATATTTAAGAATAAGGGGGATGTGCAGGAATGTAGTAACTACAGGGGGATAAAATTGATGAGCCACAACATGCAGTAATGGGAACGAGTAGTGGAAGCTAGGTTAAGAAGTGAGGTGATGATTAGTGAGCAGCAGTATGGTTTCATGCCAAGAAAGAGCACCACAGATGCAATGTTTACTGGGTGTTGATGGAGAAGTATAGAGAAGGCCAGAAGCAGTTGCAATGCGTCTTTGTGGACCTGTAGAAACCAAATGACAGGGTGCCTCGAGAGGAGTTGTGGTATTGTATGAGGAAGTCGGGAGTGGCAGAGAAGTATGTAAGAGTTGTACAAGATATGTACAAGGGAAGTGTGACCGTGGTGAGGTCTGCAGTAGGAGTGACGGATACATTCAAGGTGGAGGTGGGATTACATCAGGGATCGGCTCTGAGCCCTTTCTTATTTGCAGTGGTGATGGACAGGTTGACAGACAAGATAAGACAGGAGTCCCCGTGGACTATGATGTTTGCTGATGACACTGTGATCTGTAGCAATAGTAGGGAGCGGGTTGAGGAGACCCTGGAGAGGTGGAGATATGCTCTAGAGAGAAGGGGAATGAAGGTCAGTAGAAACAATATAGAATACATGTGTGTGAATGAGAGGGAGGTCAGTGGAATGGTGAGGACGCAAGGAGTAGAGTTGGTGAAGGTAAATGAGTTTAAATACTTGGGATCAACAGTACAAAGTAATGGGGATTGTGGAAGAGAGGTGAAAAAGAGAGTGCAGGCAGGGTGGAATGGGTGGCGTAGAGTGTCAGGAGTGATTTGTGACAGACAGATATCAGCAAGAGTGAAAGGGAAGGTCTACAGGACGGTAGTGAGACCAGCTATGTGATATGGGTTAGAGACGGTGGCACTGACCAGAAAGCAGGAGACAGAGCTGGAGGTAGCAGAGTTAAAGATGCTAACATTTGCATTGGGTGCAACTAGGATGGATAGGGTTAGAAAAGAGTATATTAGAGGGTCAGCTCAAGTTGGACGGTTGGGAGACAAAGTCAGAGAGGCGAGATTGTGCTGGTTTGGACATGTGCAGAGGAGAGATGCTAAGTATATTGGGAGAAGGATGCTAAGGATAGAGCTGCCAGGCAAGAGAAAAAGAGGAAGGTCTAAGAGAAGGTTTATTGATGTAGTGAGAGATAAATAACAACTTGCTCCTAAATATAACCAAGACTAAGGAGCTCATCGTGGACTTCAAGAAGAGGGCAGACAACATCCAGCCACTCATCACTAACGGGGACTGTGTCTCAGACTTCCGCTTCTTTGGAGTCACCATTAGGGAGGACTTGACCTGGGGAACACACACTGATAAGTGTGGCACGCGGCTGGGGGTGGTACCCATCCAGGATGCCCAGGAGGACCAGAGGAGGGCTTGCCCTGGTTGTGTTGGAGTCGGGTGGAAGCAGACAGAGTCTTGGAGGAGAGGAGTAGAGGCGGCCAGAAGAGTAAAGGCATTGAGAGAGAAGGCCTTGACTTTGGGGTGATTGGTGCTGCGGAACTGGGTTGTGTGTGTTCACCATTCATGTAAATAGTGTAAATAAATGTGTTGTGGTGTTTTAACATCATGTCTACCTGTCTGTGTCTGGCCTGTTCCCCACAATGGCATCCCAGATGGGACTCTCTGCCTGTTGCAAGGCAGGGACCCCAAAAAAATAATTTTGTGAGCAGTGTGTCTTGCATGTCCGCCAATGATTGGATGGAGGCGGGATGAAGGAATGTCCATCACGTGCCGGGGAGAGACCCGATTGGGCCAGAGGGAAAGGCCCACAGGAAGCAGCCGACATGTGTTGCTGACAGACAGGGAAGCCCACCGTCGGCTGACTTTCTGTCCTTGCCTGTGGTCCTGCGTGAACTGGAGGAGTGCCTTCAGTTCGCAGGGCCATTATTGCAGGTGCTGAGTGCTCTCCGTGCAGAGTTGCAGAAGATGGAGGGGAAGGCAGTCGTGTCATTACAGATGCTGCGTGCTGCAGCAGAACGGTGCAACGCTGAATCCTTTGGCTGGAGTAGTACGGCGGGGAAGGTGAGAAGAGCTGACCCCGTAAAGCATGCGGGAGGTCCCACCGAAAAGGCCCGTGAAACACATGATCAGAACCAAGTAGGGGGATCTCCACCAGTGGACGCGGCAGCGGGTGCTGCACGCGTGGTGAGGGGGGAAAGATCGAGAGGGCTGGCAGGAGGGGGGCTGATGAGTGCCCCGGGTCCTTCCATTGGGACGCAGAAGGGACAGAGTCTCTTTTTATGCCATAAGGAGTCTCAGACCGTCATGGCGTTCCAGAGTAAAGGGAGGAATCGAGGGGAGAATGCCAGTTCCTCCGATAGGAAGGGACGGGATGCTGGGTGCTCACATCCAGAGAAGGGTCGCCCTCTGCGGCACGTGCGGTCCTGTCCAATGTCCCAACACGGGGGGCACAGAGGTCTCAAAAGAGGGGCCGAGGTGGCAAATGCCGGGGTGCCGGTCAGAGGGGGGACCGTTGCCCACATACAAAACGAGGAGTCGACGAGTGGTGATGTCAGGGCAATGTCTCTGCCCTTTGTTCTGATTTATATTTTGCTGGATCGGGCCCTGGAGTGCAGTATGTTGGCTTCCCGCCATGGAAGACCTGCCCTTGCAGGACGGGCCGCTGGCCCCTAGGGGTCTCAGCTTGTGGTGGGGTACTACAGGACACCCGGGAGGACCGGAGGAGGGCTTGCGCCTCCTCCAGACCATGAGGGGGCGACTGCCCTGATTGTGTTGGGGAGCACGGGTGCAGAGCTTTGAAGCTCAACCCTGTAGGGGCCCGTGGTCACCGCCAGGGGGCGCCCCAATGCCTGGAGAGCCTTGAACCTCAGCACTTCCGCCACACCCGGAAGTGCTGGGAGGAAGAGTATTGGGGACACCCGGAGTGCTTCCGGTTACACAGCCGGTACTTCTGCCACACAGGGGATGCTGGCAGAAGATTGCTGGAGAACACCTGGAGCACATCCGGGTGGATATAAAAGGGGCTGCCTCCCTCCATTTGATGGCTGGAGTCGGGTGGAAGCAGACAGAGTCTTGGAGGAGAGGAGTGGAGGTGGCCAGAAGAGTAAAGGCATTGAGAGAGAAGGCCTGGACTTTGGGATGATTGGTGCTGCGGCACTGGGTTGTGTGTGTTCACCATTTGTGTAAATAGTATAAATAAATGTGTTGTGGTGCTTTAACATCATTTCTACCTGTCTGTGTCTGGCCTGTTCCCCACATGAGGTAGTGAAGAAGGCCCAAAAGAGACTTTACTTCCTGAGGGTTCTCAGGAAGAACAACATCCCTGAGAAACTGCTGGTTTCCTTTTACCGCTGCACAGTGGAGAGCATCATGGCCTACTGTCTCTGTGCGTGGTTCTACAGTTGCACAGTAGCACAGAGGAAAGAGCTTCACAGGGTCATTAAGGTCGTCCAGTGAATAGTCAGCTGTCCTCTCCCCTCACTAGAAGAACTACATAGTTCCTATTGTCTCAGGAACGTCAAGAAAATTCTTCAGGACCCATTATACCCAGGACATGCATTGTTTGAATGCCTGCCTTCAGGCAGACGTTTCAGATCCATAAAGACTAATACAAATGGACTGAGAAACAGTTTCTATCCTTCAGCCATCACCATGCTGAATGTTGCTAAGTGATCAATCTGACCTAGTGCACCTTCATGTTTACAATACAGCTCTAAGTTAACATTGGATAAGGGGCAAGTGCAATATGACGTATGTATGAGTGGAAAACATTGTTCTGCTGTTATGGACTATTTTGGTACTTATTTTATTCCCTTTTTATTTTAGTTTTAACTTGAGTAATTATGTTCTGTTTTGTTTTTATTTTATTTTTTGCACTGGGAAATTGCACCTAAAATTTTGTTGTACAATATCTCATTGCTACAATGACAGTAAAGATTTTGATTTGATTTGATTTGAGGCAGGTGATGGGTCTAACAGAACAAGATGCAGAGGACAGAAAGATATGGAGGAAGATGATCCACTGTGGCAAACCCTAATGGGAGCAGCCAAAAGAAGAAGAAGAAGAAAAATAAAAAGTATTTCTTATTAATGACAACACAGCAGGTCCTGCTTTACAGTATCTGTAAGATGTAATGATACCATTCTCAGCAGACCAGCTAACAGAGCTGCTTAGGCTGTAATGTTTAAAACCATGAATACACATTTTGCAAGCAAAATAGATCACTACATTTTAAATACATGGAATAACCAATAAATGTTTATTCAACAAATATTTACCCATTTTGTGAATTTCTGAATTGAAGACAGGATTATTGACCAATGAATGATAGATAGATAGATAGATAGATAGATAGATAGATAGATAGATAGATAGATAGATAGATAGATAGATAGATAGATA
>JANRMT010062856.1:63225757-63240446 GCA_026402145.1 Polypterus bichir lapradei | reverse complement strand
ATAGATAGATAGATAGATAGATAGATAGATAGATAGATAGATAGATACTTTATTAATCCCAAGGGGAAATTCACATAATCCAGCAGCAGTATACTGATACAAAGAAACAATATTAAATTAAATAGTAATAAAAATGAAAAAAGTTAGCATTTACTCCCCCGGGTGGAATTGAAGAGTCGCATAGTGTGGGGGAGGAACGATCTCCTCAGTCTGTCAGTGGAGCAGGACAGTGACAAAAGTCTGTCACTGAAGCTACTCCTCTGCCTGGAGATGACACTGTTCAGTGGATGCAGTGGATTATTCATGATTGACAGGAGTTTGCTTAGTGCCCGTTGCTCTGCCACAGATGTTAAACTGTCCAACTTTACTCCTACAATAGAGCCTGCCTTCTTAACAAGTTTGTCCAGGCGTGAGGAGTCTTTCATCTTTATGCTGCCACCCCAGCACACCACCGCGTAGAAGAGGGCACTCGCCACAACCGTCTGGTAGAACATCTGCAGCATCTTACTGCAGATGTTGAACGATGCCAACCTTCTCAGAAAGTATAGTCTGCTCTGACCTTTCTTACATAGAGCATCAGTATTGGCAGTCCAGTCCAATTTGTCATCCAGCTGCACTCCCAGGTATTTATAGGTCTGCACCCTCTGCACACAGTCACCTCTGATGATCACAGGGTCCATGAGGAGCCTGGGCCTCCTAAAATCCACCACCAGTTCCTTGGTTTTGCTGGTGTTAAGATGTAAGTGGTTTGAGTCGCACCATTTAACAAAGTCTTTGATTAGCTTCCTGTACTCCTCCTCCTGCCCACTCCTGATGCAGCCCACAATAGCAGTGTCATCAGCGAACTTTTGCACGTGACAGGACTCTGAGTCATATTGGAAGTCTGATGTATATAGATTGAACAGGACCGGAGAAAGTACAGTCCCCTGCGGTGCCCCTGTATTGCTGAACACAATGTCAGACCTGCAGTTCCCAAGACGCACATATTGAGGTCTGTCTGTAAGATAGTCCACAATCCATGCCACCAGGTGTGAGTCTACTCCCATCTCAGTCAGCTTGTCTCTAAGGAGCAGAGGTTGGATGGTGTTGAAGGCGCTAGAGAAGTCCAAAAACATAATTCTTACAGCACCACTGCCTCTGTCCAGGTGGGAGAGGGATCGGTGTAGCATATAGATGATGGCATCCTCCGCTCCCACCTTCTCCTGGTATGCGAACTGCAGGGGGTCGAGGGCGTGGCGGACCTGTGGCCTCAGGTGGTGAAGCAGCAGCCGCTCCATGGTCTTCATCAGATGTGACGTCAGAGCAACAGGCCGGAAGTCATTCAGCTCACTAGGTCGTGATACCTTTGGGACAGGGGTGATACAAGATGTTTTCCAAAGCCTTGGGACTCTCCCCTGATCCAGGCTCAGGTGGAAGATGCGCTGTAGAGGACTCCCCAGTTCCAACGCACAGGCCTTCAGCAGTCGTGGCGATACACCATCTGGACCCGCTGCTTTGCTGGCACGAAGTCTTTTCAACTCTCTGCTCACATGGGCTGCTGTAATTGTGGGTGGGGATGTCTCACCTATGCTGGTACCAGCAGAAGGATGGTTGGAGGATGCAGTACTTCGAGGTGATAGTGGGTTAGGGTGATCAAACCTATTAAAGATGTTGTTCATTTGGTTTGCTCTCTCCACGTCTGTCTCGATGGCGGCACCCCGCTTCGAGCTGCAGCCAGTGATAATCTTCATCCCATCCCACACTTCCTTCATGCTGTTGTTCTGCAACTTCTGCTCCAGCTTTCTCCTGTACTGCTCTTTTGCCGCCCTGAGTTGGACTCGGAGTTCCTTCTGCACGCGCTTGAGCTCAAGCTGATCACCACCTTTAAAAGCCCTTTTCTTCTGGTTCAAAAGGCCCTTGATGTCACTTGTAACCCATGGCTTGTTGTTAGCATAGCAGCGTACTGTTCTTACTGGAACTACAATGTCCATACAGAAGTTGATGTAATCAGTTGTGCATTCAACAGCCTCTTCAATGTTCTCACTATGTGACCCCAGGAATATATCCCAGTCTGTAGTTCCAAAGCAGTCTCTCAGAGCCTGCTCTGCCTCAGGGGACCACTTCCTGAATGAGCGTGTGGTTGTAGGTAGCGCCCTCACTCTTGGTTTGTATTGAGGCTGTAGCAGAACCAGGTTATGATCCGCTTTCCCAAGCGCAGGCAGCGGGGTGGCGCTGTATGCGTCTTTAACATTTGCATACAGTAGGTCGATAGTCCTGTTTCCCCTGGTGTTACAATCCACATACTGGGAGAAGGCAGGTAATGTTTTGTCCAGCGTTACATGGTTAAAGTCTCCAGCGATTAGCACAAGTGCCTCAGGGTGCTGCGTTTGTAACTTAGCAACTGCGGAATGGATGATGTCACTCGCTATCTCCGCGTTCGCTTGAGGGGGGATGTAAACAATAACAACAATCACGTGTCCAAACTCTCTGGGCAAGTAATACGGACGCAGACTTACGGCCAACAGTTCGATGTCCCTGCAGCAATTGTAGATTTTAACGTTTACATGTCCTGAGTTGCACCACTTTGTATTGACATAGAGAGCGAGTCCTCCTCCTTTCTTCTTCCCGCAGGTACTTGCATCTCTGTCCGCTCTAACTGTGCTAAACCCGGGTAGCTCCACGTTAGCATCTGGGATGGTAGTTGTTAGCCACGTTTCACTAAAACACAGCAAGCTGCATTCTCTGTAGGTTCTGACAGTTTTCACCAGCACAGCCAGTTCGTCAATCTTATTTGGTAGTGAGTTCACATTTCCCAGGATCACAGAAGGCACCGACGGTTTATAACGCCATTTTCTCTCAAGTTGTCTCGATTTAATCTTATCTTTTATCTTTGCGCCGGCTCGGCTGCCCCGATATCGTCTTCTTACCTCGTCAGGTAAATAAGCAACCACACCGGCATGTGCATTTCTTCTCAGTGCTTTAAGCTGACTACTTGAATAGGCGATTCTCGGAGTGTAAAAATCCATGTCAAGTAGTAAAAATAGTAAAAAGTGTCCAGGGAGCAATTCCACATAAAAGAAAGTGGTAGAAGTGATCAGTGAAATAGATAAAAATAGAGATAAAAAGGTAAAAAGATAAAGTCATATACGGAGCTGCTGGAAAAGGCTGCCACTCGGATGCGGCGCCGGAAATGATATGAATGAATGAGGGAGGAGGCTAATTTTTAATTCAAATGGGAATGTGCCTTTCCTTTTTAGCTTTTACACTGAGTTTTCTGGAAGTGAAGTATTAATAGTTAAACATTTCTGGTTTCCTTGATGTATTGTGTGGTGATTTTTTGTTTAATTAAATCCTTGCTTTATACAAACTCTCTGCATTTTTTTATACAAGCTGAGGGTTTACGGTCATCCTTCCTTTTGTGGGTCTTTATGTTATTTTTCTAGTTGTTTTCCCTGCTTCCCATTTTTTGGGCCTGCTCCAGCTAAACTCAGCAAGTCATATTAGCGGCATAGCAGACCAGTAGGCACCTGTAGCTAAAGATATTAAAATTTATGTTTTATGCAGTATAAGGAGGTTGGTGTCTTGTAATCACAGTCCTGTTATATAGTATACATTAAGTAAAAGGTAAAAGGAAAATTAACTGTTCAATGGTAACAAATAGAGGAAAAGTATTGTCCTGGTGGGAGCGCTATAATTACACTTAGCCTATGCAGAAGACACTAAATAGTGCTTCCAACAGATCAATGAACAGATGGATTTATGGATTTTATATGTTAACATATTTATTTAAGGTCATTTTATTATCTTTTATTTCTAATGTCTTTTGATGCAAGAAAAAAAAAAACTTGTGAAGAAACTCCTTTCACAATTAAAGATTCTAAAAAACTGACTTGTATAAAAAATAAATACCAATTTTTTTCGATGTGTAAAACCACTGATTTTGCCTTCAACATACTCTTTGTTATGTCTCATAAGACAATACAGATGCATGAAAATGACAGACTTTAGCAAAATTCCATTAGAGTGTTAGTTTTACTGTTCTTTCAAATGGAAATAACTGAACTACATCCCAATCAATTAAGCAGTGAACTAAAAAAATTAAAATGACACATGAAACATTTTAGTATATACATTTTCATGAGTGCAGAACAGGAAAAAATCGCAAATGGCAATCGTCTTTATGTGACCTTCTAATAGCATTTTCCACTGGATCGCTGAGACATGACTATGGTATTCTTACCTAAATTAACACTGCTCAGGATTGCTTCATCCTGAGATAATAAGCTCTAAGAAAATTAGTTTCATAGCTATTTAGAGAGTAGAAGTATTGGCATGATAATCATAGCTCAACCTGATACGCATGTCTGTTAGAAACATGTAATGCTTCTCTGGACATAAATACAGTACCATAGTACAATCAATTTCAATTATAACTATCATGTAATGAATTATGAATAAATGTCTGTAGCCAACACTGCATGACTTTTTTCTGTGTTTTTCATTATGGTTACATATGGTACGTAGAGTAAGTAAATGTTCAGCAGATCTTTACATTACTATACCTCTGAGAGTTTCTAGATGCAATGGATGGGGGTTATGTAGGTGGCTGTTGACTCTTTCATAATAACTTGGATGATTACTTTGTGCGTGTTCATTGATATACAAGTAACTCAACTTATGATTTGTCCTTTGTCGAAAGCTCTTATTTCCTTTTGCTGGTTTGTATTTTCTCCTTTTTCACCCTACGCTTCTTCATTTTACTTTACATTAGTTCCTCCCTTTTTTTACAAGTGAAAAGTCGAAGTTGAAGGCAGCAGGATATCTAATTTCAATGAAGTTGAACTTGCATACACTCCTAAATTAGTGAGTCACTCAGCAGTTAACATATTTTAAATATATTAGACATGTGCTGATGCAAGTAATGCAGATACGGTACGCTAATTTACATTTACATAACATTTAGATTTTATTATTCATGATGATATATATGCTCTAACAAAAGTTCAGTTCAGTTATATGTAAGGATTTAAAAAGTGGAAGGCTGTTTGACTAAAAGTCCGGTTAACTATCTGTAAATCAACATTTTGGATCCCTTTGGCCTGTATACCTTTATAGACACTACACCACAAGATTATCCATGTTACCTATACAGGAGGTTAGAATTTCACTTGGCCTGAGAGACTGCAATTGTGCAAATAAATGGGCCCTGCCACTATTTAGCATCCCTCTAAAATGTACTCCTGCCATCTAAATGATGCCGCCAAGACAGGCTCTGGCTTCTTACAATCTTGTCATAGAATAATGAAAGTATCTGGAATGGAAAACTGGTTGAATGAATGAACGAATGAATGAATGAATGAAAAATGAAAATGTTAATTTTAACATGTTGAGCAGTAGTTCTTTTTATCTTTCTGTTTACATGCTTATCCTGTTCAGTGTCATTGGAACTGTAAAAGAGAAACATTTCTTTATTAGCATAAATAGCAAATTAACATAAAGAGCCATAAAAATAATTAAAAGCTTCTAAAACATTAGATTAAGCATAAAATAGAATGTTAAGCAAATAAGATAGGTCAAGCAAATAGTTAACTAAAAAATCAGCCATATTGCATTATTTTTTAAGCTTGAAGCAGAATTGCTAGTGTGGGAAAGGAATAGAATAAGAACAAAAAATGACGTGCAGAAACTAACTTAGGATAGGATAAGGAGAAGCTAGTGTGTTCAAGGCTGGGAAGCCAAGGAATGATACCATGAAGGAAAAAATGGCTCTGGTAGGCATGTAAGAAACCAGCTGGATTGCTGAATCAGCAAAAAGGCAACAAAAAGCTTTTGCTATAAGCAAGGTCACAATGATGTAATGCATGAAAGAAAAACTAGTATATTCAGGCATTAGCAAATACTGTAAATATAGAAAAATATATTAGAAATTAACTTTAGCGTAGAAATTATTGCAAGTCAGGACTGCCACACAATGATTAAATACAAGCACATGCCATATTTCTTTTTAATTAAAGCTAAGCTTTGGGCATCAGACAACCCGGCTCAAGTTCGAGAAAGAGAAAGTAATGAGAGGAAAGCCCATATAAGGAAGATGAATGTCTGTACCGGCCTTGGCCAGTGAAAGAAATAAGCAAAAACAAAAACTAGAAATGAACAATAGACAGTGAAATACCAGGGGCCCAGCTGCAGGAAGATGAAAAATTGGCCGGACAGGAGTAGAAGGGAGTCAGAGAAAAACAGCAAATGGGCTAATTAAAGGAGGTCAGAGTGATAAGAAATTGTTATATAAACTTCGATTGCAGAACTGTTCGGTGATCAGTTCAATTTGGCCGTATTGGGTTGAGTCCGTGTTGTTATTTGTGTTGTTTTATTGCAATAAAGCTTTAAAACTCTGTCTGTCTATCTTGAGTCCTAATAGCCTTCATTTTCAGGTAAAAAGCCTTCTGGTGACAAATTTTTCGCCACAACAGGACTCTATACTTGTCTCGTCAGAATTGGCTTCAGGTAGCATAAAACCTTGGATCAGATGCCAGTCCATCCCAGGACACAGTAACTTATATCTACTGCTATGACCAAAACTGTAGTAGCACTGCAGTAGCACTCCACACGTCTTAAAAGGTGTGTGTCAGTTCTATTGTTCTATCATTTAAAATGTGCTCATTAATCAGTGCAAATTCCACCAATATTTTTTTAATTTTTTGTGTATTAAATGCCATAATTAAGTATTGTTAAGTACATATTAATAAAGCGACCTTCACATTAGTATTTGTTTCTGCAAGTATAAGTTTAGCAATAACAAATATTGTTTTATAGTGAAAGTTTGTGCATTTAAATGCTTAAATTAAGTTTTTGATATTCCATTTCACTTATTTTTAAGCTGTAAGTCAATGACTTTGAACAGATATGGCCATATGAAGATTTTTAGCTGTGGTTTCTTTACACTGATGTGAGTGTCCGTCCATGAAGAGCTCCCACACACCATACACTTTAAATCATTTAAAATATCAGAAGGAGAAATATACTGTACTTTTAGCAAACTATGAATTATGAATTAAGAAAAATAAGTTTATGGAGGATCTGCATATTGAATCTTATTGTACAATTCAATAACAACAAAGGAATTCAATTCAATAGAAGAGAGTGCATATTTACAGATGATGCCGACTGGCTTCTAAGTTGATTTAGATTTCCAGGTGCTGTCTTCTTGGAGCTGTTGATATCATTTTTAAGATGAAATGCAGTAAAGTATATATATATATATATATATATAACATTGTACAGATATATTTTTAACTTCATTTAAATAATGTATACTGTTATTAATTAAACATGTGAATACGCTGGAGCACAGCAGTAGCAATGATCTGGATCTCCGTTCAGGGATCATTCCTGCCTCGCACTGTATTCTTGCTGGGACTGGCGTGACTCTAGATGGATGGAACAATTAAACATGTACTACGAAGATATTTCAATGTCCCTTAAAAGTTTTGAAGAATCTGTGTTCTAAGCTTACAGATGTGTTGACATTATTAAAGATCTGATTGTGTGGTGATTGGTTACTTGGAGAAAGAGAAAGAAGGACAGGAATTAGGAGTTAGTAGATTTGAAAGAGACAGTACTGCTGCAATAAGTTATTTCATCAAGGGTCACACATGGTGCAGCAAACATCTTGTGGGAGGCAGGAACAATCTCTGGATGGGGCACCAGCTTATCGCTACCACTGCACCAATTTGCCCCCATGTTTAATACATGCATTAATTAATTTCATCATGAAAATGATATCAAGCATACATCTTAGTATTTCAATTGTTCAGAGAGCTGTAATATTACAAATGTAATGTATTCTGTGTCCTGTCAGCATAAGAGAAAGCCCGTTTAAGAAGCAAGTAGTGATTCACACACATACAATACCTAGAAGAACACACAGAATACGAAGCATTTAACATGCTACTTTAGTTATGATGGAATTTGAAAAACTAGTAAATTAAACAATTTTAAGATGGAGTTTATGACATTCTAGTTTAATGATAATATAAACTATGTGATTAAAGCGGAAATTTCGAGACTAAAGTTGACATTTCAAGCTTTTTTTTCCCAGTGTGTCCTTATTTTTTTTCTTTTCTCTGTACCCTAATAAGCTCCCATATGACACTCAGACGGTGGGCAAGACTCGCCTTTTTATGACAACTTTGATATCTGACAACTTTTTTATTTTGGGCACTGTGTGACTTTCTGAACTTGAACTTTTGAGTTTCTCCGACAATCTATGTCACTTGATCAACTTCCTTTTGTTGTTTATACCACTGTTTAAACCAACAAATAGTACGTTTTTCCTTACCTCCACTTGGTATTCACTGAAATTCTTCTCTTTTCCCTGTGTTTTTGACATTGTCTTTTCACAGAACACTGAACTTAAGGGCTATTTACATTGATCTACATATTCAAAGAGGCATAATTCTGGGAGGAGACAGAGTGGGGTGGCAGGCACTTGAATGTGTGTTACACGGGATTGGAAAATGTAAAGTTGGCATATGCACAGATTTATGCATTTGGATTTTTGTGTGCGTACGCACATTTCTGTTTTTGTCTGTATGTCATGTTTTAGTGTGAATTCTACAAAGGGTGTTATGCATGAGGCCCTAGGTGTCTTATTATTTATATATTTTACTGGTCTTCTAGTGATTCCATTTTGTGTTTTGCTTTTCATATGGTCACCCTTTACAACCATGTTACAAGTACCTTTGCATGGCCTTGCTCAAGTTTTGATGGTTGCTATGCATTCTACTGGTCATTTGGCACTGCAAAAAGCTTTTGGATCCCCTTTCCCTTTGTTTTGAATTCTGATGCCTTCATATTTAATTGGCTAGAATTTTGCCTTGTCCTATTTCCATCTCCTGTTTTTCCCTCTCACCACTAATTTTCTTGGGGTGCCCATACCCCTAGGGCTAAAGAAGCTGAAAACTATATTCCAGTTAGCATTCAAGACACATCAGCTCCCAACATCTATTCAGTTAGAATAATATAAATGTAGATCTGCATCATTTTCCCACAATTATAGATTATATAGATTATAGAGCTGCAGTTCTTAATGTTCTTAATGTATGATCAGATTTATATAGATGAGCACAGAAAAATAGAATAGTTTTCATTTACTTACAAATTACAGAGTATGAGGATTTTGATAATACACATTTTAACATATTACTGCATTTTGAAGTTTAGAAATGCATTTTTGCTGTCATTGCATTACACCACTGATGTTTGTCCATTCTTTTCTGGGTTTATCTTCTTCTTTCTCTTTATCTTCTCTTCTTTCTTTTTTGATTCTGATTCATTTCTTATTTCACCGTTTTTAAAAAACAAACCAGCCATAAAATAGTAGCTAATTTACTGTCATTTGTAGTTGTGCATGTTCTTCATAAAGTGAATACCACACGCATTTTATTTGTTAAAACCAGCACTGTGCATTAATTTTCTGCAATTTATTGTGTTTCAGATTTAATTTTATATGGATATTTTGCCATTTTGCCCAGTAATCTATACTCAATAACAAATAATGGCAATGTGAAAACATGTTCAGAAAGGTTTGCAAATTTATTAAAAAATCAAAAACTGAAATCTCTCTGTCTCCATAATACTTTTAAAAAAACAATGACATTTTTGAAAGGAATTTTATGCTTGTTGGAAAGGAAATAACAGCAGCTTAATTAATATTTTCCATGTTTTGAGTTTCTTTCCTACATGCACCACTATAGATAAAGGATGAAGCACCAGTGTTTCCATACAGATTTTCCATTGTTCTTTTAAGGGCTTCCTCTGCATTTTCACTTGCCAAAAACATATTTTGAATAATATATAAAATAATGCATGGCATAAGAGAACATTAAGTTTAGATGTTGTAAAAAATACTGACTAATATTACTTTTAAAAATAAGGAAATACTATTCATATAAATAATGGGTGATGCCACTGATAAGCTGCTGTACTTTATGGGTTACATAGCAAAGACTGATGTACTTAAAATGCCTAATTATCAAGTAGTTTAAACTTTCCTACACAAGCAATCTTATAGGAGGTTTAATTACAGGTAGTGTGGCACAGTGATCAGGGCATGAGACTGGAGGCAATCATACAGAAACAATTTCATCCTATTTTTTTTTTTTTTATCGTGAGGCACTGGCTTGTCTCTTCTCATGTTCTCTCTCCGTAAATGTACTTTACATGTAAAGTGGCATAACAGAATGATTCACCTTGAAATATGTATTACAAATGAAATATGCTTAATTGGTTTCAAGAAATGAGAGGAAAGAAACAATGGATACATCTATAAGGCAAACATTTTGACTGAATTATAAAGTGTAATACATTACAATACATTATTTTTATCATTTACTGGCACAACAAAATGAGAGCGGGAACAAAACATCTAATTAAATGATGCTGCAATAAGATTAAGAATTAGCATTTAACAGCTAAACAACATCTTCACCATTTTTAATGTTTTTACATATGTGGCTATATCTCTGTGATGTATATAAAGAGGTTACCAGAAAATTGTATGAATTAAATCAAGCATCACTATTACAGCTCTAAAATAATACTTGTTGGGGTGTAATAGAGCCAGCACAAAGCAGAAACATCAGAATGATTTACATATTTTAGCGCCATATTAAATATTTAGAATAAATGAATGAATGAATAATTATTCTGTATATAACTAATATAAAGAATAACAGTCAGCCAGTCAGTCAGTCATTTTCCAACCCGCTATATCCTAACAATTATATAATAATTGTTAATATAATTACATAACCATGCTACTTAGGCTTCAGTAAATCCTTTGAGTAGTTAACAATGAAAAGAACTTAGTGATTCCTTGATCTCTAGCTGTAAACACTACAAGCAATGTAAATCCACTTTATTTACTCAAAATTTGCACACCAGGACTATAAATACAGAAAGTACAAGCTTAAAGAAAACTCATTTGTCAGGAATGGACCCACTGCTAGTCCTTCCTTTGATTTAGATTTGATATTCTCTAACCACTTCTACTGTCAGGTTTTAGATGCATACCGGCCGTGTTTGTCCATCACACGTAACACCCCACAAACCACCTGCTCACCAACCAGATGTACAAATTAGTTTGTGCTTGAATCAACACCAAGGGGGTCTCTGCCTCCATTCTACGATCTAATGTAAATATATGTTGGTGCTTGATTCTCCAGTGGGTTCCCCAGGTCTCTCTTACACTCTCTGATCTTATGTTAGTATGTTTCATTGCTCAATACTCCCAGGGAGATGGTCTCTAATCTAATTTAAGTACATTTCACTGCTGAAAACTACAAGGGGGAAAACTCACTTAAAGAAAAAGTAGTGACACTTACAGTATGTGTCTCTACTTCAGGCACTGCCTGCAGTACAGTAACTACTACAGTAAACTAACAACTACTAGCCTAGTGTCTGAGTTATATACATATGCACCTATATTTTATCTAGATGTACAAAACTGTCCCACATAATATAGCTAAAGAAAATTTTCCAGCTGACTGAAAGATCTGGAATTTTCCAAACCCAAATAACTCCACAAATGTAATGGTTTATAATTGTGGAGATAATGTGAAGGGTGTGACCATTTTTCCAGCTTTATAGGACTAAAATTTAAAAAATAAACACACCAAAATGGTTGTAACTGAGACAGTAAAATAACATATTTTGCAGCTTGGCCAAACCTAAACCTACAAGAAATTGGAACACCAGCCTCATAACCTCAAACCTTTTTCCCAAATGGGACCCAAATCCTATTTACTGTTTCATAATTTTATTTTACAACAAACGTTTCTGCAATCCAACAAAATAAGATTTTAGCTGTGAAATCCCTAACAAAATTTAGGAAAATTCATCCAGGTGTGATGGATGCAAGATTATTTTTAAGGGTGCGGATAAATGAAAGCTGCTAGAAACATTGTATTTATGTTTATAGTGCCAAAAGGCTAATATTTATTTAAATATATTGCCAGGTCAGTAAAGTAAGAAAATAAAAAGATAAAACAAACAAAGTTAGGAAAGTACAAAAGCAAGAATACCAGAACCAGACATTAAAACTGTAGACATTAGAAGCAGAGAAAGCTGGGTGATCAAGACAGAACAGTGCACATAAAGTATGCAGTTAGAATCACACTAGCACAATGGAGGAGAAGCATATCTCATAAATTTAAAGATAGTGCTTTTGTGTATTGTAGTGTCTATGGCTGAGCACCAAAAATAGGGTGTTAGCTTTAATATCAGAAACAATTAGCAACCACACAGCATATGTCACAGCAGCACCTGTTGCCAAAGACTTCAAAAGCAGAAAAAGTAGGATGAGCTGTAAAAAACAGTACAAAGTGGTATTACACTCATGCTAGCAATCTGATCTGTTACTGCAATGGCAGAGAAGCATAATTCCTTGAGACAGGGTCGCACGTGTCCCAGCAAGCACTTCAAGATGGCAAGGACTAGCTTTTCTCGTTTGGTCCTTCATGGCCACATGCCTTAATTAACTAGCCTGTAATGAGAACAAAGTACAGAGTGCTAATGGCTGAAAGCTGCTTACATTGCATGAACAAAATCAAAAGTGGGGAGCTGCAAGGTAAAACAAACAAGAAAAAGTACCAGGACAAGAACTATATTAAAGAGCATGAGTTATCAAAGTGATGTTCACTGTATTAACTCTATCCTTGGCCTTCATTTTAGAAAGTATATCTGATTTGATGTTACATGTCACAGAAAAACACAAGACTTGCCATATGGGTTTTTAAACTTGGCAAAAAAAGCTTAAATCTGTGGTATCATTCTTCTATCCCTTACCTCTTTTTACTTTGACTTGGATTAGTCACCAGAATTTATGAAAGTAAAGTCAGAAGCAGAAAGGTGAAAAATATATACTGCAGAAAGCAAGACATGATCAGAAAGGAGATAACATTTTTATATTACTAGCCTTAATTTTTCAAAAAAGATTATACAACTGCTTTCAAGTATAACTTTTCAGTTTTATAATGTCTAACTGAAATGAAGCATTACAAGGATAAAAAAGCCAGTGGATTCATAACTTCTCCCTAAGGAAGCAGGTTTTAAGGAAATGGGTAAAACTTGCTATTGCACTGCAGCTTTGTTCTTTTATTGAGTTAATGAGTCTAGACAGGGAAATCATTTTACCCATTTAGGTCTGAGTCTTGGGAGTACAAATGATCTTTGTAGCTATAGATTTTTCCGCATAAAAAGCATAGCTCTATTCAAGTATGCAGTTGTGATCACAACCAGAAATTGCAAGTGGCAAGTGAAAATGTTACTAATAAAAATGAAGCCTTTAACATAGTTCCTAGGCATTCAATCAGAAGCTCTCATGTGACACAGCACCACAGGTTTGTGACAGCTATCATACAGGTAAAAATGACTGACATAGTATTTTTGGTTCTTTTGTTTTATTTTCTCAATAAACCACCAAACACTTATGCAGGCAATACAGTATGTTGGTGCCTACAGTATATCAGGTTAAGTAAAGTTTATTGTCATGTGAGCGTAGTACAAAGAAATTGTAACTGCATACATACAGTATATAAACATACCTTCAAGTGAGGACCCAAAATTCCCATAATTAGTAAACAGCATGGCAGTATGGTGCAGTTATCAAATATGTTCTAGTTATTGTATACCTATAGTCTGGTTAATCAGTCTGCCAAGTGGCATTGTACTGAGTTGATCAAGTGTGCATTTCTGCCACTTTCCTCAAGCCACCATCATAGATTTTCAAGAGACAATGATAATCACACTTTACGACATTAATGACACTGAAATTGCCAATAGTTCTGTCTATGTATGATATACTTATTAACAAAGAGTTTCAACTCCATGGACAGACTGTTAATCAGTGACATTACAATGAACTGCTGCAACAGCTATAGGGAAGCATCAGGGGGAAAAAAAATCTAGAAAAGTGGCACACAAGTTGGCCAACACACCTGTACATACTGCATTATCAGTCAAAGAATTTTGACCAGAAACAATGTGACTGTTGCTTTACACCGAGAGGTAACTAAAGGGTTAACTAAATTCGGCTTAAAGCTTAGGCACGTGAGGTTTTGTCCTCATCTAGTGGAGCCACCAAGATAGTTGCTAAGGTTAAAATGAAGTAGAGAACATGCTAGTGAAAAAAGCCAAAACACCCCTATTATGAACTGGTGATAAGATCAATGGGAAAACCCATTGGACACCCCTATTAATGAAGTGATGATTTGAATAATGGAAGAATCAACATAAATGCTGGCTGTAGTTGATTGGTTAAGATGACAGAATTCTACATAATAAGAGTTAGATGATGTACTAGCAAAATACCCGCGCTTCGCAGCGGAGAAGTAGTGTGTTAAAGAAGGAAAGAAAAAGAAAAGGAAACATTTTAAAAATAACGTAACATGATTGTCAATGTAATTGTTTTGTCACTGTTATGAGTGTTGCTGTCATATATATATATATATATATATATATATATCTTGTCACACACGTGCGCATGGGAGGCAGCTAAAGGGCTTGAGTGAAGGCAGTTCAGAGGCATGCCGGGGTGTGGCAGAGTGCACTGACTCTTTTTCTCCCTTGCCTGTAGACCATTTCCGGGGGATTCCACCTGGCTTTCCTGACATCACTTCCGGAACCGAGCCAATGGAAGTCGGCCACACCA
>JANRMT010062856.1:63189732-63211777 GCA_026402145.1 Polypterus bichir lapradei | reverse complement strand
TTTATTACAATCCATACAAAGCAATCAAGTTTTTACAAAGAGAAAAATTAAGAACAGATCGATCCCCACCCCTGAGAGAGAGAGCAAGCCAAACAGCGTTAAATTTAAGGCTTGGAGACATACCTAAATTAATAAATTCTCTGTGCCTTTTGAACTTATTTTAAAATATTACTGATTAGATCCTGCCATGTTTTGAAAAAAGTCTGTACGGATCCTCTAACTGAGTATTTGATTTTTTCCAACTTCAAATAATATAACACATCGATTTCCCACTGACTTAAAAGAGGAGAGTTTGGGTTCTTCCAGTTTATGAGAATAAGTCTACGTGCCAAAAGTGTAGTGAATGCAATCACAATTTGTTTGTCTTCCTCCGCTTTAAACCCATCTGGAAGAACCCCAAACACAGCTGTTAATGGGTTTAGAGGGATTGTAAGTCCAAGGCTATCTGAAAGGTAATTAAAAATGTTTGTCCAGAATAATGTTAATTTGGTGCAGGACCAGAACATGTGACCTAGTGAGGCTGGGACTTGGTTACAATGTTCGCAGGTTGGATCATGCCCTGGAAACATTTTGGAGAGTTTTAGTCGAGACAGATGTGCTCGATATATAATTTTGAGTTGTATAATTGTATGCTTTGCGCATATGGAGCTCGAGTGAATTCTCTGCATTGCTACTTTCCACTCCTTTTCTGATATATTAATTGAAAGATCTTTTTCCCAGTGTCCTCTTGGATCTTTAAAAGGGAGGGATTGTAAAATGATTTTATATATTGTAGAGATGGAGTCTAAATCCTTGAGATTGAGCAATATTTTTTCCAGCATGGATGAGGGTGCAAGATGAGGAAAATCTGGAAGGTTTTGTTTAACAAAGTTTCTGATTTGAAGATAGTGAAAGAAATGTGTAGCTGGAATGTTAAATTTGGAATGTAATTGCTCATAGGATGCAAAGACGTTGTCTATATAAAGATCTCTAAGCAAGTTAATTCCAAATTTTTTCCAAATATTAAAAACTGCATATGTTTGTGAGGGTTGAAAGAGGTGGTTCTCTTGCAGGGGTGCCACAGATAGAAGCTTCTCCGTCTTAAAATACTTTCTACATTGGTTCCAGATTCTAAGTGAGTGGAGCACAATTGGATTATTAGTGTATTGCCGATAACGTGTGTTTATTGGAGCACAGAGCAAGGAATACAAAGAAGTACTGCAGGAATTTAATTCTATTGCGGACCAAGCCTGTGTATGTTCTTCTATTTGTGTCCAGGTTCTTATCGCCTGTATATTTGCTGCCCAGTAATAAAACTGGAAGTTAGGTAGAGCCATGCCGCCTTCTGCCTTTTGTCTTTGTAGGGTCGCTCTTTTGATGCGTGGATGTTTTGAATTCCAAATAAATGAGGTTATTGTCGAATCTAATTGACTAAAAAATTATTTATTAATGTATATTGGGATGTTTTGAAATAAAAAAAGGAGCTTAGGAAGAATATTCATCTTAACAGTGTTAATTCTTCCAGCTAGTGTGAGATGAAGGGTTGACCATCTATGCAAGTCTTGTTTAATTTTTTCCATGCAAACGGCGAAATTTTGTTGATATAGAGCTTTATGTTTACTTGTGATGTTTACCCCTAGGTATTTAAACTGTTCTGCAATGATAAAAGGTAGGGTATCTAATCTAATATTATATGCTTGAGAGTTCACTGGAAAGAGTACACTTTTATTCAGATTAATTCTGAGACCAGAGATCTTTTGAAATTCTGTGAGTGCTGCTAAAACTGCAGGTACAGAATTTTCTGGGTCTGATATATACAGTACCATGTCATCTGCATATAATGAGATTTTCTGTTCCAGTCCTTCTCTGCTAATCCCCTTTATCTGATCAGTATTTCGACAATGTATTGCCAGTGGTTCAATGGCAATCGCAAACAGCAGCGGTGACAAGGGGCATCCTTGTCTAGTGCCACGTTCTAGTTTAAAGTAGTCTGAGCAAATGTTGTTGATGCAAACTGAAGCTTCTGGGTTAGTATACAGTAATTTAATCCATGCACAGATGTTTGGGCCAAACCCAAACTTCTCCAATATAGTAAAAAGGTATTTCCATTCAATCATGTCGAATGCTTTTTCTGCATCTAATGATAATAATATTTCTGGGGTGTTTGATTTAGTTGGTGAGTATATTACATTAAACAGGCGTCGAAGATTGGAAGATAAGTGCCGGCCCCTAATAAATCCAGTTTGGTCTTGTGATATTACCGAGGGGAGCACTTTCTCCACCCTTCTGGCTAAGATTTTAGAGAGTATTTTAACGTCGTTATTCAGAAGTGAAATTGGTCTGTATGATGCACATTGTAATAAGTCCTTATTTTGTTTTGGAAAGACAGTGATTAGTGCTTGGCGAAAGGTTTGTGGAAGAGATTGGTTATCTGTGGCTTCTGTAAATGTTGCTAATAAGAGGGGGGCTAGCTGAGCGGAGAATTTCTTGTAAAATTCTGCAGGGTAACCATCAGGACCTGCTGCTTTCCCGCCTTGGAGTGATTTAATAGCATCTAGTAATTCTGATAACGTCAGAGGTTTATCATGTTCCTCTGCACTAAAAGCGTCTATTTGTGGTATCTGTAATGTATCCAGAAATGCATTAGATTGTGTATTGTCTTCCTTAAACTCAGTAGTATATAGGGATTTATAGTAGTCTCTGAAAGTGTGCATTATATTTTGGTGTTCGACGATTTTATCTCCATTCGTACTAGTGATTACCGAGATTGCGTTGCGCACTTCTTGCTTGTGAATTTGTTGAGCTAAAAGCTTATTTGCTTTCTCCCCATGTTCATAGTAATGATGTCTGGATTTGTAAATTAGTTGTTCAGTTTCTTTAGTTGTCAAGAGGTTTAATTCCGAATGTAGAGCCTGCCTTCTCCTATGTAGAGTCTCGCTTGGTAGTCTGGCATGTTCTTCATCTATTTTTGTAATTTCGCTTTTTATATCTGCTACTTTCTTGGCCTCGGATTTATTTCTGTGGGAAAGATATGAGATAATCTGTCCTCTTAAGAAGGCCTTAAGAGTTTCCCAGAGTATCCCTGCAGAGATCTCGGGGGATGTAGTTTAAAATAATGTTGTTGGTACAGACAGTGATTGCTGGGTCGTCTTATTTTATTCTCAGTTTTCCTCATATTTCCAATATTTCTTCATTGACACTTGCTATAATTTATTAAGGTTTACATCAGATTTATTGTTTAAACATACCTCCTGATCTTTTATTTCCTGAAGGACCTATCCATTCTGCTGTCTATTATAGTATTAGTTCTGTCTGTTCTCTTGTGTATATCGCCTTTAGCTCAGATGGCTTGTTTTGATCTTCTCTTTGCTCCAAGAATGGACATGCGTAACCTGTTGGAGTTGATTCCACTGACTGTCAGGGGCGTTGGTAGTAGTGTGGATAAAGTTTGGTTTGCTCTCTCTCTCAGGGGTGGGGATCGATCTGTTCTTAACTTTTCTCTTTGTAAAAACTTGATTGCTTTGTATGGATTGTAATAAAATTAATAAAAAAAAAAAAAAAAAAAGTTTGGTTCCTATATCCCGCCTGAGATCAGCAAATTCTCATTGCCCGCCTCACTCGCTATTTTATTTCCATGATCGTTGTTGACCGGAGCAGATTCTGTAGCATGAGGACCTGGCAGATCCATTCCTTTGCCTGCCTCTTCCAACTCGGTCCTTTATTTGTATTCGGAAAAAATAATGTAAAATCAAATACAGTGTCTGTGTCTGCCTGTTTGTGCTTAAGCTGCATCCCATTGACAAAAGCACGCAGTTATGCTCCGCTTTTGCTTTTAGGAAAATGTTGTACTTCACAAGGCCACTTTATATTTTTCCCCATTGGACATGCAATATGTGACGCGAATTTTGACTGGTAGCATTATTTGACCTAGAGTATAATAGGTTAGTTCACCTACACGCTGGTTCCACAGTCACCATTTGTGTCACACAGTTGGAAATAGAGTGTATGGCCACCCGTTAAATTGAAAGTATTACTTACAGTATGGTTTTATGATAAGTTTCTAGAATAAAATAATTTACAAGAGGAGCAGTATTGATGCAACAGACAAATAAATCAAAATAAAACAATTCCACATTGTTCCTCTTTTGTGCCTTCTGTCTATGTATCGTTTCCATATATGGAACAAACTATTTAATTCAATATTCTCATTCCCATTTCATGTGTCTGAATTGCTAGAGTATAATTAATTTCATTGCAAGGCAGAATAGGCCTACATGTAATTAGTTGTTTGAAGGGCATTATGCATTTTTCATATATGAGCGGTTAGTAGCCTATTTGAACTGATGCACAATGGCATACATAGGTCCCATGTGAAAACTAAGAAAATGACTTTACATAACTATGTACTGTATTTTTTTACTTCCACTTGTACAATACATAACTTTGTACCAATATCCACAACAGTTAGGCCATACTAAATGGTAAATGGTAGTGATGGGCTGCTGGTTCTATTGAAAAAAGTAAACTCACGGGTCACGGGTATTCTCACTTCTTAAAAATACAAAATGAACTGAACATGAGCTAGTTCAAAGTTGAAATGGTGAACTTTGAACGGAAATTTAGTCATTTTAATCTGTGTGAACTGAACTTTGAGCTTGTTCTTGTGAGGTGTGAACTTGCACAACACTGCTGGATTAAGTGTATTGAATATCTAGGAGAGTACTTTGAAGATGTTTAATTAGGAATTGATGTATGTTTAATAATAAAGTTTTTTTTAAGAAATACAGTAATTTTAGGGTTCCCTCGCATATATATAGATATAGATTTAGATATAGATATAGATTTAGATATATATATATATATATATATATATATATATATATATATATATATATATATATCCATTATCCAACCCGCTATATCCTAAGTACAGGGTCACGGGGGTCTGCTGGAGCCAATCCCAGCCAACACAGGGCGCAAGGCAGGAAACAAACCCTGGGCAGGGTGCCAGCCCACAACAGTGTATATATATATATATATATATATATATATATATATATATATATATTGTCATATCCTGGCCACAGACAGACACAACACCAGAATGTCCAAAAACACACACACGTTTATTCCACACACCATTTACAATATTTACAAAGTGCTCAGTCCTAGTTCCTTTGGCCACCTCCACTCCTGTCTCGCAAGCTCCGTCCTCTTTCACCCGACTCTGGCTCCACGAATGGAGCGAGGCAGCCCCTTTTATCTTGCCCTGGATGTGCTCCAGGTGCACGATGATGAACTTCCGGCCACACTCCCCAGTGTGACGGAAGTGCCGCCCTTGCACCCTGAAGCACTCAGGGCGTATACCATCCCTGGTCCGGCAGCACTTCCTGGTGTGGCGGAAGCGCTGTCCTCCAGGGCCCTGGGACCGTCCAGGTGCCCAGGGAAGAGAAATGACGTTCTCCCGGTCCGTCCCTACTCCGGGCATCCTTGTGGGGCAGAATCCCTGATCGTCTGCCACAATATCTAGTAAATGCCATGGGAGACGGATGGGCCAGGTCAGGAGGCCATAATGGAAGGACTGCTGGGGTGGAGACACATTATAGCTGGAACGCCCTGTAATTTCCATCTTGTCTGGTACTGAAGTATAATGAATGAACTGGGTGAATGTGGATACCAGGAACAGTTCATAAATTGGTACGAAAGTGCAGCCCTGTCAGGGCCCTTGGGTTCCACTAGAGGACTCTGCCCTGGTAAGGGGATCATTGGTTTTCATGTGATCTGGAAATGCTCCCAACACACAGTGCAGTGATACTGGAAGCATTCCCAGGTTTGAATTGAAAAGAAGCCTGCTGCCTCAAATCGCAGAGTCAGGAGACAGCGAGTGACACTCAAATGGAGGAGATGAGTGGGAGAAGAAGACATTGTGTACTTGAAGTATTTAGTTATCCTATTTGTGTTTACATGGCAATAAGTGTTTTATTTGGCCTGAACAGAAAGCAGCTGGGTGCTGGTAATATTCTTCACAACCCTCTGCAGTGCTTAAGACAACCAAGTGTTATAAAAGAATGCGATGTAGCCAATGAGGATGGACTCCGTTGTGCACCAGTAGAAGTATGTGAGAACAGATAGAGAAATGTAAGCTGTCCTCAGATGCCTGAAGAAGAACAGGCTCTGGGGAGTCATTTCAAGAAGAGCTGAAATGTGTTGTGTCAACTTCAGTTTATCTGTGATAGTTACTATCACACATTTAAAGCTGAGATCTGAATTTATGAATTTGGTGGTCAGCTTTTCTGGAAAAAGACAGTGTTAAATGCAGAGTAAATTATTATGTACAGTACTAGTATTCTATGCAGTATATACTAGTACATCTATTAAGACAGTAAAAGTTTTGTATATGTATGTACACAAATATAGATTGAAGGAGTAAATATTGACTTCACATTATACATTTATGATATTTTCTCTAATCTTTAGTTGGACCTGTTCATTTTTTTAACTCATGTTCAGCTTCCTCTACAGAGTTGTATACATGGGAGTGACCATCCACAAAAACTCTGAGCCTGACTTTGGAACAAAAAGCTATATCTGATGTAAGCTTTATACAAATACTGCTTATTTCTGTGAAAAGCAGCCCACTTTCCAGCAGCTTTAGAAGAGAAATTGGGAAATAGTACTTTCAATCAAAATCTGTTTCTTTTCTCTGATGAGAAATAGCATGATTTCTTTTTTCTGGAGTCTGTCGAATGTAACCAAACAAAGCATTGAGGGCACAGACTTCTGGGTAGGTGATAAGCACTTGCAATTTCAGTAACTGCTTTAACGTCATCTCCCTGGATTTTAGAAATACATTTTACCTCAAATTTCACTCAATTACTGGTTTCTAGTTTTTCCAGTATTTTCATAATTCTGATATTTTCCCTTCTTGGTATGTCTTTAGCCTCCATAAATTTATTTGAGTGTTTTGTAGTTGGTTTCTACAGCAGTTACTTTTATCAGTGACAGTTACCATTTCTTTCAATTGTTCAATGTGAGTTGTGAGCACATGTTTCAAATCCTCAAGCTGCGCTCCAAACACTTTCATTTCACTCTCAATGTTACTTACTTTATTCTCTTTATTACCTTTCAATTGTGCTAGGTTTACTGTTAGCTTTGAAATTATTATTTCATCTTCTGACTCAAATTGTTAATTCCTTACTGCAGTTTACATCCAATCTCTTTACATCCATCCACAAAAACAGCACTGCTGCCAGCAGAGGACTGTCCTAGGTATCTATCACTGACACAAGATTTTTTTTAATCATAACATGCCTCAGATACTTTAACAAGTAAAAGGTATGTGGGAATTGAAAGGCAGGGAGTCTACAGGATCCTTTCAATTTAAACTTTCAATGTATAATATTCTTCAAAAAAGTATTTTTTATTATTTAGAAGTTAGCCTGAAGAGAGAGCTATTGAAAATAGTGGATACATTTAAATATCAAGGATCAGCAGTAGCCCAAGATGGAAAACTAGATGCAGAGATGACCCATAGATTGCAGAGTGGATGGATCAAAGTATCAGGAGTATTGTGTAATAGAAGAATTGATGGAGCTCAGACATGGGTAATAAAGGGAGAGCAGGAGAAGAAGTGACATATGGCAGAAATGAGCAATGTTGAGATGGGTGTGTGGAGATACAAAAAAGAACAGAAGAAAAAATGAGTCAGAGGTAAAACAAAAGTGGGGGAGATATCTAAAAAAGTGCAGGCAAGTAGGTTGAAGAGGTATGACATGTAACAAGGGGAGACAATGAATTACTGTATGTGGGTAAAAGAGTGATGGGAATGGAAGTACAGCAGAAGAAAAAATGAGGGAGGCCAAAATGGAGGTGGATGGATAAAACTGAAGAAGATTTGAAGGAAAAGGGCGTAGAGATGGAGGACCAGGCTGTATGGAGAAGGTTGGTCAAGCACATTGACCCCACATAGAAGAGGGAAAAAATAAAGAGGAAAAAGATGAAGAAGAACTAATATTTTATAACATCTGCTTTGAGTAACACATTAAAGCTAGACAATGATAAAAATAAATGTAAATATATTATATATACTGTATATTTCTGGTCTCTGCTACTCCACAGAGGCTCACTTGGGAAACTGTGTCTGGCACAAATATAAATATTTTAATTTGAGGGTACGTATCTTATGCACTGATTTCTCACTGTTTCAAATGAGAGGTTGTTTCTTGTGTTTTTGAACTAATGGCACTGCTTCTATCTAATGCTAGAGGGGCAGCAATTCTTTAACTGGCTTGCAAATATCCAATAACCCTACTAGATCAACTTAATGCTTCCCCTGCCTGTTTTGTTTGTGACAAGAGGCAACCTGCTTTAAAAGGACAATGATTATTCCCGTGCCTAAGAAAAGAAAAGTGGAGTGTCTGAATGGCTGCAGACCGGTGGCACTCCCTCCAGTTGAGAGTGCTTTGAGAGGCTGGTCCTGGAACACATTAAAAGAACATTCACTCCTGTCATCAATCACTTCCAGTTTGCACGTTGTCATAACCAGTCCACAGAGGATGCCGTATGCTTTGCTATTCATACTACCCTGAAACATCTGGATATGCCAGAGTCCTGTTTATACCATACTCAAATAAAGCATTAACAGTACAAATTAAGACTTTATTTTAATAATACATAAATATATTTCTTTTAACTAATAGCACATTAGTTTATTAGAGACCTATTTGTTAAATATTTTGGAAAACTCTACTAGTCACTTCAGTAATATCATAAGATTATGTAAGAATATTGAACATTTCTAAACCTTTTTTTCTTCTTTTTCTCTGGAATCTTTGTGGTGATAGAGCGCTTAAAAAACAAATTCATTTATATAGTGCGTCTCTTTAATCTGAAATCCTACCAGCATTCTGCATGTTTTGGGTGTCTTTGACATGTCAGAGAACTGGGACTCTTTAAGGGTTCTCATCTTCGCCTCATTTGGGAAGGCACAATGGAAGAAGGTTTGGGGGTGTAAGAAGAGAAGGCAAAGACAGCCACTTAATTTTGTCTTTATTCCTACTCTGGTATTCAGCACTTTAGTTGTTATACTACTAGTTGCAATGCACAGCAATGACAGATATGAAACGGATGAAAGAGCTTACATTGAAACTCTCACTTTTTTAATATCATATCAGAAAAGCTTCCTTGAAGCAAGAAACAGTAGAATACTGATCAATCAGTACATTTTGTAAGCTGGAATTTTAAAGCTCTCATACATAACCTTAAGAGGAAAAACCTGCTCTCACATATCACATCCTTAAAGGCAGATAAAATATTTCTACAGGAGACCCACTTAAAATGTAATGATCAGTTTTAGGTGAAAAGAGACTGAGGAAGTTAATTTTTTTGGCTCTATGATAAGAAAATCAGAGGTGTGAGAGAGAGAGTTAGGAGCACAGGCCACATGACAAACCAACTCAAGATCCCAGATTAGGCCCAGAGTACAGCCATGCAATGGGTGACACCTCAGCACCGTACTAGTTCAGATGGAATGGAACCAATGTGAGGTTTTTTATGGTGGTTGGAGTGCCAATTCTGCCACCAACTCACAGGTTTTCCCTGCAGGTCGGAGGGTCTACATGCAGGGCTGGATGCAGATTAACATCATACCCAGGATGAAGTAATTGCAGGTTAAGGGCCTTGCTCAAGGGCCCAACGAAGTAGAGTCACTTTTTGACGTTTACAGGAATTGAACCGTGTAAATCTCTAGCCTCAGAGCCACCACTCCCAGGTGTGGGAACTTTAATAAAGAAGATTGTGCCTGACTCTGAAGGGAAATATAATACAATGTTGGTGAATCTAGTAATATGGATGACCAAAAATGTATGTTTAAGCTACTTCAATCCATTTTTATGTGTCAATTGTTTGATTCCAACCATGTTCTTTACATCATGGAAAGTACAGTGCACTACTATAGTAAAAAGTTCACTCCACCATCAGAATGTAGTATTATGGCTACAAAAGAAACAACTTTTATGTGTTGTCATAATCATTATGCATATGGAGTTCTGGCCACAATTATACAGTTTAGTAGAAAATAAAATTAGGAATTTCTTTGAAATAATAACTAACATTTAAGGAATGATATAAGTCCTCATATACTTAAAAGTGCGAAGAAAGTGAAGCTCAAGCTAAGGACTTGATAAAATATAAATACCACCGCTCAGTACTTTCTGCATAAGAACAGCTTGATAAACCTTTTAGGCTCCCTGAAATTCAAGACACCATAAACGAAATGCAAAGCAGGAATTTAATGTGTAATTTTACAAAGCTCAATTAACACCCTTATTATAAGCAATGTTTACTGAAGCTACAGACAAAATTCTACCAAAATATTACATCAAGTGTTAATTACTGCCTATAAGAGCCAAACTTAGAAAGTTCATGTTTGTTGTTAAATTCATGTTTTCTTAATTTCTGTAGAATGCCAGATTCATACAGCTGCCTATAATATGGTATAGCCTTTTTACCCCCTTTAAAATAACAAGAAATAGAACTTTCTTAGCTATTTCTGAAGAACAGAGAGGTAAGTAATTAATTAATTAGGATATAGTCTTACTGCTAGCATGAACTATTAGTTATGTCTGCAAATAGGAGATGACATACAGTTTTCTGACTGTGCTTCGCCTGCTCAACTTGCTTAATGTGCCTCAAGTATGACTGTATGACCACACATTAAGCAAGATATTTAAGCGTTAAACAGAAATTTTCTTAAACAATAACTTTTCTTTAATATCATTTTCTTTTTCTATTTTTGTGTGATATGTTTTGTTTTGAAATTTTACTTAAACCTTGAAATTGAAGATATTTGGTCTGTGGAATTATATGAACATGCGTCACACTATTGCCTGAATCGTCCTATGAAGCAAACTAAAAGCTGCAGAACATTTTGTAATTTTGGATAAAAACAGCTACACTTCCTTTCCAAAAATATAAATAATTTGACATACTGTATGCCAATTGTGGATGCTTCTGTAACTGAATATATTATTGTACAGAATCTGAATTTTAGAAGGTTTACTATCTTTAGATTCAGAAAAAAAATACTTAATTACAGTTGAAAGGAGATATCTGCTTGCCTTATAGTACAAATTATTGTTTGGCTCTATTATGCCCACATGGATTAAATTACTTTGAATTAGTCCAAAGGCTACCATATTAATAATGCATACAAAGATTATTTTAAGTTACAATATGAAACCAGGGGTTCACTTATGCATTTTCCTGTTGCCAGTGAACCATAGCTATACAAAGCCAAATGAAGTCAGAGGTAAACAGGATCATAAAGTAAGGGCCTGAAGAGAAAATATCTCTTTATGCAAATAATATAGTATTAAAGATCTCTGACCAATATTCATCTGCACCATTAGTATTAAATTTGCTAGGAGGATTTCGTAAGATCTTCTTCTTTCGTCTGCTCCCATTAGGGGTTGCCACACCCGATCATCTTTTTCCATATCTTCCTGTCTTCTGCATCTTTCTGCATGTCCTCTCTCCGCACATCTATAAACCCCCTCTTAGGCCTTCCTCTTTTCGTCATGCCTGGCAGCTCTATTGTTAACATACTTTTCCCAATAGACACAGCATCACTCCTCTGAACATGTCCAAACCAACACAAACTTGCCTCTCTGACTTTGTTTCCCAACTCCAACTTGAGCTGACCCTCTAATGTACTAATTTCTAATCCTATCCATCCTCGTCACACCCAGTGCAAATCTTAACATCTTTAACTCTGCCACCTTCAGCTCCATCTCCTGCTTTCTGGTCGCGGTCATTGTCTCCAACCCATAAAAACATAGCTGGCCTCACTACTGTCCTGTAGACCTTCCCTTTCACTCTTGCTGATACCCATCTGTCAGAAATTACTCCTGACACTCTTCTCCACCCATTCCACCCTGCCTGCACTCTCTTTTTCACCTCTCTTCCACAATCCCCATTACTCTGAATTGTTGACCTCAAGTATTTAAACTCATCTACCTTCACCAACTCTACTCCCTGCATCCTCGCCATTTCTCTGACCTCCTTCTCATTCACACACATGTATTCTGTATTGTTTCTACTGACCTTTATTCCTCTCCTCTTCAGAGCATATCTCCACCTTTCCGGGGTCTCCTCAACCTGCTCCCTACTATTGCTACATATCACAATGCCATCAGCAAACATCATAGTCCATGGGGACTCCTGTCTAATCTCATCTATCAACCTGTCCATCACCATTTCAAATAAGAAAAGGCTCAGAGCTGATCCCTAATGTAATTACACCTCCACCTTGAATGCATCTGTCACTCTTACTGCAGTTCTCACCACTGTCACACTTCCCTCGTACATATCCTGTACCACTCTTACATACTTCTCTGCCACTCCCGACTTCTTCATATAATACCACAACTCCTTTCGAGGCTTCCTGTCATATGCTTTCTCCAGGTACTCAAAGACGCAATGCAACTCCTTCTGGCCTTCTCAATACTTCTCTGTCAACACCCTCAGAGCAAACATTGCATCTGTGGTGCTCTTTCTTGGCATGAAACCATGCTGCTGCTCACTAATCATCACCTCCCTTCTTAACCTATCTTCCACTGCTCTTTCCCATAACTTCATGCTGTGGCGCATCAATTTTATCCCCCTGTAGCTACTATAGCTCTAAAAATCGGTACCAGTACACTTCTTCTCCACTCCTCAGGCATCCTCTCACTTTCCAATATTCCATTAAACAATCTGGTTAAAAACTCCACTGCCATCTCTCCTAAACACCTTCATGCTTCCATTCTTCATCCTCTTCATAGCTGTTCTTACTTCCTCCTTGCTAATCCGTTGCACTTACTGATTCACTATCTCCACATCATCCAACCTTCTCTCTCTCATTTTCTTCATTCATCAGCCTCTCAAAGTACTCTTTCCATCTGCTCAACACACCCTCCTCACTTGTGAGCATGTTTCCATCTTAATCCTTTATCACCCTAACCTGCTGCACATCTTTCCCAGCTTGGTCCCTCTGTGTAGCCGATTGGTACAGGTCCTTTTCTCCCTCCTTAGTGTCCAGCCTCTCATACAACTCATCATATGCCTTTTCTTTAGTCTTCACCAACATTGATGGACTGAAGGCCAGAAGTCTACGTGACCATCATCACCAGGTCCTTCCTTGAAAACCCTAAATACAAAGAGGACTGTTTGATTTATGTTAGGTAGATTGCCCAGAGGGGACTGGGCGGTCTCTTGGTCTGGAACCCCTACAGATTTTATTTTTTTTTTCTCCAGCTTTTGGAGTTTTTTTTTTTGTTTTTTCTGTCCACCCTGGCCATCGGACCTTACTTATCCTATTTTAATTAATGTTGACTTATGTTTATTTTTTATTGTGTCTTTTATTTTTCTATTCATTTTGTAAAGCACTTTGAGCTACATTTTTTTGTATGAAAATGTGCTATATAAATAAATGTTGATTGATTGATTGATTCACCACCTCTCTCTTCACCTTGAGCCTTATCTCCTTGTACTCTTGACTACTTTCTGCATCTCTCTGACTATCCCACTTCTTATTTGCCATCCTTGTTCTCTGTATATTCCCCTGTACTTTTCCATTCCACGACCAGGTTTCCTTTTCCTCCTTCCTCTATCCAGATGTTACGCCAAGCGCCCTTCTTGTTGTCACTCTTACTACTTCTGCTGCAGTTGCCCAGTTATCTGGCAACTCTTCACTGCCACCCAGTGCCTGTCTTTCCTCCTCCCTAAACTCAACCTTGCAGTCTTCCTTTGTCAATTTCCACCATTTGATCCTTTGCTCTGCCTTAACTATCCTCCTCTTCTACCTGATCTCCAACGTCATCCTACAGACCACCATCCTATGCTGCCTAACTACACTTTCTCATGCCACCACTATGCAGTATTCAATCTCCTTCAGATTGATTCTTCTGTATAGGATATAATCTACCTCTGTGCATCTTCCTCCACTCTTGTACGTAACCCTATGTTCCTCCCTCTTGTTAAAATAAGTATTCACCACAGCCATGCCCATTCTTTTTGCAAAATCCACTATTCTCTGACCTTCTTCATTCCTCTCCTTGACACCATACTTACCCATCACCTCCTCATCTCCTCTGTTCCCTTCACCAACATGTCCATTTAAGTCTGCTCCAATCACCACTTTCTGTCCCTTGGGTACACTGTCCATCACCTCATCCAAACCACTCCAGAAATCTTCTTTCTCATCCAATGAACACCCAAATAGTGGGGCATTGGCAACATTCTAACAACAACTAACAACATTCATCATCAAACCTTCACTTTCCAGCTTCATAATCATTACTCTGTCTGACACTCTTTTCACCTCCAAAATACTCTTAACATACTTCTCCTTTAGAATAATCCCTACCCTATTTCTCCTCCTATCCACATCATGATAGGACAATTTAAATCCACTTCCTTACTCCCCTTCCATTTAGTCTCTTGTACGCACAATATATCAACCTTCCTTCTCTTTATAATACCGGCTAACTCTCTCTCCTTACCAATCATACTACCAACATTCAAAGTTCCTACCCTCAGTTCTACTCTTTTTACCTTCCTCCTGTCCTTCTGCCTCTGAACACGTGCCCCCCTCTTTTTCTCCTTTTTGGCCAACAGTAGCCCAATTTCTGCCAGCACCCTGTTGGCTAACAGTACTAGTGGAGGTCATTGTTAACCCGGGCTTCGACCGATCTGGTATGGAAATTTGTATCGTTGTCCACATATTGGTCTGGCAAAATCTTACACCGGATGCCCTTCCTGATGTAAACCTCCCTATTTATCCAGGCTTGGGACAGTCACAAAGAAACACACTGGCTTGTTCATCCCCTGTGGCTGGGTTAGGAGGATTCCATAAGATCTACAGATTCAAAATTATTTGAATAAAATTCTGCTGTTTCCAATTAATTCTCTTTCATAACAGGCAATGCCAGATCACTTGTTTCTGGAATTCAAAATAGCCACATATTTATAATATGACTCTACAGAGATCTAATGGTGAAAAAGGTATGACACTTCCTTGCTTTCAGTTCAGTTACTGGGATTCAAATATGTCATCAAGCGCCTGCATCAACAGGTCGCATATTTTGGGAATGTCCTACAGTAAATCCATTTTGGTCAAAATATTTTGAACATCTCTCAGATATCCTTGGATTTAAAATCACTCTTAACTCCTTAAAATTAACTTTAGAAGCACTACCAGATAGGATAAAAGTGTTCTATGGAATATCACTTGTAATGTCCTTTTTAACACTACTTAACACAAAAACATATTTTTCTCAATTGGTAGAATCTCAATAATCTCTTGTGTAACTCAGTAGGAAAATGGTGTTCTATATCATTTTCAACTGGAAAAGAATTTGTCAGAACTTGGCAATAACCCATTAATATTCATTAATATTTAGTCAGTGCCCGATGCTATAACCACAAGACGCTGAGATTAAGGAACTTGCACTTCTCACAACTCGTCTTAATGTTGATCTCTCTTAGACTGATTTGTTGATTCCATTTACTCTGTGATATAATCTGTGCTGAGTTTTGGCACACAGAAGAAATAATCCATTTCATACCAGTAAAATATATATTTGTTTCTGGACTGTATCCCAATTACTCTGTACATAGTACAGTAATCTTCAATGCATTTACATATAGCTGAATATAAACAGAGTATTTATGTTACGATTAAAGTTAAACAGCAAGATGATTAGTACTGCTTATAAACAGCTTTAGAAATCCAAGTCTGAATCAATGCCAGGTCAAATTGTATGCAGAACTTGCATTTTGTACCAGTGTCCACATAGGGAATTGTCTGCCATAATCCAAGAGCATGCATCATCCTGTTATGTGCCAACGTGGTCTCCTGTGGGCCACTGAGGTGTTACAGGTTTATGTACTAACAAATTCTAGATAATAGCTCAAACTACCCAAGGTCCTGTAATGGAATAGGAAGGTTACAAATTGGATTTATGGGTGAAAGCTTATTGAAAGGCAATAAAAGTGCATTTCACAAAGAAGTGAAATGACAGTATTTATGTTTCCCTTTTAAAGGCAAAAATAAACACAAGCAATTTAAAAATTCTCTTTAATTGCCAGGTTGAGAAACCAAATCCTCACACAAGACACTATTGTAAACATATAGATTTAAAATTCAATTTACCATTTACTCAAAAATATAAATAAAATGAACAAATAAAAACATCTTTTTCTCTCACTAGTTCCTCTTCCCACATAGGACTTTGCTAGTTCAGAAACTTCTTTAGCACACTGTTTATAAAGGCAAGAAGATGAGATGAAAGCAGACTTACTTCACACCAGCTATAGCTTTGTAGGGTGGTAAGATCATCTTTACACTTTCTGATATGGAAAACAACAAGATATAAGTAAAAAAATTCTTTGTAAAAATCTCCATCTTTCAGTTTTGAAAGTCCAAAGGTTTAAGGTTTTTCCCTTTCCATCCACCTACAAATATGTTTTTTCAGTAGGAACAAAAGCTCAAGCAACTTAAATATTCTTTCTAATAGCCAGTGTATTTCTGTTTCTTTAGAGATAACTCCCTTTTCAAAGGTTTTCTCTAGTTTCCTTAAATTGATGTATGTTTACATTTGGCGTGAAGTATTTTTTTTTTTTCTCAAAATTATCCATTACATTTGTTTAAGAAGAGACCATTCATTGTCTTAGGTGGATGGCTAACAGAGAAATGCATCGAACCCTCAAAAGAGTCTTGTCAACAATATATACCTTGCTATATAAAATAAAGTATATATTTCCCTTTATTAAACAGTCAATTACAGACTTCAGCAAAGCTAAAATTGTCACAAAAAATAAAGTCAAAATAACAGAATAGATAGATAGATAGATAGATAGATAGATAGATAGATAGATAGATACTATGGTCTTAATGTCTAAAAAGAAAGAAAAACAAAAAGAAAGTAAACTTCTGTTATGGCTGTCCCAGTCCCTGTCCCAGTAAGGCATTATGCAGGCATATTGCTGTTGATAATTAGGAATACCAGTAACGTTTCTTGACACATTTCTGCTGAACGATTTGTTGGCTGAAAGTATTTAGTGTCATTGTGTCAGATTGCTCTTAACGGCACTCAGTTTTGTTTTAATTCTATCCTTTGTTACGCCCTTCAGGCGGTCCAGAGTGTGTCCTATAACTGTGCCTGCCCTTTTAATTAGTTTGTTGATTCAGTGAGCCTCTCATGAAGTGATGTTACCAGCCCATCACACCGGTACATACCGTACTGCACTGGCCATCACAGAGTTGTAACAGACATGAAGGATGCCACTGCACACAATAAAGAAATGCAATCTCCTAAGAAAAAAGAGCTTGCTCTGCCCTTTCTTATATTTGTTTCTTTCTTTCCCCTGTGCTATGAGACCAGTCCAGCCTGTCATTCAATTGGACCCCCAAGTATTTGTAGGACTAGACCACCTCTACATCCACTCCCTGGACAGTGACCGAACAAAGAGCCTCTTTGGTGCAGTGAAAGTCAATAATGAGTTCCTTGGTTCTGCTGATGTAAAGTTGCAGACAAACCTGCACCAAGAAACAAAGGTTCTCCACCTGATTCCTACTGTATACTCTGTCTCATCCCCAATAAGTGTAGAATCATATGATAATTTCTGCAAGTGACATGACCTGACTTATATGCCTGAAGGGTAGGATACTGTTACTTGACATGGTATTGAAATATAAGTTAACAATCCATAAAAATACTGTATATTTGTATTGAAAGGCAACGGGTTGAAGCCTTAAAAATAAGCATTGCCTAAATTTCATTGAAGGTTTAGACTGCAACAATATTTTAAGACACATTTACAAGTCTCAAAGTATGGGATTTTGAAGCATTAGGTTGGGAAGCTTATTTGTGAATTAAATAGTCTGTCTATAGAGCTACAACTAAAAGAATAAATACTATAATTATGTTAGGTATTCACCCTCTGGGAGAAGGTTTTGTTTAACCAACTTTGGCAGCTATAACAGCACTCCTTGTGGTAAACTACCATTTAAAATTTCTCTACCCTTCTCACACAAATGTGCGAGCTGTATCAAGGGAAAAGCGATGGACACAGTTTTGCAGTCTTTCCCCAATTTTCAAACTGAACTCAGGTCAGGCCTTTAACTGTGTCACAGAAAGAGACCTGTGTTCCTTGGTATTAAATAAATCTCTGCTTTGTTCCTTTGGCAGTGTGCTCTGGATCGTTGTTCTGTTGAAAGTCACTTGCAGTTTCAGCTTTCAGAAATTGTGGTGTGCCTTTTTTATGTGGTGTTTCTCTGTAATGGACCATGCAGGTCTTGCTTTATGTTAGGGGTGGTTTGATTTGGCTGTGGAACACAGTTTAATTAGTACAACTCATATTGCTCAGCAGTGAGCCCAATAAAATTAATTTTAGTCAAAGCAGCTCACATCTGCACTGGCTTTTAGCTGACTTTTGCCAACACTTTTAACACTATGCTCAAAGTTTGAAAGCTTTTTGCGTAATGCCTTGGAGACCATTGCTACATGAACACCATCTTTAATTGCACCCTTTACATTTGGCAGCATACTGAGATTCACAACTGGCCTTGCAACTGCTTCCTGGAGATGTGCACTTGTTTTCCAGCAATTAAGTGTTGGAGATGGCAGGTCTCAGGAGTGTGGGAGATGTTTAATTTTTTTGCACTTTTGAATAATAGACTTCTAAGTTCCCAGAAAGGATTAAGGCTTTTGAAATCGTTTATATCCTTCATTATATTTCTGCTTCAGGATACATGACTTACTTAAAATGCTGTTTTTTCTTCATTTTGAAGGTTGCTTTTGAAGATCTCTGCAACAGAGTGGGGCCTTGCACAGAAATCCAAATTAATCCAAAGCAGGCATTTCACAAACAATTCCCAGCAAACTGTGTAATCTAGGTTTATAAAAATACTTTAATCTGTTGCTGTTTTTTATATTGTGCAAATTGTTAAACTTTTTTGTCATTTTTGACTTAGTTTGACCTGGTTCTAAATGCTTTATAGACCATTATGGGTGGAAAAAATCTATTTTTTAAAAGAGCATTTTCAGTGTCAATGGCATCATTTCTAAAACAAAGGTGAAAATAAGTATTACGGTTACTTGTGTTATTCTTTTGCTGATTCTGTAAAAGGGTAACAGAATCCTGTTTAGTTTAATCCTATTGCTTGAACACTGGACACCCATCGCAGCACTTATCAAATCAGGTTATTCTGCCCTCTTGATTTATTTTTTTAAATTATAACCTACACTTCTTGGGACTTGTTTTGACATTGAGCTATATATTATTTATTTACTTAGTAGCAGAATTTTTAAGATGCTGTTAATGAAAGTGTTTGCAAATAAAAAATATAATTAGGAGGGAAAACTTAAAGATCATTACAGTGCAGCATTTAGTATATTCAGTAACTCCTTTTGTGAAACACTTCTTTAAATTTTGATGGGCATTAACTAACATTAAGCGCATTATTTTAAAGTGTACCATTTCCACTTTTCTGTTTGATCACATTGCTTTCCATGTGCAGAAAAATCACGTTTGTGAAGGAGTTTCAGTGCACGGGTCATAAGCACTAAATGTTCTGCACATGCACCATGAGCAAAAAAGAAAAATATTAATGATAATAATGAAGCATACAAATGCATATTAAATGCAAACATACATATAGTAGCACTTACAACTTTTACCCTATGCTCAAATATATGTGAATATTTACATATATTTTATATGAGTATTCAAACTCTCTTTTTTGTATAATTTGACAACCATAGTCCCCAGTGTGCTAATTTTACTGGAATCGCAACCATTGAAAATGGAGATATAATCATTTGAAGCAATAACTCAGAGTGTAAAGTAATCTTGTGCTAGCCCTTGAGTCTCATTATGTTTATAATCCCACAAAAATCTAAATTAATCTAAGTAATGAATGCAAAAAGGACTTTTTAATTTTTTTTCCTTTTTCTCAGTCATACTTCTAATTCAAATTATTGTGCAGTCTAGGAAACAATGGAGGCCTTATTTATTGTGGAGACTTCACTTATTTCATTCCTCAGTTCTGATGATATCTTTTTAATTATGAACATTTATTCCATAAGTTATTTAGGGAAGGCAGATGTTGAAATAATTGATAATAATATGTAAATATGTATACAATTGGCAACAATATGTAATATTTGTTTTACCCAGTAAATATTTGATTAATAAAGAAAATTGAGAATAGGATAGATTAATAATGATGGGATCACTTTGCCACTTGCTTATACAGTATTAAAAAAAAAATTAAAATTAAAATTTTAATTAGAATTAAAAAATTCTAGAGAAGGCAGTCATTATGCAGTTAAATGACCACCTCAATAAACATGGTATTCTTGATAAATTTCAGTCAGGTTTTAGAAAAAATCACAGCACAGAAACTGCACTATGTTAAAGTAGTAAATGACTTGCGGGTAAATGCAGACAGAGGCCATTTATCTGTTCTCATCCTCCTCGATCTGAGTGCCACATTTGACCCCATTGATCACAATATTCTTAGAAATCGCCTTAGTCAATGGGTGGGCCTCTCTGGCAGTGTCTTAAATTGGTTTGAATCCTACCTTGCAGGGAGAAAATTCTTTGTTAGTTATGGTAATCACAACTCAAAGACACATGATATTCTATATGGTGTTCCACAAGGCTCTATCCTGGGTCCGCTGCTCTTCTCAATCTATATGCTTCCGTTAGGTCAGATTATCTCAGGTTACAACGTGAGCTACCACAGCTATGCTGATGACACACAGCTGTACTTATCAATAGCACCTGATGACACAGACTCTCTTGATTCACTAACACAATGTCTTGCTGGTATTTCTGAATGGATGAATAGTAATTTTCTCAAGCTAAATAAAGAGAAAACTGAAATTTTAGTGATTAGCAATAATGGATTCAATGAGGTTATCAGAAATAAACTTGATGCATTAGGATTAAAAGTTAAGACGGAAGTAAAAAACTTAAGGGTAACTGTTGACTGTAGCCTGAATTTTAAATTGCATATTCGACAGACCACTAGGACAGCATTTTTTCACTTAAGAAACATAGAAAAAGTTAGACCTCTTATATCATTGAAAGATGCTGAGAAATTAATTCACGCTTTTGTTTTCAGTCGCCTAGATTACTGTAACGCACTTCTCTCAGGACTACCCAAAAAAGACATAAATCACTTGCAATGAGTGCAGAATGCAGCTGCTAGAATCCTAGCTAGGAAAAGAAAATCCGAACACATTTCTCCAGTTTTGATGTCACTACACTGGTTACCTGTGTCTTTCAGAATTGACTTAAAAATTCTGCTTATGATTTATAAAGCCTTAATTAATCTTGCTCCATCTTATATATCGGAATGTCTGACACCCTATATTCCAAATAGTAACCTTAGATTCTCAAATGAATGTCTCCTTACAATTCCAAAAGCTAAACTTAAAAGAAATGGTGAGGCGGCCTTCTGCTGTTATGCACCTAAAATCTGGAATAGCCTTCAAATACGAATTCGCAAGGCTAATACAGTGGAGCACTTTACAAAACTGCTGAAAACACATGACTTTAACATGGCCTTCTCATAACTTCTCTTTAACTTAATCCTGATACTCTGTATGTTCAATTCATCATAATAACTATTGATGGTGGCTCTAAAATCCGTACTGACCCCTACTCTCTCTTCTGTTTCTTTTTCCGGTTTCTTTGTGTTGGCGGCCTGCGCCACCACCACCTGCTCAAAGCATCATGATGTGCCAACATTGATGGACTAAAAGCCAGAAGTCTACGTGACCATCATCATCAAGTCCTTCTGTGAGAACCCTAAATACAAAGAGGACTGTTTCATTTATGTTAGGCTGAATGCCCAGAGGGGACTGGGCGGTCTCATGGTCTGGAATCCCTGCAGATTTTTATTTTTATTTTTCTCCAGGCGTCTGGAGGTTTTTTTTTTGTGTTTTCTGTCCACCCTGGCCATCGGACCTTACTCTTATTCTATGTTAATTAATTTTGACTTATTTTATTTTCT
>JANRMT010062856.1:63154379-63184732 GCA_026402145.1 Polypterus bichir lapradei | reverse complement strand
ATGTCACTACACTGGTTACCTGTGTCTTTCAGAATTGACTTAAAAATTCTGCTTATGATTTATAAAGCCTTAATTAATCTTGCTCCATCTTATATATCGGAATGTCTGACACCCTATATTCCAAATAGTAACCTTAGATTCTCAAATGAATGTCTCCTTACAATTCCAAAAGCTAAACTTAAAAGAAATGGTGAGGCGGCCTTCTGCTGTTATGCACCTAAAATCTGGAATAGCCTTCAAATAGGAATTCGCCAGGCTAATACAGTGGAGCACTTTACAAAACTGCTGAAAACACATGACTTTAAAATGGCCCTCTCATAACTTCTCTTTAACTTAATCCTGATACTCTGTATGTTCAATTCATCATAATAACTATTGATGGTGGCTCTAAAATCCGTACTGACCCCTACTCTCTCTTCTGTTTCTTTTTCCGGTTTCTTTGTGTTGGCGGCCTGCGCCACCACCACCTGCTCAAAGCATCATGATGTGCCAACATTGATGGACTAAAAGCCAGAAGTCTACGTGACCATCATCATCAAGTCCTTCTGTGAGAACCCTAAATACAAAGAGGACTGTTTCATTTATGTTAGGCTGAATGCCCAGAGGGGACTGGGCGGTCTCATGGTCTGGAATCCCTGCAGATTTTTATTTTTATTTTTCTCCAGGCGTCTGGAGGTTTTTTTTTTGTGTTTTCTGTCCACCCTGGCCATCGGACCTTACTCTTATTCTATGTTAATTAATTTTGACTTATTTTATTTTCTTACTGTGTCTTTTTCTATTCTTCATTATGTAAAGCACTTTGAGCTACATTTTTGTATGAAAATGTGCTATATAAATAAATGTTGTTGTTGTTGTATTTTAAATTTTGTTCTCTTCTTTATAAAAAGAAAAAGACAGAACAGGAGAGGATAAAAGCAAAAGCGGAGACCGGGAGAGAAGTGTTACTTTTATTTTCTTGGTTAATCAGCGAATGTATTTCTATATAAATCTGGTGCTTAGTTTTAGTAATGTCTAATAATGAGGTGAACATTATAAAACGTATGGTATTTGAAAGGTTGCTTTGTTTACTGCATATGGAATTTATTAGTTAAAAGTCAACAACAAAAAGATTATAATTAAAAACTTACACTATTATGTTCTTCCTATATTGCATGTGTTTTCACCCTCTTCCTCAACATTTTAGATGCTGATCATCATAGCTAGAGATTGCAATTATCCTTGTTTCCCATTCATGCCTCCCCCTCAATTGACTGAATAAATTGGTTTTATAAACAATGAGCAGAACATCTTTGACTAAATACTAATAAGACTTGAGAGTATTTTACCCACAGAGCACCATCTGCACTGCAGTAATTGGACCCTATAACACTTTATTATAGGTCACAATGGGATCTTAACAGCTTAGGCATCTTTAAAAGCATACGCTGGCCATATTAGTGGTTTTCACCTTTTAAACTATATTACTTGCAATTTAGTTACATTACAGAAAGAAACTTCTGACCATCCATCATCTGCAAAAAATTATATTCTGTACTTTTTTTTTCAAAACATAAAAACATATTTGTGTCATAAACCATTTACAATTTTTTGGGCCTGACAGAGTAATCACATGTATGTATCCTTGACCCATGACACCATTACATCCAAATCTAACATCCTCACAGAAGGATCTGCTGATAAAAATAAACCTATTTAATATGTGGTGAGTCAACTTTTTCTGATTCAGTCTTCCCCATCATTTTTCTCTGTTTATCAAACAGGAACAAAAGAGACAAAATATGATACCAAATATAAAAGAAAAGCCCTTGCATATTAAATGAAGTGTCCTGATTTCTAACAGAGGCCTCTTTGGGCCACTGAACTTTTCCATCTTAATATCACTTTCACTGCTTATCGGATCAACTGTGCATACCAGCTCCATGATTGATACTTGACTGGTGGGTCACAACATCATCACACACTGGAAAAATTTTCCTACATGCTGTTATTCTTAAGCAATCAAAGCCCTGAGTCAAATTATTGTAAATGTAACAAAGCATTACATTGCCACATTTATATAACAAGTCGGAAATAAAATCACAAAATAATTTTTTTTTGTTTCCCATGTATTCAGTTAATCTTTTTTCCTAACCTTTCATCAATTTTGCCCTTAAGGCAAAAATGCCATTCTGTCATAGTAAACACCCACAATCCTTTACTTAGGGCTAATTAGGAATTCTCAATCAATTCACATTAATGTGACAAGTAAACCTGTGCAGACATGAGGGAATGTACACCTTCTCATCGGTATCATCATAAGCAGCAGTTAATTGAAATAGAAATTGAATCAAGGATATTTCACTGATTGAGGAGTGTAGTCTGAGATTGTTTGGAAGTTTGTTTGAGAATGCCTTCAACATATCTGGGTTCTCATCCATCTTCTTCTGTCACTGTCTTTTTCATGCCTTGTCAGTGTTGAACTGCTGTTTATTGAATTATGTAGTGCCATAGGGGATATTCTTCGGCTTCAGGGTCCAAACAATCAGTTGGCAGTGCTGACTCAGCCTTTTGTAAGATAGGCATTGAGGTTGGCATCTCTGGCTTCATCTTAGGTTGGAGCTGGTGACTGATTTCTGGAGGTGCTGATAAGGTATTCTGGTGCAGTTTCCTGTTCAAAAATGTTGACACTGCAATATAATGAATTTGATTATACTCATCTTCGCCACTTTGCATAAATGATGAAACTTCTTGTGTGGTGCTGGTGGAATTTCATTAGAGTTTTCAGATAATACCAGTGAATAACAACGTTTGCTACAGGTGAGTAGTGATGCAGAGGTCTTATAGGCCTTCATGTTGATTTCTTTCTTGACTGTGCTTTTCTCGAGGATACACCAGCATTGTTTCCTAAGGGAGGTAATGGCACAGATGATATGATATTAAATTTACATGTTTATCAACTTACCTAATGTTGAGGAGCTGTTCTGGTGTTATAATTGTGGCTAAAGACTTGAAAAAACCCCTGAAAAAAAAAAAGATTTAACCTTAATTGGTGTATTAAAAATACTTAAAACAAGAACAAATACATTAAAGTATCCTTCAAAATAATCAGACAAATAGGCATAAAGATAAAAAGTCAAGAAAAACTGAAGGTAAATATAAAAAGGTAATAATAATGATTCTTTACATTAATGTTTAGGATCCACCTGGATGATGCGACAGCAGCCATTTTTGCACCGGTACGCTCACCACACATTAGCAGTTAAGTGGTGAAGTGGTGAGAGAAACAGCTAGTTTAGGATAGGGGATGATTAGGGAGCCAGAATCAGTAGCCATGGAGGGCAATTTAGGCAGGACATCAGGATATACCCTGCAATTTACAAAGCATCCCCAGGGATCTTTTACGTCCACAGAGAGTCAGGACCTCGGTTTTACATCTCATCTGATGGACATCACCATTTTTACAGCACAGTGTCCACATCACTGCAATGGAGCATTGGAATCCACATTCAGACCACAGGGTACGCTGCCCCTGCTGGCCTAACGAACATTTCTTCCAGCAGCAACCCAGACTTTTCCTATATGGTCACCCATTCAATTACTAGCAGGGCCCAAACATGTTTAGATGACCTCTTCTGTAGTGCATGTGGAAAGGCCAAGCAATACTTAACACTACAATCCCCAAAGCCTAAGAAAAAAGTCGTAATGCCAGGCCACCATAAATTCCCTCACACCTCCTCATTAGTGTTTTTGTTTTGCAGATGTGTTGATCAGCACAAGCACCAAGCAGCCTGCTATCCCATCCCCCACGGACTTAGCTCAAATCGGACAAAAAGTTCTCCCAGCTCAAGTCTTCTTTATCTGGGTGTGAGGTAGGTCTGGAATTGTGTAGTGTAAATAATATATCATTGTTTTTAAACACATTCATTGTGTGTTCCATGTCTCTACAATAATCTGGGTAAATTTAGGATGACAGGAAATGTGAGGCAAGAAATGCTGAACACATAACTAAAACAGAAACCTTTTTCATGTTATAGTGCTAATGACAAAATGACATGAAGTGTATAATGTGTGAAGACTGAAGTCCAAATATCAAATACACACTTTCACAAAATGTACAAGTATAACAAAACAACTGTGCTTTTATTCAAGGATATAACCGAAGAAAAAGAAATTGGGTTGGGTACAATACTGACACTGACCGTTTGGCTGGAGCAGAGGTAAGAACTGCTGCCTCATAATCAAGAGGTTGTGGGTTCTTCCTGCATTTACCGTTATTGAGTAGTGAGCTGCTCTTATTTTTACTATTATATATTAAAAAAACATTTAATTTGAGTTTGTAACAGCCTGTGTAAATTTATGGTACTTGTAAAGGTTAGTGTTTTTTTATTATTATTGAGTTTTATTCTCTCAGTCTCGTTCACGCTCTTGCCGATCTGACAGTGCTAGTTTTCAAATAAAGACATGCTAACAGAGGTGAACTCACATGGTGATGAGGGCTCTACATCGGAGAAAAATAACAGGAGCCCTCCCCGTAATAAACGTCCAGTCACACATAAGAACAATGCAGATGCACCAGGTGTAAAGGTGAAAGATGGCACTTTTTGGATGCAGCAAGAGGTTGGGCGTCATCCTGTACATATATAAAATAGAATATTTTTATGTTACCTCTGATGTATTTAAGAAAAATACCCCATAATTCTGCTAAAAAGAATGTCACATGATCGCAAACACTGTTTAAAATTACTTGTTAAGCACAACTACAGTTTTTCTGTAGTTACACACCAACTTTCTCACTTTTACCTTTTCTGTGTAAGTTTTCACTTTTATTCACACAAATGTGCCTGCTTCTCTTCTTCTTGGTTACCCCTTATTCCATTGCAGATACTTTATATTTAAAAAATATTTAAAACACTTAATCTAAAGGGTTTTAGGAAGGGAGATTATATTACTGACATGCAGTGATAAAATGATAAAATCGTTACCTTTATTACTTAATTATATAAATTATACACAATTCTAAAGAAACAATGTGCAGAGTATTATGTGTCTATTAAATACTTTCCAATTATATAAATACTATAAAGAGCTCAAACAAGCACCATGGTACACAAAGAATATAAAAATGTCAGAAATGTCAGACAACACTGAGTTACTTTGAATAGGTCACCAAATGTTGCAGCATGATAAATTTGGAAAAAAATGAATTGTCTAATAAAGTTTTAAAACAATGAACAAAGTTTTGATGAAAACACAAAAAGGATTAATTAAAACACTTCAGAATAAGAGAGTGTGAGAGTGCCAAGAATTTAACAAAAAATTATGATGCAGACAGTGACAGAATACAATTATTTGTTCTTTAGTCTTGTGGATACAATGTCTCATTTTGATCCCCATGAAACTGTTATAATATCTAAAACACTACATGTATATAATAAATTTACAATGTATTGAGAATCACCGTTCACCTCAAACTAATTGATCGAAGACTGGAAAGGACACATTATTTCATAGTCTAGTCTAGTGTTTGAACTTGACATAATAAAATAAGGATAAAATTGATAATTTATCATTTCACATGTTTAATTTATCATGTTACATGTTTTAGAATAGCATATATTTAGTTATTTAGAAAAATTGTAGATAATTTTACGTCTTGCCATTTGCACAAAGATGGAAAATAATAAAAATGTCAAAATAAGACTATTATGATACTGTAGGTGACATACTGTTGAATGATGAGATCAGGTGGCAACAAAATACAAAATTCTTAATGTGCCTGTGTGATTATAACCTAAAGTGGATATGACAATGTTTAATTTAATCTAAAGATTTAATTTGGCAGCGCCTACAGTTCATTAGTGAAGTGCTCTTGTTATATAATAGTTTGTGGAGTTTCTACTTTATTAATTAATATCCCCCCACAGCCTTCCCTTATTGTAGCATAACTAGAACAGTTGTTTCTGGGCAACCTTAAGTTACTTTGAAACTCTGTTGTTCCAAAATGACACCTCGGATGCACTGTAGTTAGTATCATTAATGGAACAACATTTATTTATATAGCACATTTTCATATAAATGATGTAGCTCAAAGTGCTTTACAAAATGAAGAAAGACAAGTTTATAAAAAAAATTAAAAGATAAAATAAGATTAGGCAACACTAAGTAACAAAGAATAAAGTAAGGTCTGATGGCCAGGAGGACAGAAAAAACAAAAAAAAACAAACAAAAACTCCAGAGGGCTGGAGAAAAAAAGAAAAAACAAAAATCTGCAGGGGTTCCGAGGCCACAAGACCACCCAGCCCCCACTGGGCATTCTACCTAGCATCAATGATCGTAATCAGTCCTCATGATTTTCATGCTTCACGTGGTCATGTGGACCTCTGGCCTTCAACCCATCAATGTAAGAACTGCATGGTGTATTGAGCAGGTGATGGTGGCACAAATTGCCACTACAGAAAACTGGTAAAAGAATAGCAGAGAAAATAGGGTTTAGTATGGATTGCAGAGCCATAAAAACAATTATTAAATGCATATACAAAGTATCAGGGTTACACTAAAATTAAGCTATGGGAATGTCAAGTTAAAATAATGGGTTTTTAGCAGTGTTCCACCATATCAGCCTGGCGAATTTCTATTGGTAAACTATTCCAGCTTTTAGGTGCATAACAGCAGAAGGCCGCCTCACTAATTCTTTTAAGTTTAGCTCTTGGAATTATAAGCAGACACTAATTTGAAGATCTAAGCTTACAATTTGGAGTAAAAGGTGAAAGGCATTACGAAATATAGAACAGAGTGAGATTATTTAAAGCTTTTTAAACCATAAGCAGTATTTTAAAGTCAATTCTAAATGGCACGGGTAACCAATGTAGTGACAACAAAACTGGAGAGATGTGCTCAGATTTTCTTGTAGTTGGCCACCCATCCAAGATAATACAAGACACATTAGAATTTTGTCTCTGAAATGTCTAACTTTATACACGTGCGACTAAGACTAAGCTGAGTGGACCAAGTGGAGGTAATTACCCTCCAGGCCAGTGGGTGGCAGGGTGCACTAAACCTACCTCTCTTATCTCTTCTGGCCAAATACAGGAAAATCTGCCTGCTTCAACAACACCCCCGTTTCCGGTGCCCAGACCGATGTCACTTCCAGTGCCCAGATGGACATCACTTCCGGTTCCAGCCAAATGACATCACTTCCGCTTTTTGACTTATAAAGCGCCCATCTTTTCTTAACCCCATCAGTTCAGTTTGTAACTCAATGAGAACACATCTCATCCTGTTTCTATACCCTCTTGCAGCCAGGGACAACATATGTGTGGCTACCCCAAACCTTTTTTTTTATGTTGAGACTGATTCTTTCACAACTGTCTTTATCCAAACACGGGTAAACATAAAGGTACATTAAATGAAAGATACTGAACTGCTGATGACCTGTGTCAGTTTTCTCTTGAGACGGCATGCAAATAAAATTAATCTCCCACATATATTTTATTTATTAGCATGCTCTTTTAAGCAGCAGTTTCAACCTGTGAGGTGTTTTCACAGCATCTGTGAAAAAGGATGTTTCAACGCAGAGACACAGTTTGCAAAGACTGTAAAAGTCTTTCAGGTGTTAGAGTCAAAAAATGCAGTATACCAGTGCGCAGAAAAGCAATTTAGTACATTCTTGGTGCTAAATTATATTCAGACATAAGCCTATGGAAACATTTCATAAATCATCACAGAGTAAATAAAGTTATGCTATAAATTTGAAATAGGTTTTATTTTATCATTGACTCAGCATTCAGGGTTTTACTATCAATTTACTAATGATTACAGAGAATGTTCCCATAACCTTCTGAGGAGGTCACAAAACTAATTAACCTTTTCCTTGGAGGTCCAAAAGACAATAAAATGGGGAATACATTCCAAACATAGCTGTACTTTGAGATATGAGGAATTAAAAAGAAAGGACTGTATGCTTTAAATAAATGTATAGATTCACTGAGCGTATTCATGGATAGACTTTACAGGCCTTCCATATATTTCAAAGAATTTTCTCTTAGGCATATTAAAGTCAATTTAATACTAATAGGAGCAGAACTGGGGTAGGAGTTGCTTTTCAAGGCCACCAGCTGAAGCATAAAGAAAAAGCAGAGCTCCTATTTAAAACAGCAGGTGAGACATTTCATAAAAGACACAAAAATGAGAGAGAAAAGAAAGACTTGCACATAATAACAGTACAGTGCCTTCCTTTGCTCTGTGAAGTCATCATTGTATCTCACTGACGCAAATTTTAAGATGAACCTAAATTTTATATATCTTTTTTGTTGTTAAATTATTTTCTTTACTATAATTCTGATATGGACTTGGAGCCCTGTCCAATGCTTGGTTTAATACCTTTCACTTTGTGTGGCAGTGGCTGTCCTTGTGACTGTGAATTGCAACAGTATTTAGATTCTAATTCCCAAGCGGTGCACATCATGCATTCTGCATAGTGACAATAACTTCATTTATGAATGCAAGCCATTTGGCTTTGTTGCTTCTTTCTCCACCAGCATACATTACCTGGGTACTTGACGTCAACAATACAACTGAAGAAACCGCAATGAAAGCCAAATTATTGTATTTCTGCTTTATTTTTGTGTGAAATCAGCTTCATTTACTTTCTTCTTTTGCATATTTCATGAAAACCTATGGTAGCCTTGGAGGCATCAAATATTCAGGAAGAAGAAAGTATAATTTGAAAGTCACTTGTTACAGCAGACTCTTTGAAACTATTTACACATTGGTGAATGTAGCTGCGTTTTCCCAAAATTACCAAAGTTCAGCAGCTTCAACTCAAAAAATGGGATTCAACAAAAGCCTGATGCGCAGAAATGATTCCACAGACAAAATATCTTTGTTTTTGAAAGTTTAGTTAAGTTTTGAAGTAAAACAGTTCACACAAAAAAAGGAAAATTAAAATAGCAAAAAAGGAAAAATTAATGTTAAGAAAAGTTCAGTTCTAAGCTTAATCTTGTTACTTCTCAAATCGTTACTATTTACTTAACATTTCTGAACCATTTCAAAACGGTCAGAAAACTGTATGCTTATCCCATTTCTAAGTTTAAAATGAGTCTTTTAAGTCCCCATGTACTGGGACCTGTTCTAAACAACAATTGAGCTTATTATCACACTGTTTCTCAGTTACAGTAAGAAGGTTCTATCTCTTCCTAACTTATAGGGGGAAAAGACTGTACCATAAGTTATGATTATGAAAGAAATTTATATTCTATTCAAATTAAGCAAACATTAATATGAGTTAAAATCAAAACTTTAACTTTCTAAGATTGGCTCTTACAGTGAAGATAAACTTCAAAAGTGACTAATTCATATACCAACTGTATTTTAGAATGCAAAGATAACTTCTCATCTTCCCACAGCTGTATCACTGCCATGCAAGCTTTGGAAGTAGAACCCATTCTTCTTAATGTAGCTTCAGGGATCAGGGAAGCCAAGCATAATTAGTGGTTCTCGCTACTCAATTGCACACTTCGATATAAGCAGGAGGATTGTTGCTGTTTATCAGTCCTTTCAAACGTGATGCAAATCTCAGTAGCTAAAGCTTTTTTGAGTGAAAAGTGGGTTCTATATAAGTGTCTCCTCCTTGGCTGTGAGCTATTGTTTTACAGTAGGCTTGATGCATTTATCCTTCAATGTCTGTAACTGTTGTGTTTTAATAATGCATTTTCACTGTTTAACACATTTAACAACGGCATTCATTGTGTAGGTGTTTTAAGTGACAGTATTAAACTCTTTTCTGTTTTAATGTATGTGAAAGACTTTACATGTCTAAAGTACTTTCCTTGGTATAAGATGCCATTTTTAAATAATGGAGCACTAGACATGGTATATTAGTATAGCTATAATTATAATTTGAAAAATGCTTAATAAGAGCAAGGTACAATTATTTATATCTGTATCTTTTACAATTGGGGCACAAGTGGGTTAAGTGGCTCACTTAGGATCAGTTGGAAGAATACACTAAAATATCAGTATTATGGTGTCTGGCGCAAATATTAGGAGACACACAGACTCTCCATCTCCTTTCCCAGACATAGGGGTCAGCAATCTAGAGGAAATAGTGACCTTAGCACCCTTATGGTTCATCTTGCACTCTAGACCTTTGGGCCTAGCAAATGGTGTTTTGTTGTGTTAGGGTCAAGGGGTCACCCATTTCACCCCTTTACACTTTTTAGGCTGTTTATTATGTAGACCTTAACAAAATGTACTCTTCAAGACCAATATAGCCATCGAGTGAGAATTGGTCTTCTCAAGATGGAGAAATGGAAAAAGATAGAGAGGCAGAGAGACCAAACCCACACCAGTTCTTGTTTCACCCTGACCCATTCCTTCTCTAAGCTAACCTTATTGCTCTTTCATTTCAGACTAGGAGGACATTTTCAAAGGTTTACCTGTTCCTTCCTGGAGAAGACTCATACTATGTCATTACAAGACTGATTGCAAGTAGATTAATGAATACCCCCAGCCAGCCCTACCACAAATGACAGTCCAATGCAGCACTTAACAAAAGTTTTTTGTGTTTTTTTAATCGGTAATAGCATTCCTAAAACTTTGGAGAGATCACAATGACTTGTGTAAATCAAGCTGTTTTTTTTCTTTAACTCATAAATTAATTCCTAAATGACAATTTACCAAACAGTTATCAAAATATTAAATATTAATCTACCTTACACATGGCGAATAGATTTTAACAGGATTGGGATACCAGTTTTAGGCCTGAAATCTCTTCGGCCTGTAGTTCTCCTCCTTAAATGCTACTTCACCTTTCAATGGCACCCCAAGCTGACACCCAAAATATAGTGTTATGCATATAATTAGATTTTGTAGGCATCTCTAATATAAAGCAATTCTAAAATAATAAGTAAGATGACATAACACCAAATCTAATGAAATATAACAGCACCAATTCTCACCCAGCAAAACCCACATCCTCACTCTTTGTTTTCTTCTGTCACTCCCTGATGCTATATGCATTAATACTTTCATCACAATACATCTTTCCCTCTTTGGCATTTTTTTTCAACAGGTGTAATTTACATAAACATTAAGTTATTAACAGTAAAATATACTTGTATTTAGTCATTCGATCAAACAATTCCCTCATATGTATCAGTAAATTATACCTAGAGTGAACTAGATAGACTGTTAGTTTTCCTGGCATTGTCCTATTCTACACATATTCTCCATGTCTGTCAGGTGATTTCACAGTTCTGACACTCTGTCACATGTGTTGGAGTTCTTAATGAAGTGACAGCCAGTGATACAGGAAGATGATCTGTAATAAGTAGATTTATTCCTGTGTTTGTCTCCTTGGATTCTTCTGTAGAGTACTGAGAATAGGTTTAATGTGGTGGTGATTTTATCACATCTCTTCATTGTCAGTCTGTGCCACATATTTGTAGGATTGCAGCTGTCTTAGTTCAGCCCTGCTTGTTGTCCAGTTTTACTGCAATTCTAGCCTCAGCTGAAGTTCAGGAACATGTTACTGTACACCCTTTCTTTAGTATTTATTGGATTTTTGGTCCAACCACCATACTTGATGAAGATATGGACATGCAGGCCCTAGGTTTCCTTCCAGGGCTGGAAATATAGTATGGATCTGTCTAACTAGCATAAACTGCACTGGGCTTACTCCTATGGCTTGTAAAGAAGTTGCTCTGTAGGTCATGTGTGCCAAGAAGGTATCACTTTGTTTTAGGATCTGCTTAGCAGTACACATTAGTCTCTCAGCCTCACCATTGGCTTCAGTGTAGTGAGGACTGGTAGTGATATGATTGAAATCATAGTCTTTGGAAAACTGCATAAATGTTTTCCGGAATTGACTACCATTATCTACTACTACTTCATTTGGGCATCCCCATCTAGCAAAGATGTTTTTCAGTTTGGCTATTGTGGAATCACTTGACATGTTATTAAGGTAAGCTATTTTCAATATAACTTGAAAAGCAGTCCACAACTATCAAATAATGTTCTTTACTGAGTTCACAAATGTCAGCAGAGACCCTGTCAAATGAGCAACTAAGCAATGAAGTAGTGATCAATGGCACCTCTCACAATGTATTCTTTGACATTTGACATTCTCTGCATGTGATGACAATTTCCTCGATCTGTTTGCTAAGCACAGATGCTGCATTTGGCTCATTCATGGCACTTCATAATGCTTTAATGACCATCATGTATGTGCACTATTATCACTGCTGTAAGGATCACTAATCTGTTATTATATAATACTAACCCTTGTGAAGTTGTGAGATAATGTCTGGAAGAGTGGTAGGCTTTTACCTTTAGCAGCACTTTCATAGAATACTTTGACCACCCACCGGAAATAAAACATTTGATTATCTGAAGTTTTGTATCTTGCAGTGACTGATGCTTAATTATATCAAGCTTGCTGTGTGTGATGGACCATGAACCATGTACTGTTTCCTCATTGGCATCCAGTTAACTGGTGAGCTTAGCTACTTCCTGTCATGTGATTGTCTGATGATGTCTTGACTGGGTATTTGCAACAAACAACTGTTTACCTGGCACATATTTGGCAATAAGGTTTTAGCACATTATATGTAACAACAGTCTCTGACATCTCTCTGACCTAGAGTCTAGGTCATTGTTGTTAATTGGAGGACTGTGGTTAGGTTGTAACATTAATGAATCTAAATAATATTGATATCTAGCAGACATCTTGCATGCCCAGATGACTGGGGGAAACTCCTTAACAATCTGCACATAACACTTTTCTGCATATGTAAGTGTCATAGAACAATAGACTATTAGTATTAATTGTCTGTTTTCTTTCTGTAATAGGACCTGCCTATACTGGCATCTGCACTGACTTTGTCACATCATAGTATACTAGTACATGCTGAGGTGCCTCAGTGATCAACTGTTTTACCAATTTAAAGACATTCTCCTGCAATGCTTCCCAAATCCAAATTGCATTAATCTTAAGGAGGTCTGACAGAGGCTTACTTGTCTCTGACTGATGTGGCAGGTACACGTCAAAGTAGTGAACCACTCCCAGCATCCTCCTTAGCTCTGTTACATTGCTTGGAGGCCATAACTGGGTGACAAATTGGAGCTTAGTTTAATCTGGGTGAATTCCTCTCCGGTCAATACAGTTTCTGGGTAGCTAAGGACTGTTTTCTCTAGTGTGTTTAGACTATTCTGCAAAATCAAAAACTTTTCCCTCTAGGATGATATGAGTGTACCTGACCTAACCTACTCTAAAATATATGATTTAAACATTCCTTTAACATCTGATAGCAGGAAGGGACACATAATACATCAGATGCAGACAGGCTACTGAATACAATTATCAGAGAATTCAACCCATGACACTGGAATATCACCCATGTGATTTTACATACTTTGTCAAAGGCCAGCTGTCAGAAATTTCTCACTGATCAAGCTCAGCAGATGTTTGCATAATTTTTAACCTTTTCAACTGAAATTGCAGTTTCTTGTAGCCATTTTTCTTTTCAGATTTTGAGTATAACCAGCTCATTTCTGGCCAAATTGTTTATTAAAGTTATAAGTAGCTTTTGCTAGTGTGCCAGGGTGCGTTGTCTCAAGTATAAATAAAAGTAGTATAGGCAAAAAAATTACTTAAGTAAAAGCAAAAATATTTGACATGTAAATTACTCAAGTAAAATTAAAAAGTAGGTTTAGAAAAAAATATTCGAGTAAGAGTACAATTTAGTTAATTTACAATTAAAATGAACTTAAATTAGTGAATATCCTGACAATATACATAGCAATATATAAATAATTCACAACATTAAAGGCCATAAATAAAAGTATGTGGTATAAAGTGGAATGTCACAGTGAAAGATATTGAACACTCTAAATAAAGCAGTACACCTAGGCAAGGAACCAGCTGAAATCCGTAATTTGCACCTCCTATCTGTGCAAATTAATATCAACTGGGCTATTCCATGTTTGTGGGCTATTAAAAGGTATCTTTTTAAAAAGGTCTATCCAATGAGAGTAAGCTTCTTGTTGAGAGTATGCAATGCATGTTTTCGCTGCCGCTTCTCACCTGTGCTGTTATTTCTGTTTTGTTTTATTTTGTCCAGTCGGACGTTTTCACCTTCACCTCCTAATTTGACTACTCTTTCTGGATTTAACTTTCTATACGAATGCCATTAGCAATTACCTAGACCACACCTGCTTCAATCCTGTGCAAGCCCTCTTCTTTCTCTCCTGTTACTGCTTTCGCAGTGAGTATGAATATACTCTTGTTTTGTTTGCAGTCGCCAGTCTAAACTGTAAATGTGCAGCTTGCCCGCTGTGCTTTTTGCTTTTCTAGCTGGTTGTGCAGTAATATTTTGGGTTGGCTAACCTGTGTAGCTGGAGTTAGCATGGTGTTGTGTGGCATTCTGTTTGCTCTTGGCGGTGTCCACCAGTGTCTGGGTAATCATAGCCCATTTTGTCTCTGGTTTGGAGTTGTGCTATGTGTTGTCATTTCTACTTTATTGGCAATGCAGCTCATATTTTCTCTGACTGAACTTAAACATCTTGACTGTCATCCACGATTGGACTCCCTGACTTATAGTTTGTTCCAGTCACTTGGAATTACACGCCATCCTCGCTATATTCATCAATTCCAGCTATATGGACTTTTTACCGTGTTCATTGGCATAATGCTAGGGTCTTCCGAGGAATAAACCCAGACCATCATCATCCTCTTCAGCCTACTCTCCGGGCTGTTCCAACTTTAGGCTTGCCCTACTGAATGCACTAACAAGACCTCGCTGATTAATGGAGTCACTCTATGTCACTCAGCTCCTAGCTCTATACACTCCTTGTCGCTTTCTCAGGTCCTCGTGCAGTAATCTCTTTACTGTCCCACACACCAGACTCTCCACCCTGGGAGGCAGGTCCTTCAGTGTTATGACCCTTCAATTCTGGAACTGTCTTCCTCCATCTCTCAGAGATTGCTCCTCTTTCTCCACCTTTAAATCTCAACTGAAACCTTTCTCCTTCAACAGACTTTTGTCTTCTGTGTGTTTTTTTTTTTCCTCCCCATCTATATGTAAAGCAACCTTGGGTTTGTGAAAGGCACTCTATAAATGCAACTTATTATTATTATTATCTTGCTACGAAGGTGTCACACAAGAAGCATCCCATGATGGATAAAAGCAAAGAGCTCTCCTAAGACCTTTGCAACCTGATTGTTGCAATCCATTTCAATGGAACTAGTTACAGATGTATTTTAAAACTTCCGAATCTTTCAGTAAGCACCATTGAGGCCATTATCCACAAGTGGAAGGAACATCACTCCACCATGCATTAGCCACGCAAAGGTGCTTCTTACAAAATTTCTGACCAGTGGGTCAGAAGGATAGTTAAAAGAGTAGCCCAAGAGCCAAGGACTACTTGGAAAGCGCTCCAGAAAGACTTGGAGGCAACAGGTACAATTGTTACAGAGAAAACAATAGGCAGTGCACTCCACCAGCATGGCCTCTATGCATGCTCACCCCACAAAACTCCATTACTGAAAAGCATGTTGAATATTGTTTAAAGTTTGCTACCAAAGTTTAGACCAAAGCTGAAGTTTCTACTGTCATACTAGACACCATGTCTAGAGAAGAAATGGCACTGCACATCACCTGAAAAACACTATACCAACAGTGAAGTTTGGAGGTGGAAGCATCATGGTGTGGGGGTGTTTCTCATGTCATGGTACTGGCAGACTTCATGTAGTTGAAGGAACGATGAATGGGGCCATGTACAATGAGTTTCTTGAAATGAATCTGCAGCCCTCCCCAGGATAATGAAGGTGAGATGTGGGCGGACCTTTCGGTAGGACAACAATCGAAAATATACAGCAAAGGAAACTCTTAATTGGTTTCAACAAAGAAAATTACGTTGTTGGAATGGCCAAGTCAATCACCTGACTTAAATCCAATTGAACATTTGTGTTAGGAACTAAAGATCAGGGTTCAGAAGAGGGCCCCCAGAATCTTCAAGATTTAAAGCAATTACTTTAGAAGAATGGGTCAAAATCAAACCTGAGCATTGCAGGCGATTGGTTTCTTCATACAGGAAGTGCAATGAAGATATCATTAAAAATAAAGGCTTCTCCACTAAGTATTAAATTATCATGTTCAATACTTTTTACCTGTGTCATTCCACTTCATGACACATACCTTTATTTATGGCCTTTAATGTTGTGAATTCTTTATATTTGGGGATTTATTTAGTTAATACCAATGTCTGGTCAGAATTTCAAGTGAATAGCCACATTGTAAATATATTTACTGAAAAAAATGTTGATGTTGTCACACACGTGCGCATGGGAGGCAGCTAAAGGGCCTAAATGACAGTAATTTCATGCCAGACCAGGGGGTGGCAGAGTGTGCTAACTCTTTCTCTCACCCCTCAGCAGACCAGTTATGGGAAGTTCTGCCTATCCCCGATGACGTCACTTCTGGTTACGGCCTTAATCACGCCCCTTCCAGTTCAGGCCCCAGAGATGATATCACTTCTGGTCCCAGGTACAATGACACCACTTCCGGTTCTGGCCCCAGAGAGGACCTTACTTCCTCTGCTCTACCTTAAAAGCACCAAAAAGCGAGTCATAGCCACCGTCTGAGAATCGTATGGAAGCGTATTAGGGTACAGAGAAAAGAAAAAACAAATTAGAGACATGGTGGAAAAAAAGACTGAAATGTCAACTTTAATCTCGAAATTTCCACTTTAATCACATAGTTTATTTTGTCATTAAAGCAGAACGTCATAGACTTCATCTTAAAATCATTTAATTTACTAGTTTCTCAAATCACATTGTAACTAAAGTAGCACTTTAAATGCTTCATATTCTATGTGTTCTTTTATGTACTCTATGCCTGTGAATCACTACCTGGTTCTTAACAGGCTTTCTCTTTTGCCGACAGGACAGAGAATACATTACATTCATGATATTACAGCTCTCTGAACAATTAAAATACTAAGATGTATACTTGATATCATTTTCGTGATGATAGGAATTAAGACATGTATTAAACATGGGGGCACAATGGCGCAGTGGTAGTGACAAGATGGCGCCCCATCCAGAGATTGTTCCTGCCTCCCGCAAAATGCTTGCTGCACCATGCACGACCCTTGATGAAATCATTTATTGCAGCAGTACTGTCTCTTTCAAACATACAAATCCCCAGTTCCTGTCCTTCCTTTTCTTTCTCCGAGTAACCAATCGCCATACAATAATATCTCCGTTTAGAGCTCTTGGGGTGAAACTATTTCTGAACCGCGAGGTACCTACAGGAAAGGCTTTGAAGCATTTGCCGTATGGGTGAAGTTCAAATAGAGTGTGCCCATTGCTGAGGCAGCGTGTGCTAGATGCTGTATCCTGATAATCCTCTTTCCGATGAGCTGCTGTAGAGCTGTGATTCCACACATAGATACAGTGGGTTAAGATACTCTGATAGTGTATCTGAGTGTATCTGCACTGAGAGTAACAACGCTAAAGCAATTATGGTGTTTGGAATAGTCTGGCCATTCAGTGCACCATTATATTGTTACAAGTTGATTGCAATCAGATGCCTTAAACTAATAAACGATATGCAGTTAATTTCAGTGTATTTGATAAAGCTGTGTCAGGGATGTGAATCTAAAAAATAAAGGGAAACCCCATAGGAACAGTAGCACTGCTTTGATGCTGGGTACTGCCAGTTTGCATAAGCAAGCCGAGAACTTGTGAACGCAATGGATTGAGCTGGTGTGAGAATGTGCCTGGCTTTACACCAAGTTTAGTTTTTACAATCGCAATGTGAACGTGGAAGTGGGCACACACAACATTTTAGTGTGTATGCAACGTTTATACATGAGGCCCCTTGTCACTACTGGTAGCATGAGGTGGTTCCAGGATAGCACATCTACACCTTAACAAGAAGGTTTGCCTGTGTCTGCCAGTATTGTCTCAAGACCATGGAGAAGATACTTGGAGATGGGCTATTTTATAAGAGTACTGAGCAGGGCCATAGAAGGGCACCAACTCAGCAGCATATCTGGTGTCTGTAGACACTTGGGTGATCTGTGAGATGTGATTTTTGGTAGATTTAATTCCCACAATACAACTTGTGGTGATGGCAAATCTGATCAGCCTCAGAAACAGGAAAAGATGGCTGTCTGTGTTTCATGTTTTCCTGTGGAAAAATATGCACTTATGTGCATGACAGCACAATTTGGTACAGCTCTGTGCTGAAAATATGTAGCATGTTATATTTTTTTAAAAAGCACCATGGTCCTTTGTGGTGATGTGAACGAGGGCCATGCAATTTAATACATTTTTGCTGGTGTGATGCAGAATACCTGGTGTAGCTGTGGAAATATTGCAGATAAATGCATGCAGTAAGTATGAATGAGGCTTTAATGTGAATTTACCCCCAGCAGTTGTTTTTTGTACTACTCTCATCCACCTAAAAACTTTTAATAAATAAGCATTCGAGTTAAGCAGTTGACAGCTTGAACACAAATGAGGGAAGAGCTGTAATGGACACTAAGGGCAATCCTGATCTCAGTTACAATAGGAATCACATTTTTTGCCACACTAAATGGCATCAAACAATTAATGCACTGATTTTTCCATTCTTTTATTAAGTAGCTTACATTATTATTAATTTTCATGGAGAATGGTGCAAGTACTGTAGGTATTCTCGCCATCTATATTGAAACAGCGGTCAATTAGCTGATAAATGCTGATATTAAACACTGTGCTAGACGCAGCTATAGAATATATGTCCTATGTGATAAATTATAATCTTGATACTCATCAGTCTTTGTTAGGGTATGTGAAGACTCATCTAATAACTACATCTTTCAACATAACTAATTCTAAATGGGAATTCAATTCAGTCGGATTATATAGAGCCTTAATGTTCAGAAAGTAATATTCTAGAGAACATGGGCTAAATGTGGTGCTGTTGCTACCATAAACAAACATTATTTATATAACATTACTCAACTAACATGATAGGTTGAACAAATCGTCATTGCATGTGGACACATTGAAGATACATGGTGAGCAGGTTTTTTTTTACAGGTAAAACAGCTAAAAATGCATTTTAAATACTGTAGTTTACTTACAGGGATATTTTTTAAATGTCAGCTGCTATTTCAGTTATATAATTTTATGACTGCTGACATTTCTATCAGTGTTTCTGCATCATTTAGCAAACTTTCAGAATGTGGTTACCTCTGTAAGATACTGTGCATTAATTTGAAGGTGCTGATGAGAGAGACTGTGATCACTGCATGAACGAGCAGATGTGATCAGCTGGGTGGATAACAAAAAAACAACAACTAAAAAATTCTTGCAGAAGAAATCATAATTCAGATATTTAATTAAACGTTAAGATGAAATGAAAACTGCTACCAGTTTGCCAGATTAAATATTTAATGAAACCAGTAATTAAAAGCATTAGTTTAATGGACTCATTTGTAATAATAATCTTTGTTTACATAATTGTAAATGGCATGGATGCTGGTACTGCAGGCTCCTATTTATTATTTTGCTTTTCTCCTTCCTGCTGCCATCACATTCTTAATACCTTAACTTATAGGAAAATTGTTTCCATGTAATCATCCATCAGTTCTTTTCTGTATATTATTTTACAATTTAGAATACTAGGGTTTTAAATTGCATAGTTTCTTGCTCCAGAGGCGCAACATCCCCTGCTGCAAAGATATTCACTTAACTCCCATTTTAGATGTGCAACCATTCTTAATTTACAGGTCTCTGCATGCTTACAAGTTAAGTGATATATACTTTGTGAAATGCTTGAAAATGGAGGCATTTTCTGATAAAAAATCAAACTTACTTGCTATACAGATATGGTCCAACTGTTTGTTAAATTCGTATCGAGAGCATAAGCTTAGAACATGTTTCATGAATTGTAGTCAGAAACTGTGGGGGAATGTTTGGTAACAAAAAATAGAACATATAGCTAGAGCCCAAATTATAAATCATAGTCAAAAAAAGGGCAAAAAATATATGTAATCAGGAATTCAAAAACACATAACCCAACTATTATGCCTTTGCCCTGGTAGTGTTATTCCCCACACATGTCCAGTTGACCTTACCTAACAATAGCAAGGTTAATTGTCCACAAATATACCTCAAAGTGGCGGCGCTCATGAGAAAAACAAAATGGTATCAAAGGAGAATGCTACTTAATTTCATCATTGCTAAAAATATATCAAGCACCAAAACAGATGTGATCATGAGATTCATTGATGTCTAAAACCACTAAAACAAGGTCAAGATCAATTTGAGATAAAGGAGAATGGCCGCAAGCCAAGCACGTCAGCCATTACTTCCCTGTTCTTAGCTACAGATTCCAGCTCTACTGGGGGAATTTCTAGGTGTTACCAAGATAGCTGAGAGATGTAATCCCTTCAGCGTTTCCTGGGTCTGCCGCAGAGACTCCACCCAGTGGAATTTTCCTCTAAAAGCCCCAATGAAGCGCTGCCTGGGGCATCCATACAACACATCCAAGCCACCTCAACTTGTTCCTCTCGATCCAGAGGATTAGCGACTCTGCTCTGAGACTCTCCCATATTGTTGAGCTTCTCACTCTATAACGTGGTGTCAGCCTAGTAGCCCTACAAAGAAACCTAATTTCTGCCACTTGTATTTGCAGTCTCATTCTTTCAGTCATTGCCCTCAGCTCATGACCATAGGTGAGAATAAGATGTAGATAGACCGGTAATGCAAGAGTTTTGCCTTTAGATTCCGCTCCCATTTCGTCATCAGTACAGAACAGCTGCTACCGTTGTGATCCACTTGTTGATCTCACATTCTGTTCTTCCATCTTTTATGAACATGACCCCAAGATATCTGGAACTCCTCCACTAAGTGCAGCTGTTCCTCTATGACCTGGATAAAGCAATCCATTCTTCTCCAAGAGAAAACCATGACCTCACAGTTGGAGACACTCATCCTCATTCCTGCCGCTTTGCACATTCCACAGTGAATCACTTAATTGTGTGCTGAACATGTCAGTGGTAAACTTAAATATATTATTTGTATTGTGTTTGGAGTATTTACAGAAAATTAATGAATTTTGTTCATTAACATTTCAGAATCTAAGTACATTTTTTTATAGGACAAGGTTCACTCTTTTGATACCAACTTGTAAACTACATTTCTGAGAGGATTTCCAGGGCCAAGACACTTGTATAGGAATTAAGAATATTGTATTTAAAAATAGGATTCAAAAAATAAACCCTGCATTGTGAGCTGGCAAGCACAGGACAAAACAGAACCAGGACAAACGAAGAATATTTGGGACACCAGCTTGGTCGTCCCATTTTATTCCCTGCTTTACTTCTTCAAACTTAAACAAATGCCTACTGGCAACAACTAACATAACCGCATAGGATAAACACAAAAGAAAATTAGGGATCAGGTTTAGCCATCACAACAAATGAGAGAGCTCTCTTAGAGCTCTGACAAAAAAGACAGGTCAGTGGAGGCAGTCAGACTTTTTATAACAGGAGGACAGGAAGGGGCAGAGCTAATTTCCCTTACTCTGTGGTTTCTCTGAGCTGTGGGGAGAAAAGGAGACGACACAGTTAGTGAGTGTGCCCCCTCTTTCCCTGGTGCGTTATCACCTACCTCGAATGAGCCAGCAAGGAGATCCTCAGATGTGAATGTGTGACAACATATATTTCTAAGTAACATCACATACCTTTTTAATTTGAATTTTTTCTTGTGATCATCTTTTAATTAAGTAACGACAATTTGACAAAATATATCAATAAATGGACATAGCATGCAAAGTAACCCAACCAACCCATCCCTGCCCTCTCCCACCCAGCCTGTGCCAAGAGATAATAAAAAAAAAATCAAGGAGTTAGAAGCTCCCTGCATATGTATTATTTTCATTTTTACTTTAAAACTTTTGTAAAAACAATATTTGTCCTTTATTTCCTGCCCCGGGTGTGGTTAAATATCTTTCTCGCAGGACTTATAACGCTCCCCACGTTGTGAAGGGGGGGGGTCTGAACGCACGCTAAAGAGATGCGATCCGTTCAGCTGGTGTCTTGCTGCTGCCGCTGGCCAGCTGTGTATTGTGCTTGTCGCGCTTTGCTTCAATCACTTAAAAGCATGTACAGCAGCCATCCTTTTTCCACTTCGTGTCTCTGCTGCTCTCTTTGTGAAGGTGCAGCTGAACGCACGCTAAGCAGAAGTGGACAGATCAGCTACTGGCTTTGTGCTGCTTCTGCCAATATTGCTGTTCTGTTTGCTCTGTGCGTTCTGAAGGAGGAGAAGGAGGAGGAGTGGGGAAGTGGCGGCGGGGTGTGACAGCTGAACGCACACTTAGGATAGCTTCGCTCAAACAACTCCCTATCCCCCCAGGCGCGCTACGCTCCTGCTACTTCGTGTTGTAAAGGGCAGTGGGGGTGGGGGTGGGGCTGAATGCTCGCTAAGGAGAAGTGGACTTTGTGCTGGCTCTGTGCTGCGTCTGCCAAGATGCTTTGTCGCTCCGTGTCTCAATCATTTAAAAGCCTGTACAGCAGCGTTCATCCTGTCTCACTGCCTTGTCTTGCGTGAAGTTAAAATGTTTTATAATAGAGAGATGTTACTCATATCCTTAGCCCGACATCCACATATCGTATGTGTTTACAAAGTGCGTTTTAATAAGTTTACATGTATTCAAAGCGTGTGGGATAGGTATTTTAAGGTTTAAACTATAAAAAAAATGTGGTCTTTCTATATCGCGGATTTTCACCTATCGTGGGTAGGTCCAGAATGTAACTTCCGCGACAGGCAGGGGATTACTGTAGGCCTACACTTTTTCTTTTTCTGTATTTTGAATATTTTTCTTAGTAAACCCTGTACTATACACTGTTCAGAGGAGCAGCGTCCTGACTTGGATTACTGTGGAGGAAGACAGCTTTATTTTTGTTTTTTGTGTATATATGGGTTTTACCATTTTGTGTGCATTTTTCTTTTTCATTTGGGACTTTCAGTCAGCACTGTAAACACTGTATATAGTCATCATTTTGGGCTCTGTTTTATCACTGTTTTGGAAGTCCTTTGCGGTATTCTACGTATTGATTTATATTTTTCTGTGGGACATTATTTTTGTTTTTCATTATGAGCACCTGTAAATAAAATTTCACCGTATATTTGCAAAACAGGGAAATAATGGCTGACTTGCTTGGCTTGCTGCCATTGTGGCCCTCATCAGGAGGATTGATTTTAGATGATTAGATGAGATGTCTCCCTGTCTTACACCATCATCCTGGTCCCGCTTGGTCCTGCATACTAGACATTTAGAGTGTAGGCTAGTGTCCCCAATTCCCACTACACGGGGTGTCACACTAAAATGTAAGATTTATGACAAATGCATCTTGCTTTTCATTTTGCAGGATGGACAAAACAACACCAAAGAGAGTCTGGAGACTAATTCAAAGATGGATGGTTATGAGATGCGAGGAAAAACTGAAGGAGTTTAATTTATTCAGTCTAAGCAAACTGTGACTAAGGGAAGATAGGATTATTAAAAGTATGAGTAAGGCTGATGCCTGCTGTTATTTTAATTTGAGCTGTTTAATACTCACAATGGGCACTAACAGAAGGTGCTTGTCCAATGTCCAAATATCTCAAAAGTATTAGGAAACATTTCTTGTTATTTTATATTTGACAGAAGCCTTAGCCAGTTCTATTTTCAAGATCATTGCCATTTCCAATTGTTTACATTATTTTCTTTACATTTGCATCCGAAGCAAGTGAAGTAACTTGTTTTAGATTTAAAGTTCAAGAATAAAAAGCAACCAGTGCAAATGCTCTTTCATTGCAACTGCTATTAATCTCCTAAATAAATTTAATTTTATTAAACACTAACAGGTTTAAATAATGAGATAAACAATTAACATTTACAGCAAGCAAGTTTAAAGGTTGGGTTAATTTTTATATCTAATATGTTTGATGTAATGTTTCACCATTAAATTAAATTTATTTAAAATTATATATAAAAAAGAAATGTGTGTTTTTCCTGCCAAGCAGATGCTAAATTAAGTGGAAATTGTTAATGTGAATGCAGCACACAAACAAACAATAAGCTGGTACGTATTTTTATCTTAGCACAACTTATCTCAAATTTGGACAATTTTCAATGTGCATGGCCACGCCGACACTTCACTTTCAGTTTCCACTATGACTGCTAGATGGCATGACCAGCGTTTCCAGTACGATCCTTGGCACATATCGAATACGCATCAACTGGCATTGGAGGGATACATATGCCACTTCGGCTGCATTGAGGCCGGAAGCAGTTTGAAGTGATTTCAAGGGGTTAATGCTTCGGGAGGACATTTGCCAGTGTTGGGATTCTTGGGAGCACCTAGCTGGGTGCCACATACAGATGGTAATTGGTGTCCCAAAAGTCTGCCACCTGCTGACTCTTTCTTACTCACAGAGTTCAATACATTTTTGTACAATAGTGGAGTCACCTAGATGAGAGCAATGAGACAAAACAGTCTGCCTGATTTGACTCCAAGATGACTAATTTGGCTCTTCAATTATTGTGCTATTGACTCTCCATAACAAACATGATGTTTGAACAGATTTCTCATAATTATTCCTGGTACAAGAATACAAATGTCCAAAATTCAAAGACCAGCCCATATCATATCATCATACAGTCATGCCATTCATTAGAGGACCTAGACTATGGTCACTCACATAAAAAAGCAATGCTGGGTTGTCAAATAGCACCTATCTGGTAGTGAATGGTGGTAGGAAAGGCATTGGCTGCACAGACTTGAAAAAACAAAATGCTGGTGATTATCAGGAAATGGCAACTACCAGTTAAAGTGCATGTAGCCTCACTATTAAAATTATAATTTGTATAGTTTGTAATGTCCAGATCTTTTTAATAAGGGCTGAAAAAAGGGTAAATATTAGGAAGATTGTAATATAAACATTTTATAGTTTGGCAGTAGTTTCTGCTAGACTTCATTCATAAGAGTCTTCATGCTGGTATTTTGTGTTAGTCATTCGTTTACCTGCCTTTAGGGTAGTAACCTGTCCAAATTGTCTTCAAAATGCCCAGAGGACAAGCTGAATAAGTCTAAAAGTCCACTTAAAATGCTAATATTGTTGGCAGTGATTTAAATCAGGGTTGAAGCACTCTATAGTAAATTCACACAACTTGTATTGTGAGGCTTTCTAACAGCACCTTTAACTTTTAACAGCACACTTTAAAATCAAAAGGTCACTTTTCACCATGACTTTATCTTTATTTCTATGTTTGTCTAATATGTTAAAAATCATCAATCTAACTTGAGAGTGTACACTAGCAACTGTACAAATCAAGACAGAATATGTTGAGGCAATTTCTTCAGTAAAATATTACTCCCTCTGGATTCTTACATTCATTTCTTAAATGGTGCCGTAAAGCGAGTTGAAAGAATTATTATAACCTTGACGTTCATTTCAACATTGTACAAAATGGCACATTAAAGAGTCTAAACAGCTTTGGGGTTTCTGTATGGCAATTCAAGAAGATTCTGGTGAACCTTTAATCTGTAGCTACACTTTGATTAATAGATCTTGAGTTAATTTCATACAATTACAATGTTAAATAAGCAGACAGGAGGCAATAGCTGTGAATAATGCAGTGACATATTGTAATTATTACAACACCAATTTGTTTTCCTGAACTTTCTATATTACTGGAGAAAAAAATCTTTTGTAGTAAATCATAATTTACACTTATTTTCACTGAGGAGATTTCAAAACACTCTAATATACTGCATAAAATCACAAATCATATTTTGTTTGTGAACTGCAATTAGCTGTTGAGGATCAGTGTCTGTTGGGACACTAATGTTAAATGCAGGAAAGATTCTGAATATGAAAGGCAGAGTGATATTCTGTTTCAGGAATAGTATTAAAAAATTGTTACGTACAGTATAGCATATTATCAAAGAATTAATAAATATTAATTTAATGGGTTTTGCTTATGCATGTATTGTTTTTGTTTCTCCAGCAGGCATTCTTCCAGATCTTCTGCCATTTAATCCAACTAGATTTCTCAAAGCTGTTCATCACAAGTAAGGAACCTGGCAGGGGGCAGCAAGTTGTCAGTCCACTGCGGACGCACACTGACAGTAAGCTAACTTAAATAAGCCTTCATTTATTTGAGGTGAATTAGAAACACAAGGAGAACATGTAAACTCCATACAGACTGTGACTGGACTGGGTCATCAACACAGTCTCCACTATACCACAATATAATTTTATAACTGTTCACTAAGCATAATTATTTATGCAAATGTTAGTTAGTTTAACTGGAACAATTGCTGCTTTAGTGGTAGTATCTCAAAATCTGTCAGGCTTAATTTCCTCCACAAGGTGTATTAGAGTCTGTAGAAGCAAAAATGTTTTTTTGTTGTGTTAATGCAGTTTTACCATTTATTTCTTTAGTTTTCACAATGCTTGTATGAATTGATTATATATAACTACAAATATATATATATATATATATATATATATATATATATAATAAATTATATAGAAGTACAAATTTCAATGCTTGGGCTATGTTCACTTGTTTGACTTGTTATTTTCTTATTAAGCAGTAAATGGCTTTACCTTATAATTTATGTTAAAACGTTTTTCAGGCAATCATTTGTTAACCATACGCCATGGAAGCTGTTGTATTGTCCTTGAACCTTTTGTGAAAGTGTTTATTTGATCTTTGGACTTCAGGCTTCACACATTCTATAGTTTATGCCTACATTTTGTAACATTTATTACAAAATGTGAAAAAGTTTCTGTTTTAACAATGTATTTACACAGTTCCTGTAGAAACGGAACACACATGAAATGCATTTGTTCCAAATAATGATCTATTATTTCCACTCTAAAACTCCAGCAGTTCACTCCCAGATAATCAAACAAGGCATGAGCTAGGAGAACTTAGTGAACGTTCTGCGACGGTGGGGGATGGAATAGCAGGCTGCTTGTCTTAATTGGCACATTTACAGGACAAATGACACTGACGGAGAGGTGCGAACGGATTTAAGGTGGGCCGGATTTACGAATTTTCTCGCAGGCTCTGGTAATTCTAGTGTTAAGGTTCAACGTGTTGTGCGTTCAGAGATGCTCTTCTGCTTATCTTGGTTGAAACAAGTGGTTATTTGAGTTATTGTTGTCTTTATATCAGTTAGAACCTGTCTGGCCATCCTCTTTTGACCTCTGGCATCAACAAGGCATATTTGACCAAAGAGCTGCTGCTCACTGGATATTTTCTCTTTTTTGGACCATTCTCTGTAAATTCTAGAGCACCCACAACCATGCTATGTTCAAAGTCACTTAAATCACATTTCTTTCCCATTCTTTCAATGTCTATATGCCGAAATGCATTGAGCTGCTGCAATGTGATTGGCTGATTAAATATTTGTGTCAACAAGGTATTAAACAGATGTACCTAATAAAGTGGCAGGTGAGTGTATATATACTGTGTATATATATATATATATATATATACAGTATATATACTAACTGTATATACTGTACTGTATATATATATATATATATATATATATATATATATACAGTATACTAGGGCACTTCGCTCACCCAATGCCTGTGCTACGCACCAACCACTTCATGTCTCTGCCACTTGCATTGTGAAGAGGGGGTCTGAACGCATCCCAAGAAGACGCGATCGCTCCTCCAACACCCCCTCTTAAACAGTGATACAATGGGAAACGCATACCTCCTCTTTGCTTGATCACCTGCTGGCTTGCTGCTGCTGCCATGCCGCATGATCTGCATTTTGTGTGGTGCACTTCTGTTACATCACCTATGTCCATATATTTGATCTCTTTTCACTTTTATCTGTTCATCAATATCGCATTGAATTTTGATTCCGTGTTTGGAATTACATCGTGACAACGCAACATATAACTGCTCATGAGTGAATATCGTTTCGTTCTCTCTACAAGAAATGTGTCTGACATAACAACGCAGGAATTTTCCAAATCTCTTTGCATAAGCTCTTGTCTCGTGGGGCTTCCGGCCCCGGGCGTGGTTACATCGCTTGGCACGAAGATTTGTCTCACGGGACATAAAAGTGTCTCTGAGACAATCACATCTCGTCTCCTTCCAAGATTTTTTTTTTTAAATAGAGAGATATATAGACATACAGTATACGTACACACAAACACACGCACACAGACACAGTCCTCCCCAAAATGTTTGGCACAAACACACATTTTTCCTTGATTTATTCTATGCTCCATTGTTACAAATAAAACAGTTCAGATATAATTAAAATGCACATTGTATGCTTTCATTTAAGTGTATTTGCATACATTTTGATCACACCATATAGTAATCCATATAGTAATTACACACTTTTTATACATGGTCCCTCCCATTACAGGACATCATAAAGTTTGGGAAATTTGGAGCCACAGGTGTTCTCAGGTGTGTTTTATTGCTTCATTAGTGCAGGCATAAGATACCCAGGCATACTTCGACCCTTTTAAGTCTATAGCTGCCATTGTTCAACGTAAGGACAAGAACAAATGAAAGTCAAATTAATCATTATGAGGCTGAAAAACAAAAATAAAATCATTAGATATATTGTTAAAAGCTTAGGATTACCTAAATCAACTGTCTGGAATATCAGTAAGAAGAAAGAACGCACTGGGGAGCTTAGTACTTGCAACGGGACTGGTAGGCGAAGGAAGACTTGCACAGCTGATGACAGAAAAATCCTCACTATGGAAAAGAAAAAGCCCCCAACACCTGTCTGACAAATCAGAGACAGTCTTTAGGAGGCAGATGTGTATGTGTCAGAAACTACTATCTCCATAAGATTTCATAAACAGAAGTACAAAGGCTGTAAAAGATGCAAAACACTAGTTAGCCAGAAAAATCTGATGGTCAGATTATAATTTGTGAAAAAAGTACTTCAAAGAGCCTGCAGAATTCTGGAAAAGGCCTTTTGGACAGATGAGACACAGATGAACCTGTGTCAGAATGATGGTAAGAGCAAAGTGTGGAGACGAAAAGGAACTGCCCAAGATTCAAAGCATTCCACCTTATCTGTTAAATATGATGGTGGAGGTGTTATGGTTTGGGCACATATGGCTGCCACAGGTACTGGCACAATTCTCTGATTCACTGATGATGTGACTGCTGACGGCAATGGCACAATGAATTCTGAGATGTATTGAAACATCTTATCTGCTCAACTTCCAGTAAAAGCCTCCAATCTCATTTGACTATGCTTCACCCTACAACAAGATACTAATCCCATGTAAACCTACAAGGCAACACAGGAGTTTTTAAAGCTAAAAAGATGGAAAATTCTTGAATGAGCAAGCGAGTCACCCGATTTTAATCCAATTGAGCATACCTTGAATATGCTGAAGAAAAAACTTAAGGAGACAAGCAGGACCTGAAGCTTCGCAGACCATCACTAGAGAAAATCGTCAGCACCTGGTAATGTCTATGAATCGCAGACTTCAAACAGTCATTGCATCCAAGAGATATGAAACAAAGTACGGAATATGTCTGCTTTAATATCCCTGCCATTGCTGTGTCCCAAAACATAAGGGTGACATGAAACGGGGGGATCATGTATAAAAAGTGTTGTAATTTCTATGTGGTGTGACCGAAATGTGTGAAAATATCCTTACATTAAAGTCTGCAATGTGCACTTTAATCACATCTTAATTGTCAGTCAGTCAGTCATTGTCCAACCCGCTATATCCTAACACAGGGTTACGGGGGTCTGCTGAAGCCAACACAGGGCGCAAGGCAGGAACAAATCCCTGGCAGGGTGCCACACATCCACACACCAAGCACACACTAGGGACAATTTTAGGATCACCAATGCACCTAACCTGCATGTCTTTGGACTGTGGGAGGAAACCGGAGCACCCGGAGGAAACCCATGCAGACATGGGAAGAACATGCAAACTCCATGCAGGGAGGACCCGGGAAGTCACTTTGCCACCCATCTTAATTGATTGATTTGTAATTTTAAACTGTGGGGCAGAGGGGTAAATAAAAAAAAAAAAGTGTATATCTAGTTAAATATATATTGTAACTATCATCAAATATATCAAGCTGAATGTGAATTTGTCTACAATGCATATTCACAATCAGCCAGATTTTGCACAAATTCTCCATCTCTAAGCCTGAGGTTGTTTTTATTTTTCACCAATCAATTTTGCTTTTTATGTTCTTATGTGGTGAAAAAGGACATGCAGGTGATGGGTGTAACAGAACAAGGTGCAGAGGACAGAAAGATATGGAAGAAGATGATCCGCTGTGGCAAGCCCTAACAGGA
>JANRMT010062856.1:63106289-63154369 GCA_026402145.1 Polypterus bichir lapradei | reverse complement strand
ACTGTGCCACCCCTCTTGTTATAATTATTTTTTATTTTCTTTCTCTTTAATTTCTTAAAACTTTATTTTTCTTATGTAGTGTTTCATTCCTCCTTTCTACTGTTATCCTTTCTTCATTCTTAGTGATTTATTATTATCCATATCTGTGGTGCTGGTATCTTCACTAGTGCTAATACTATTATCATTCCCATTATTAATTATTAATAATGCCATTAGAACTATTTTATCTCTCAGAATTAGAATTAGTATTAATATAATATTAATTGCAGTATTACCAGTTATTCAAGTATTTTGATCCTCTGACTGTTTTATTGTGCAATTGTCAAAATTATTGTGCACTATTTCTCATAGCAATTAATTGATCACTGTTGTTGTTGAAGCTATGAGTTTTTGGCGTGCTTTGTTACCTGGCATGTCGATGACCAAACTGTTCAACTCTAGAGAAAGATAACTTAAAGGCTATCCCCTATCATCAATGCTGTTCACAATTGCTGTTGGAATACTGGCCATTTTTTTAAAAGGAATCATAAACAAAGGAATGATACAAATAATATTTCTATATGCAGACAGTATAGTTCAGTTCATTAATGACCTAAATGTATCAATCTTAAAAAAAAAGTTTTAAGTGACTATTACAAGGTTTCTGAATTTAAAATTAAACTGGTGAAAAGCCTGCTTTTTGAGTAAACTTGGTATTATGTAACAGTATATTAGAAGCCTATCTGATGACTGTTTCAGAATAGTTTGGACAGGTAGGATTTACTCTTACAAGAAAGCAGAAAGATGTTGTTAAACACAGTTTTGGCAGTTTGACTGAAAGCACTAAATAAAATGCCAACAGATGGTGAACTTTTTACCTCTTTCTAGTACACAGAGTTAATAAAGTTAAAATGAATTTTCTTCCCAAATTTATATTCTGTTTCAGAGTATTTATACCTTCTTCTTCTTCTTCTTTCGGCTACTCCCGTCAGGGGTCACTACAGCGGATCATCTTCTTTCATATCTTTTTGTCCTCTGCATCTTGTTCTGTTACACCCATCACCTGCATGTCCTCTCTCACCACATCCATAAACCTTCTCTTAGGCCTTACTTTTTTATAATTATTAATAAATCTGTTTCAAAAAGCTAGGTTCCATTATAAGCTTAACATTATAAAGATTAAAAGCAGAAGATAACATGGTTGCAAATATTTGTAATTTGAGACCAGTCTACTAGAGATCAGACTCTGCCTCATTCACTGAAAATATTAAACCAAAGTAAAAAAAAAACATTTCAAGGAAAAGACACTGCTGTCTGCTGCTCCATTAGAGAATAACTTTGCAATCAAGCCTTCCCTTAGTTACCTTGAGTTTAAGTCTTAGGAGACACTTCTCAACCTCCAGAGATAATATGTTTGTAACTTTTGATTCACTCAATAGTAAATATGGAATCCCTTTAACACATTTTGGAAACAGGGTGATATAATTAATCTAAATTCAGTGTTGGCACATGTCACCTTGACATTCATTTAAGATCAGTGTTTCAAAATGTGATGCTATGTGCACCAGATTGTTACAGAGAAAAAAAAAGTCTCCTCACAGACTCCATAATAGTGCATATATTTGGTAGCAGCAAAATGTTTACATATATTAAAAAAAGAGGTTACATTTATTTACATACTGGTTTAAAAGGTTATATAAATAAAGTGCCTAAAAACTAAAGAATTTTCATGTATCCTAAAGGAATCTGCATATTAAATAAAGTGCTTAGTCAACAAAGGCAACTTATTTTGATTAGTGTACTCTGAATGTTTTCTTTGCTTGCATTTAATTTATTTTGTTAAAACATTTACCTTTGTGAATGATTTTACTTCAAATATGTAAAAGCTATTGGATGAACAAAAATAACCAAGTGCTATACAATATTTCACTGATAAGCAAAAAGGCACAAATCATTAATTTCTCTGTATTAGAGCATTGTATTCTATAGGACATTTTTTGGCTGAATACAATTATTTTATAACTAGCCGTCCCCCATGGTTTCACCTGCATAGAAGTGAAACAGGACAGCAAGAAGGGACTGCCTGACTCCCTACTCTTTATGTCACGCTTCCCCCTCCCCTTGGCCTGCAGCCTCTGTCTCAGATTAGTGCGATTATATGACACCTGCTAGCGAACTATGATTCTTAGTGCCATGAGAGAAGTCACAAAATCAGCCGTAATATTCAAGCAAATTCTAGAAAAAAGCCTGATCTAAATCCTTTAAGTAGTTCTCTCGCTCGCTAGCTAAGCGGATGTAAGATATGCCTAGAGGCTGGCACGTGAGTGAGGAGGGCCCTGCCCCCTTCCCTCGGCCCATTGCATCTCTTTTGGATTCGCACAAATAAATCGGTACCGCAAGCAAACTATGAAACTTAGCATGATGAAACAAGTTGCAAAATCAACCAGAATGTTCAAGGAAATTATAGAAAAAAAAACCCGATCAAAAAAAGTAGTTCTCTCATGAAAAGTAGGCAGACATACAGACAGACAGACATTGGGTTTTATATATATAGAGATGTCAAAATGAAAACAAAACTCTAAAGCTTATTCTAAGGTACACATAAATAAAAATGTTCATAAATTATATTATACACATAGTATTGGAAACTAAAGACAACAGAAATGAATACATTAGTAAAATACAATTTAGAATATGACACTGCATAATAATAACAAGCTTGCACTGTAAGACAGTGCTGTTGGTTCAGGTATCCAGAAGTCATGCATGTTAATTAATTTAACTGCTGATTGGACTGTGTATGTGAATGGGGTCTACAATAAAGTGGTTCCATGTTTAGGTCTGTTTCCTGCTTTGTACCTGATGCTAGCAAGACAGGCCTCGTTCCCACCACAACCCTGAATTGGATTAAGTGAGTTTGAGAATATTATATTATCATAAGAACAGCAGCTTTAAATACATCAGCCTGGAACTTGTCCAGGATCTTGAAATGCATCACAGAAAAATCATGTTTAGTAGACACCCATAACTTAATGAAGAAACTTGTGATTTTAGAAGGAGCACTGAGGGCTTATGGCAGGTCAGCATAATGTTATAGGTGGGAAATGAGCTGCAGTATAGAAGCAGTAAAATGGATCTTCAAAAGAAATTACACTATCTGTGCAAAATGCATCTACCCGTGATTATTATCTAAGTTGCATATTATCCAATAAAATGTTGTTCTTATAAATAATTCTAAACTACCTTGATTCATTTTAACTACTGACTGCACTAGCAACTGTGGTGAAAACAACAGTCTTCACAATTTGAAGACATGCCTGCTCAAATCAAGGCCACAGGGATTGTGCAAGCAGATTAATACTCAAGTATGCAGACAGTTTTTGCTAGTATCTTCTTGGCCTGTAGATCTTGAAAGATATGATGTGTGTCACAGGAAGCTGGAGAAGTGATATAACCTGAAAGGCAAATATGGCCAGGACATAATCTTAAAGCAACTCATAAGTCAAATGATTGATTTTGTAATCTACACATTGAAAATATATCTTTCAGTGGTGAATTGCAGATCTATTAATGGCCAGTAGTATTAGCAGTAGTAGTAATAGTGTAGGAATATTGTCCACTAGTAATACTGTTCACTAATTAATGAACTAACCCATTCAGGGGCAACTGGGCGACAGACAACTCGGTGAAAAGACAACTGTGCAACAGACAACTCGGTGAAAGGACAACTGGGCAACAGACAATTCGGCGACATCCTTTACCAGTTAGGTAATAGGTTTAAAGAGATTTTTTAATGATATTTTAATGACAATGTAGGGCGCGGGAAAATCCACAGAATCACCTGCTTTATGAGAGTCCCAATACGTTGAGAGTAGAGATATTCCTTAAACTGTACTCACAGGTCACCTTTTGTATTCTAAATAACATTATCATACGTTTACAATCAAAATTTATATAAAGGATTAGCAATTTTGGTTGCAGAAGATGGAAAAAACTCTATCTGCAGAATAAAGTTAGTTTGTCAATTAAATAATGTCATTTAAATATAATTAAAAAATCTCTTTGAACCTAACTATTACCTAACTGGTAAAGGATGTCGCTGAGTTGTATTTTGCCAAGTTGTTTCTTTGCCGAGTTGTCTTTCACCAACTTTTCTTTCTGCCAGGTTGTCTTTTGCCAAGTTGTCTTTTCGCCGAGTTGACTGTCACCCAGTTGCTACCGAACTGAATTAACCCAGCACAGATCAGCTCTTGCTCCCATACTTCTGAACATACAAGATGATGCACTTTATTAAGCTCACATTATACACTGCTATTCAACACTCTCTTGGTTTCCTTTTAAATTTATTATACTAGAATTTCTCTTTGGGTTTTTTCAAATAAGGTTTCAGATACCATAGGACTATTTCAGGTAAGCAGATTTGTGCTTTCTTTCAGATAAAATAATATTAGTAATTGGTATGGGGACTTTGATTTTTAACTTTATTTTATAAAAGTTGTCATAGTCTTGATCCCAAACCTGTGCTTCATCTTTAACCAATAAGCCTTTCGTCAATAATGACTAAACAAAATACCCTTCATAGCATTAAGACTCTGCTTATGTATCTAATTAACTGCTCACTATGAATTCCGCAGCTCACAAATCCTTTGAGTTAATGACTAAACAAAGTGAAAAAAATGAAGTCTTCAAAGGCTGGTGAAGCTAACACAGCATATTGCTGACCCTGTTCTTCCCACAATAGAGTCCATGCAATTTTTTACAATCCAACTCACCCTGGGCACAGTCTGTTTTCCAAACTAAGGTGAAGCTGTACGTGTGCTAGCATCAAAAATAATGTTTTGTCCATCTTCTCAGTAATGTTCGCCATAGTTAAAATATGGGAAAGGAGCTATATAAATAAAATGTATTATTACTATTATTAAACCATACATTACATCTACATTAAACATTCATCAACACATTAATTAGTCATGTAAGTGTTTTGTATCGTATTTGTATTCTCTTGCACTTGTTTGTCATGTACTATACTGTATATGGATGACCTGTACTAAGTTTCATGTACAGTATTTGACTGTACAGATCGAGTCAGATTTTCTATGTGCATTTCTACAAAAGGCAAATAATGAATTTTGAATCTTGAAAAATTAAGTCTAGTTAAATAATTGAATATATTCAGCAAAAAAATGAAAACATGTACTAAGATTTATCCCAGTCAAGAGCACCTTACCAGGGTGTACAAGACAAAACTGGTCATGGAAAGGCACTCCCAACCTTACCACAGTAGTTGACTGGGCTTCTGGTGCTCCAAAGCGACATACCTGTTAGGATGTCATTTTTATACCTGTGACTGAAAGGCAATTGTACCTTTGATCTTTAAATACCAGAAAAATTGATAAGCTAGGCAGCAGCAAGATACCAGTGTGCAGAAACTGTATGTTCTACAACAGCCTATGTAACTGAAAAATATCTTTTTATTTGTTTTTTTATTTTTCTGAGTACTTTGAAAGTGTTTGGAGCTTGTTGCACAAAAATTCATTCTGATGTGATGTGATGCTATCACAGGTCTGCAAAACTAGTGGTGTCAGTTTTATCACTGAAACTGTTGTTTCCATGACAATATATCTCTATTATAAAAAAAATCCTGGAGAGAAACAGTAGGGCGACAAGACGTGATCTTCACGTTAAGATCACAGAAGACACTTAAAAGACCTGTGAGACTAAAGAGATTGGCCACAGAGCGTCTTGCGGGGACCTTAAATATGAGACTTTGTGCCAAGAGATTGACCCAGGACCATCTCATGATGACGTAAAACATGAGATTCTTGCAAGACATGCCCTACTTACAACCAATATCAAATAAGACCACGGGAAGAAACACACTCAGTCGTGTTTTGGCTTTGAGCACACACAGATGCAGCACATATAAAGCGTATAAGGACAATACGTTATAAAAGAAACATAAACAACTAAGCGAAGAAGAAAGCAGCACAGAGAAAACAGACTCAAAAGCGTTGGAGAGGCAAAAAAGAAAAAGAATAATCTAGGTGCAAATTCAGAAAATAAGGAAAGTAATTATCAGCCCGGAAGAAGTGGAATTGGAAAAAAAAGCATGTCCAATCCGGACGTTGGCGCTATACACATGCAGAGCAGGTTAGAGATTATGAAGCAGTGGAATTTGAAAGGCTCAAAAAAAAAAAACGGTGCGATACACATGTGGAGAAAGTTAAAGAATATGAAAGTAGGAAAATTAGAAAGTATAAAAAAAGAAAGTAAAGATTGCAGTAGCTCAAACAAACAGAAATTATTACTCCAAATGGGAAAGTAATCACCATAGACCAGGTATCATTAAAACAAAAGCAGGATAAAGCGAGGTCAGAAATAAAAGACAGAGTAGAAAACAAAGTAAAACGTCATATATCCGGCGCCGCATCCGAGTGGCAGCCTTTTCCAGCAGCTCCGTATATGACTTTATCTTTTTACCTTTTTATCTCTATCTAAAGAGGTAAAAAAACAAGGGGGCCATACAAATGCAAAGCAAGATACAGAATATGAAAGCAGAAACAAACGACAGTGTCAAAACAACGAAAGTAAACACCACATTAGCACAAAGAAAGAGAAATTATTACTCGGAGAAATAATGAAAAGGCGAATAGAGATCAAATATATGGACATAGGTGATATGTCAGAAGTATGTAAATATTGTAAGGCTTTGAAGTTTAAGTCAAGAGAATTTTAAAAACGGAGTTTACCTCACATGCATTTATTGGTTACGTTGCAAAAAACATATTAACTGCTGATGATGCAGATTGTTTTGTCTGTGCTGAAATTCCAAACAGAGAAACCTATCCTGAATTATGGTACAAAGTCATTAAACACATGTCTCACTGACCTCATTAAAAAGATTTAGCACATTGAGACTTGAAAGATTCCAAATATTATTTTTACAGAAGTTCTGAAATAAAAGTGAAACTAATGAAATAGCAACAATTCAAAGAAAAAAAAAATCTTAAAAGTGTGTATCCGTAAAAACAAAAACGGGGATTGGCGAGCAAAGCGAGCAGGGGGCAAAGCCCCCTAGTCATAATTAATGAAGGGTCATTGAATGAAATCTTATGATTATATTTATAGTGATGAATGAGGAAACTGTCCTAAATTTCATGAGTATTGGTATCTATACTAATAAAAGGCAAAGCCCTCACTCACTCACTCACTCACTCACTGACTGACTCATCACTAATTCTCCAACTTCCTGTGTAGGTAGAAGGCTGAAATTTGGCAGGCTCATTCCTTACAGCTTACTTACAAAAGTTGGGCAGGTTTCATTTCGAAATTCTACGCGTAATGGTCATAACTGAAACCTATTTTTTCGTCCATAGACTATAATAGACTTCTACTCGATGCCTGTGGGAGGCGGAGTTATGCCTCCCACGTAATTTAGTGCCTGCCCATATAAGGCCGTCCGTCAGCGGCAATCCAATAGAAACACTGCCGCTAAATATTCACGGGTGAAGTACTGTGCTTATGCAGAGGAAGATGAGATGGTCAGGGTGGTGTTTGGCACAAACTCGGCAAAACTGCGAGAGAAACTTTTAAGTGCCGGGTCTTAGCTAACATAATACAGCCGTGGACATCGCACGAGATGGCACCAGCACAGCTAAGAAGCTTCGATGCATGTACACCAAGCGACTCACGTGAAATGACGCAGTGCACAGACAAAAAGCAACAGTTCCAAAGAGTGCTGAACAAAAACCGAATTACACAATTGAGAAGGCAGCAAAAAAATATGAAGCGTGTGATACATACAAGCATATTCATAAGTGCAGCTACTGCGGAAACAAAGCACACGGTGGAAAAGTCAATGTCCCGCTAAAGGAAGACAGTGTAAAAAAAAAACCCGTGCATGCAGTGTGTCATGTCTCAGATAAAGAGGAAGACGAGCTGTTTATTGATGCAGTAAGAAACAAATCGATGAATGAAACCTGTTATCTTTACAACGATTGACAAACACGGAATGTAACTTGAACACAACACATCCTCCAAATACGAACCTGATTGAAAGAAATAATGATAATCAAATCCTTGATGACAGCAACACTCATAACAGTCACAAAATAATTACTGTATATTGACAATCATGTTACGTTATTTTTAAAATGTTCCCTTTTCTTTTTCATAACTTCTTTAACACGGTACTTCTCCACTGCGAAGCGGATATATATATATATATACCCCAATCTACATACTCTCAAATAGACAAACCACATGCCGTGGCGCAATGGTAGAGACTTCGCCTCTAACGCCGACGACCGAGGTTCGATTTCCGAGAGGGGTACACTGATTATGTACGCGCGCTTCCCGATTAATTTTCTTTGGTTTGAGACGTATGAAAAAATATGCGGTTAACGCAGAAAGACAGATCACCAATTGAAGCTTTATGAATATTGGATACTTTATTCGCAATCAATGATTGTTTTGGTAAAGCCATACTCAGTGTATTCATTAGATGAACGGTAAAAAAGTAAGAGCGAGGGGAGGGTCACTTATTGAGGCACGCAGGCGAAACCACAATAGCACGCGGGCTCGATGTGTCGGTGCGCGTCAACTCGATCTGAATTGCGCGATCACATTCGAAAAAATATATCTTTTCAAGTTCTATTTAGTCGACACAAATATCTTTGGTTGGAATGTAAGGCGAATTTACTCTTTACATTTGTATGGTGAAGAAAAATTTATGCAATGATGACTAAATTTAACTATATAAAGTCAAAACTTGATTATATAAAGTCACTGTCGGAATAAATAAAGTCAAAACTTGAATATATAAAGTCAGCGTCGGTATATATAAAGTCAAAACTTGTTTCTGAATATAAAAAGTAAAAACTTGAATATATAAAGTCAGCGCTGGAATATATAAAGTCAAAACTTGAATATATAAAGTCATTCCCAAATATATAAAGTCAAAACCCGAGTATATAAAGACGGCGTTGGAATATTCAAAGTTAAAACTTGAATATATAAAGTCAGCTTCGGAATATATAAATTCAGCGCTGGAATATATAAAGTCAAATCTTGAATATATAAAGTCAGCGTTGGAATATACAAAGTCAGTGCTGGAATATCCATCCATTTCCCAACCCGTTGAATCCGACCACAGGGTCATGGGGGTCTGCTGGAGCCAATCCCAGCCAACACTGGGCACAAGGCAGGAAAAAATCCTGGGCAGGGCACATGCATCATTTTCAAAACAATTAACCGAAAAGTGTTTTTTAATTTATTTTTCTGAATACGTTTTTGTTAACTTAGTTCAGTTCAGAGTCGTTTCAATCAATATATTTTGACTTTGACTTTATATATTCAGGAATGACTTTATAAATTCCGACGCTGACTTTATATATTCAACTTTTGACTTTATATATTCCAGCGATGACTTTATATATTCAAGTTTTGACTTTATATATTCAGAAAAAAGTTTTGACTTTATATATACCGACGCTGACTTTATATATTCAACTTTTGACTTTATATATATATATCAGCAACACTCATGACAATGACAAAACAATTACATTGTCAATCATGTTATGTTATTATTAAAATGTTTCCTTTTCTTTTTAGTTCTCCGCTGCGAAGCGCGGGTATTTTGCTATATATATATAGATATAGATATATATAGATATATATAGATATGACAACAACACTCATATCAATGACAAAACAATTACATTAACAATCATGTTATGTTATTTTTAAAATTTTTCCTTTTCTTTTTCATAACTTCTTTAACACACTACTTCTCCGCTGCGAAGCGTGGGTATTCTGCTAGTGATCTTATAAAATGCATAGGGTAAAAAGTTTGTTTGAACTGCCAAAATCTTTTTTAATTGAACAGTTGAAATTCTGAGCCCCTTTTAATTCAGCGTAAAATAGGCCATTCCAGCAATAATGGGTGGAAGGCTTGAAACCAGTTCATTACAGGGCTCTCACTGGTATGGGCCAATTTGGAATGAATGATTAACCTCATTTGTATGCTTTTGGGAACGTGGGAGGAAAACCCACAGAAACACAACAAGAATAATGCAAACTCCAAACCCAGGACAATTAATCCACAGAGCCTCCCTCAACCCTAGGATGTGCAGGCGATTCTAAATTGGCCAAGTATATGAAAATAACTGGCACAGAGTCGAGGATTGTTTTAAGCTTTTCATCCAATGCTTTCAGGACAGATTCTGGCACTCTGTGATCCTGTGTGTAACACTCTGTTTTATAAAAAGAATAATTAATGCACAGTTGGCAGGAACAGTCTTCTTTTAACTGGGAGTGACTCAGACACATTTTGTTTTGTAGAGATTAATTGAACCTAATGCAAACAAGATTTAACACAATGATTGCTCCCAGATTTAATTTCTCTCAACCCAAATTAATTGTTGCATTGCTTGTTTAAACCAGTGATAATCTAAGATGATTGGCAAACAAAGTGAATTAATTAAAAAGAAAAGGTTTTGATATAATGCTACACTGTAAAATCCTCAGGATCTGGTTTCTAATAATTAATCCTTGACTTTTTAAATGCAGTGAAAAATGCTTACTTTTTTAAACCCAATGAATTTAGTCAATAGTTTGCTTATGTGAGTGTGATCATTTATTGTTTAGCTGCCTTCTGATTTAATAAAACGGACTCCCAAGTAATTTCCCTCTCCCCAAAGTCAAGTCACTAGTACAGTCACTTGATTACATGTATAACTCAGCTTGCTAAGACTAATGCTTCTTAATTGATATGTTTTCTTCCACTCTAATTCAAGACACAATACACAACCATTGTTTAAACACATTTGGTGATGCAGGGAGGTCACATTTGTACAAAGATAATGAATTCTTTGCGTCTTCATGATCAATGTAAAACAGAATGTACCAATCGCTGTGAATTTTTGAATTCTCTGTTAAAGACAATACTGAAGCCTGATAGTATGCCAAACAATCTGCCCTGATGTTTGGACTGATATATGTTTAGGCAAAATTCCTCTTATTGCACTACTCTGTACATATATGAAAACCCTTTGTAGGGGATTTGGAACAAAAACTTTATTCCTACATAGACATTTCATGAAGTCAGCAGAGTCTATTAATCCTATGTATAAGTACAAGTGTTTTGTTGTTGACCAAAAAGAATATTCTCAATCCTATGTTATCTTACAGGAAGTGGTATCAGTCTTGGTGTCCAGTGCTTGCTCCTGCTGATGCTTTGTGCTATTTGGTCCAACTATTTGTAGATTGAAAAGAACATTAGAATATCTTTTATGACATTCAGCCCAAAACAACTTGCCAGTCCAATTCATTTACTTCCTACAGGTGAAAGAGTTAAATATGTATAAGTTTGCTTTTAAATAGAATCTTTATAAATCAGTCATAATGATTCCATCAAGGGGGCATTGTCTCCTCTCCTTTCCTGTTTACAGTTTTAATGGATGTAAGATGAAGCCAAGGTATAGAATGATTCCAGTCTGGGAATCTAACGACTGTATGCACATAAGTTGTTCACGTTGTCCTCCTAGCACCACTGGATTGTTTTCCAGGGAGTGTCTGAATAAGGCTGTAGCCATGTTGACACAACTGGGATGAGAATATTCCTCCATAGTAATAGTGTTCATCTCAAGAAAATGGTTTACTCTGTGCAGAAAAGGGAGAAGTAGCTGGGCCAGCTTTTGGCATTAAGGCATTGTTTATGCCTTTTTGAGGCCTTGTTCTCAAGTGAGGATAAAAATGTGATCACGAAATTGAGCAATGGTGCAGTATAGACAGTACCCTAATATCCCAAACAGAGGTAATGAAGTGCAAATTGTTGCAGACATTTTAAATAAACTTAAAACAAGGAGAAAAGGGAGCTTGCTTGGAAACAAAGATCAAAAGGAGCAGGTATAAGATGTGTTCAGAAAAATGCTTAAGGTCGAGAGCCAGGAGATCAAAATAAATTCTTTTGCCAAAATCCAAAAGGCTAAAACAAAATAAAAATTGAAATCAAGAAGTCAAAACAGAATTTAAAAGTCAGAAAATAACACCACCAGCTGTTCTGACATGTAGTTAGTTACCACTTGAGAAATATGAGCCTTCTGATTTGAGATCCAAAGCAAGAATGGTACTGCCATCTTAAATAAGGTTTGTGTGATGCCAGCAATCATTGTTGCCCATGAACAATGTTATTAAAAACATGCTGGTAACGTTCAAAATAGCAATAATCATGATGACACCACTTTCATAAAGCATATAAAATTAAATTATTTAATACAATAAAAACAATAATAATGATACGGCTAGAAGAAAATGTAAGCTGGGATGACCAAAAGGCCAAGATTTAAACAAACCCCAAATCTTTGGATAAATGTCTCCAACTGCCAGTTTACCTACATCTCCAGGTTAACCTATCAGGAGTAAGCAAAAATAATAATAATAAAAAAGATTACATGTAGAAGTTTGCAAAAAATAAGATTGCAAGTATAATAAAAAGAAGATTACATGTAGAAGCTTCCAAAAAATGAGATTGCAAGTACGCATAGCCAGTCTCAAGAGGATCCCACAAAGTGGCTAACATATTGAAAGGTTCCAGTTGATGTGGTTTTGACATTTAGTGATGATGCCTCGAACGACTAGTTCTTTAAATTGCCCTGGGATATTTACCATAAGAAATATAAATATGTTAGATAAGATGGAGAAATCTGTTGCAACTGCAACCTTTACCAGGATAAGTAGACTAAAAATGAGATGAGATGGAAAACATTTCAATAATGCTGTTTTTTCAACATAAAATTTTCACCTACAATTTAATTCTTAGCATATTAAGTAAAAATGAGTGCTGACACACTGTAGAATGAGAACAGATATCAAGCCATTTGGGAGGTATATTTGATAACCAGGTTATTTTACAAAGCTATTTAGCATTCAAACAAATATTGCCTCAATATAGTCATACTGCATCTTTTATGGTTTCTCTGAAAAAAAAAGCTATTAATGATTGAAGTGTGGTTCAGCTATTTAGACGTGTATTACTAAAATTACCTAGTAATGTTTTATTAAGGGCGAAAACATTGTTTCTGATTCTTATAACCACAAATCCTTTTCTTCATCTCATTGAAGATTGATGACCATCATGTTAAACAAGCCTTTTCAAGCCTGATACCTTGTACATATCACTCCACATATCTCTCTCTCTGCACGGTGCCCATGACACCTTCATTCGTTCATCTGAGATCACTGACCTGTGGGCAGCCTTGATTGTCTTACTTTTTCAACATTGGATGCTGCAAGAGGAAAACAAATTATATCAGATTGTCACCTTTTTGTAGATGGACATGATTTTGCTTTTCAATATGGAAGACTCACACAAAGTTAAAAGGACTAACACATGTTGATGTACTTAAAAAGTCAGAAAATTGTGAGAAAGACTACTTGTGTATGCACGGTGACATGGTCGGTTATGCAAAATTTCAGTCAGGTAAGCACAAACCACAAGGAAAAAAGAGCATGTAAGCATGAAATCCAAATGTTATCAACTTCATCATTTCTTAATGCTTTTACAGAGGTCTTAGTTATATTTGTCTATATTTTGGGGTTTCCAAAATTCCATTTCCAGATATCTTACAATGATACAAAGTGCCACCAGAAGTAAAAGATATTGTATATTAAAGTTATTTTAAAAGAACTTGAAATACACAGAAAATCTGTTTCAAATCTGGTTTCTTTATAACTAAACTACCTGCTAAAAGCAAAAGGGAAGCTGTATCACAATATGCCGTACAGTACATAATTTTTTGCCTACATAGGAGATGCCAGAGAACCCAGCAAACAGTCGACTCCATTCTGATCCCCCATCCCACTTGGCACACACTTCCTTATCATCATGGAGTGTCAGAAGGAGCAGCACGTATCCTGTCCAAATCAGGCATCAGAATAGCACACAAACCCACGAACAATCTGCACACGGTCCTTTTTAATGCCAAAAACAAGAAATCGGCAGCAGAGACACGAAACGCAGTTTATAGCATTCCATGCAGTTCTTGCCCAGCGGTATACATAGGACAAACATCAAAAAGAATCGCAACATGTATACAGGAACATCAAAATACCGTCAGAAGGAAGGACCCACGATCACTGATTTACTGTATACGCACACAAATTCAACCGGACATACATTTAACTGGGACAATGTACAAGTAAGATTTAAGGCCAATACTAAAAGTGCGAGAGAGCTGGCTGAATATTGGTTATCAAATGAAAACGCCATTAACAGACATTTGGACATGAACCCAGCATATGCAAACTTAAGAATAAGAACATCATCATACCCTTTGTGGATCTCCAACTACAAATATGTAAACTGTGTCACAAACCTTCACTTCTACAGTACATAATGTATAAATATATTTTAAAGTAATTGGTATTGTAATTTGTTTTGTAAAGCATTTTGAACTGCTCCCCGTGTCTGCGTGGGTTTCCTCCGGGTGCTCGGGTTTCCTCCCACTGTCCAAAGACATGCAGGTTAAGTGCATTGGTGATTCTAGATTGTCCCTAGTGTGTGCTTGGTGTGTGGGTATGTGTGCACCACATGGTGGGCTGGCACCCTGCCCAGGGTTTGTTTCCTGCATTGCGCTATGTGTTGGCTGGGATTGGCTCCAGCAGACCCCCGTGACCCTGTAGTTAGGATATAGCAGGTTGGATAATGGATGGATGGATGGATTTTGAACTGCATTTAAATAATGACATATAATATAAATGTATCATTATTAGCAACAATACATTATTTTCCCATCTTCTAGAAACTACCCATATACTTTTCATTACTTTTTATTTAACTTTAATTACAGAGTTAAATAATGAAAAATCTAATAGAAATAATTAAGACAAAAGACTGAGCTCACTTTTTCTAATGCAGTTAAAACAGTAAAGTAGAATTCAATACAATCAGTTTTCTGCTGTTTTATATAAGCTATTTATTTCAAAGTACTTGATTTCAGTGCACTCCATAAAATAGTACATCTAAGCAAATTCCAATAGAAATTCTAACCCTCAAGAATGTGTGAATTAGATCTTTAAAATGAGCTTGCTTCTCCGTGTAGCGTATGTGTTTCCAAATCACAGAAATAACAGCATTTAGGTGAAATTTATAAGCTTGATTCAAGGGGGAATTGGGGGAAAGATTATAAAACTGCCTCCAAGACATGCACTTTGAAAATGTTTAGAATGTTTCAGTTAAGAAAAAGCAGGAATGTCAACCATCAGAGAAATAAATGTATAGTGCACGATATTTTATAAAGTTTCAGTACCTGCACAAAGAAAATATGTCCTTAGATTTATTACTTTTACACTTCATATTCAGCAATTTTTTTCCTTTAAAACCATGATAAGCAAAATAAAGTGAGTTAAAAAGTAAATAGTTTTCATGTTTTTGTCCTTAAAAAACAACAGATTATTCAATTCCATAGTTACATGTTCCTTAATGCAAATACACTATAGTATTTCATGCATACGTTAGTGTAGGGTTTTCTCAGGACATACTATAATTAGTGTAAAGCTGCTAAAGTAAAACAAATATGCCAGTTCCTACAGAACAATGTGAAAAATGGTTGTATTTTGGTTGAAATAAAGAAGACAAACTCATTTTTGTTTCTAATCACACATTTCAAATGCATTTGGTTTAACTTCCTTAAAACAAGAAGGGAAAACTTCAGATAAAAAGATAAATAAAAGTAACTTCATAAGTAATTCCATGTCAGTAGATATTGCAAATTATCTGTCTGTATTCCATCTGTAACACTGTGTAAATGATTTTCATCTCTATCCTCCACTTTCATTAAGGGTCTTTCTGAACTCAGAACTACAGTATGTTGACACGATATTTTTTGGGGCAAACAAATCTATCTTATGCCCACTAACACCCTGTGCTTCAAGTCATTTGCCTAGTAAGTACAGGAAATTGTCTTTCAGATTTGCCCATCTCTGTGATACATCGGTACTTGCCTACCTACATTAAATAGCACTGTCTGCAGAGTTAATGCTGTTCATGAATAATTAGCTTAGTTTGATTTTGAATAGAATGTAGCTTTCACATAATGGAAGATTCTGTCTTACCCACGTAAGCTAATAAGTTAATGGAATGTTCTTAATGTTCAGCTATATCTCTGTGTGATATCAAAATGTTTGCACATTGTAGTTAGTCAGCCAGAGGTAAACGTGAGCAGTTAGGCAGAGAAGCATTACGGGCCCATAGTTTTCTGACCGTATGTGCGTTACCGCTACCATTACATTAGCATTAAGCTGCATGAGGATGGTCCTGGTGTATGAGATAACATTTAAGAAGCATAACCTACACACTTAAAGCCTTAAACGGAACATCTTATACAATAACTTTGCTTTCTTTGTCCATCCATCCATTATCCAACCCACTATATCCTAACCACAGGTTCACGGGGGTCTGCTGAAGTTAATCCCAGCCAACACAGGGCGCAAGGCAGGAAACAAACCCTGGGCAGGGTGCCAGCCCATCGCAGGTGCTTTGTTTGTAATATTTTTTTTTCTTTTTGTGTGAAATGTTTCCTTTGAATTTTGAAGACACTTGGACTTTCCTTTTCCTTTTTGGTAGCTGTATTTTGAACTTTTTTGAACTATTTAGAAACTCTCAACAAGCACAGCTATAAATGTCCTTTGAAAACACTATCCAGCCATTCTTTGAACCCACAAAATGTGTGGAGATATCCACATTTCATTTCAAGACATCTTAAACTAGGTTTCTGAAATATTTGAAAAAACTGAACTACATTTTACACAAAATACATTAAGATGTTTGAAATGTACTTCCCTTTACTTATACGTATTTATTTTCCTTGGTTTCATATTCATGAATAGTGCAGCCTCTTACAGAAAATGTATAAATAAGAATGTGTTTCTTTTTGCATTTCCCCAACCTAGAACAGTTTATATTTATCAGTTTATCACTGCACTGGCTGTTGATAGCTTGCATGCCTCTACAGGGTCAAACACTGCTCACTTTCTTTAAAATTAGATAGGAATATACTTAGAGAAAGCTATTTTCACTTGAAAGTTTAAGGTATTTCACAGTATCCGGCTATGATAGATTGTGTCAGTCAAAGGGAATGTGACAACAAAATTACTTATAAAAACACACCAAAAAGGTGTTTTTTATTTAAAAATGTAAACATAACTTTGTAAAATTATAGCTATGTAACTGCTTACTATATAATATTGCCCATTTCACAAACGAGTCAATATTAACTTTCGAGAGAGGAATGCTCACAGTTTACTTTTCTGATTTGTTTAACAGAAGACTCATTTAATAATGATCACAAAAGAAGGCATAGGTTTGGGTGGTAAAATATCCATTTTAAACAAATATTTTTGACAATGTTTTCCTTCACCATATCTTCTTGCAGAATGATTCCTTAGTAGGCAACACCACATCTTATTGTATTTAATAGAAAAGAAAAATATTTCAAAACTAACTACTACTACTTTAATCCTAAACAGGTTTATATAGGTGTGAGGTGGTCATTTAGCCTCCGACCACCTTGATGGAACTCTTTTTATACTGAAACTGTTTGCCTACTGAAAAATTACAACCTTTTAAAAATATAAGAATCATGCTGACATCCAGCTCAAACTGTTCCAGTTTGCTCTCTGTGAAGTGTATACTTCATTTTAATCTGCTTGGCATTAACCCTGAGCATGACTCAAACTCGGAATTCTGTGTAATTGCGGGTTAAGCCCAAGTCAGACTTGGGGTGACGTGTAATGATCTTCTTTACAGTATTAAGCCCAAATAACTCTATCTTGCTGTGATCTAACTGATAAAATAATGTTGTGTTGCACAAAATCATGACTATTTCTATGGGTTTTACCACTCTAAGGTAACACATAATACTCATTCATGAGTGGGGCAGAGCCTTCAATGAAAACACAGTGGTGTATAAATGAGAAGCTTTAAAGTCAGTGTTAGAAGAAACCGAAACTAAACCATTAGTTGAATCAAGTGATAGCAATGACAATGTGAATTAATTTGTGACAATGTGAATAGTGAAATTGATGCATACAGCACTGTACGATCGATTCGCCATGATATACCTGGTGAATTTGGTCTTATGAAACTTCACTGTGGTGCAAGTAGGTGTGTAGCAAAAAGGCAAAATGATTGCGATCAAGTGTAAAAACAAGAAAGATGTTAGCCCCCTAAGCAATATTCACAAGGCAGCAACTGTTATTCTGTCAGGGGAAATGTATAAGTCTTTACGTCATGTGATGTGGTAGCTTACAATAGCACTAACATTCTATCCTTTCATGTGCAAGCAACAGCAGAATATAAGAAAAGTGTGCAAAGAAACCCACTTCTACTTTTCTATATGTGACATCGAGCTGTGCGTTGGTGACTGTTTCAAAACATATCACAGAAAAGGATGTGTACTAAATCTGCATCAGTACAGCAGTGGACCCGAGACATACCTTTCCTACTAAATTTATGTTGACATTTTTATATGTACATGTTTCTATTGCTCGTAATAACATTTTTGTTAAAAAATAATTTTTAACTCGTTTTCAAGGGGGGGTAAACACTTAATAGGCTTCTATTTTTAATTCATGCTTACCTTTAGCCAAATATGAACTTTAACAATAACAAAGTAAATTTTACATTCAGTGAGTTAAACCTGGAAGCTGAGAGTTTATAAAGTTGTAGAGTACTTTGGTTTTACTGCTTCTTACTACCTGATGTTGAAATTTTAAAAAAATCTAAGTATTCAAAATGCAGTACAATACGTAAGGTCAGGTGGGCTTGGGGGTAGGCACACTTTTGAGCTGAAGGACACTTTTGTCTTGATTAACACAATTATACATAATAATAATAATAATAATAATAATAATAGGGCGGCACAGTGGCGCAGTGGGTAGCACTGCTGCCTTGCAGTTAGGAGACCCAGGTTAGCTTCCCAGGTCCTCCCTGCGTGGAGTTTGCATGTATTCCCTATGTCTGCGTGGGTTTCCTACGGGTGCTCCGGTTTCCTCCCATAGTCCAAAGACATGCATGTTAGGTGAACTGGCAATCCTAAATTGTCCCTAGTGTGTGGGAGTGTGTGTGTGTGTGCCCTGTGGTGGGCTGGTGCCCTGCCCAGGGTTTGTCTCCTGCCTTGCGCCCTGTGTTGGCTGGGATTGGCTCTGGCAGACCCCCGTGACCCTGTAGTTAGGATATAGCGGGTTGGATGATGGATAATAATAATAAATAATAATAATTCACTTTATATGCTATATGCAATTTCTTGCATTAGGAAATTGTAATTTTTCACATACCCCAACTTACTTCCCAGAGACACACAGACAGGTTGAGTGAAGCTTTGGGCAGAGCACAGGTTCGGTTATTTGTGCAGCACACCTGCAGAAATTTCAGATTCAGACTCTTGCAGTTCTTCTGGCACAGCTGGGATTCTAACCAGCAGTCTTCCAGCTACCAGCACAGATCCTTTAGCTGGAGGGCCACCACTCCACCTTAGACAGCCATCCTTCCACCTTAGAAAGCCTCCACAATAACATACAATAAAACAAAAACATATAAAATACATGTTCAAGCAGTGGTAAGGCATTACATTTTAAATTACAAGATTAATTTCCAGACTCTGACTCACCTTGTAAACCCAGGCAAGTCACTTAACTTGCATATACTCCAAATGTGTGAAGAAAAAAAAGGTACGTAAACAATTGTGCCATACCTTAATCTCCAAACATGCTTTGAATAAAGGTTACCAGCCAAATGAATAGCAACAATAAGCATAGTATCCTAGAGTAGTAATTGATAACATCATGATAAGCAATTTGCATCAGCATTTAACATCCAAATAATATTAAAGCTTGTGTAGTTACTGATCTCATCCCTTTCTTCTTATAGCTTGGCTTCAAGATTTATAGCACACCTGATTTTTTTTTCTTCTTAACTATCACAAATGTCATTGCTGAAACACAGTACAGGTATAAAGTAGAAGACACATCAATGGACATGTAGCTTTCAGTTCTTTTGATGGTAAAAAGTTTAACATGTTTTCATCAGGAGATCTCACACCATCAACGTTTTAAATAGCAGAACAGCTACCGAGAAGAAACAAGACAGTCTTCTTTAAAGCTTCTAAATAGCTCATCGACACTGAATAAAGTAAGCAGACAGCTGCAAGTCTGTCACTTCTAAGATAAGGAACAATGTTTTCATGGAGTGCTAATTAGTGAAGGATCACTGATATTGCTCTACACACACAAAAAAATGCATAATTTTTCTTAGAATTATCACACTTACAAGAAAAATTAAGTAAAGGCAAAGAATGGTTTTTCAGTGCATATATTCAAACAGTGGTACAATAAACAGTATGGATGGAAAAATAGTCTGATTAAATAATGAAGGGAAAAAATATTGCATCTCGCATAAAGATGAAAAAAATGTCTCTTGTGAAACTGACTCAGAATAAATTTTACACATTAGATGATTATTCCATCTCATTTTATGCAAATTCTGTTGACAGTTTGGTCTTTGTAGGTGGGTGACACTGAAATTAGCTGACTAAATATAGATAACAAGGTAGCACTTCAGATTACAAGCTGTCAGTAGACATTAATTCTTCATTTTGAGCAAGTTATCTATAGTTAACTATAGATACAAATTACCATTTAATTACTGGTAGCGAGCTGTCACTTATTAAACCTTAATTATACAATGATGAACATAATCTGCTCTGTTTGCCACACTTTCCATCTGTCTATAGATAAAATATTAAATCCATAAAATCTCTGTTTAGTTGCATTCAGAATATCTGTCAGGAACTTAAAAAATATAATAGAAATAGATTTTCTGTAACTTACATGACAAAGGCTTTTATTTGTTTTTTTTTTTTTTTTTGGTTTTACTATACAATAAAATGGGGCTTAGGAGATTTTTACGCATTGACTTAGGCCTATCATAATGTGGAGTACCTGAATTGTTGCTCTTGGTTTGGAAAAATATATGGCAGAAATTCTTTTTCTAGTCCATAAAATTGTTCTCCATTTATGCTATTACACTTGCCACTAATCTTTATGCAGTATACTGTTCATCTTTATATACTTTCTAGCTTGAATTAACATTTATAGTAATGGTGAATAGGCCTTTTCCCTAAAAAATAAATAATAAATGAATCAGTTACTCAATTTAGATACAAGATGTTTTGCTTTAACTTAACCACTCTCAAAATATGTAAATTACATAGCACTGAGAATAAATGAATTAATGAAAAATGAGTAAATTATGAAAAAAAGTCTTACATTACATAACTTTTTGCAGTTATACAAGAAAGCTTTATTCCTGGATATTTTCTGCAAAACATGGAAGTTCAGCTGTTGAGTTATTTTTAATTTTGCAAAAAAAATATTAATAATATGCTGATTAATTTAGAAACATGCAAGGATTAACTTTCTTACAATTTATTTTTGATAGGTAAAGTGACATAGAAACTGGTGGACTTGAGGTTCCAGTAAAGGTGATGTGTCCTTGTTTATGAAATTTACACTGTATGTTAAATTCAGATTACCTAACAACGTTAAATTAGCCAAGTTAAAATATTTGTCCATATGTTTGTCTGTGTGTATGTCAAATGTATGTTGCCACTTTTCTCCTTAACGAAGAGAAAAAAGAGTGAAATTGAATTAAAATATATATTTAGTGGAAGTTGATATAAATGGGCTAGTGTGACTAACAATCTTACTTTGTCTGTGTGTCTCATTTTGGTTTGGCCTAATTTCAAGTTTTGCATAATTGATATAAAAGCTGTATACCTTGGGATTGTAAAATGCAGGTTAGGTTGTGTATTATTCCATATTTAGTTTTATATAGATGTATACTGAGTATATCACTGTGTAAACAGATCTTAAATGTTAACATTTCTGCTAATTTATACATTTTTCTAACCTGTTTATCTGCTAAAGGCTATCCCAGTAGTCAATGGATATAAGGCAGGACACAGATCCAGTCTATCGCACGGAGAATACACAAAGACACATCTGGGCCACTTTAGCAATGCCAAGTCACATTTCTTTGGATTATGGAAAGAAGCTGGAGCACCCAAAGGAAACCCACACACATGGACACATGAAGAATATACAAACTCCACACAGGGAGCACCCAGGGCACAAATCCCAGTTTCCTTGCTGTGAGGCAGCAGCGCTACTACTTAGACACATGCCATCCTTTTCTACTAATTAGCCAGTTAAAAAATACAAGCTATATTTTGAGACCATAACTCAATGACTGTTTTGAGCCTCAGAGACAAATTTGATTCCTTCACAAAAAGACATTCTAAAATATTTTCAACGAAATATCCTCCCCTTAGGAAAGCAATGCTTTGTTAGTGACAAAAACATCAAGTGTGACGTCAATTTTTTAACTGAAGCTTGTCTTAAATATACAGATAACCCATTCATTAACATAGGTTTCACCTAATGGGTTTTCCTGCTTCAACAATTCACATATTTGAACTGAGACAGCAGACATGATGTATTTTAAATGATCAATTTAGATGATCTCCAAAAGGAGTAGGTGGTATTCCCTCCTTCTTGAAAGTCTGATTTCAGGCATTTAAGCCAAATTCTGCATATTTGTATTACTAATTTACAGACTCCCTGATCTTTATTATTGACTAGCAAAATACCCGCGCTTCGCAGCGGTGAAGTACTGCCTTAAAATTTTTATTAAGAAGAAAAGTAAACCTTTTTAAACTGAGGGTAAATATACCAATAATTATTTCATAAGGATCTCTTTGTATGCCACATTGTCAGTTAGGCCCTCCGGTTGTAATATTACCAAGCTGTGCGCTGAGCTTACTCTTGAGCATGCAACGTACAGTTGGCCATTTGAAATCTCACAGCTTGGATTGCTGCTGTCATAATCGGTTTGAGTTTCATGGTTTGTTTCAATTACGTTAGTATTTGCAGGACTTGTTGTGTTGAAGTGACATTCGGCATCTGTCAAGCGTTGTAAGCATACAACTGGCTTCATCGATAACTTTGCATCCAGCTTTTGAGAGTTGAAACATTCATAAACATCAAAGTGTCCACTACTCAAATCGTCACCTGTGAATCTAAGATGTTTAAGAGGCATTGGCGGTTGTCCAAAGGTATAAAATATTTGGCCATTTCGGTACACTTGAAAGTAACAACCAAACAATTCAGCGGGATCCATCAACTCACATGCAGAACCATAGGTGAAGGGCTTAAGCATTTCACTCTTATGGTGCTCCTGTGTAGTATAATTATCTCCTGTACCATCATCAGTCCACACCTTGAACCTGTCCCAGTCATTCAATACATAAGACACACTGTTCCTCTGGATGTCAAGAGTGAGCCTGATATGGCCGTGCAATATGTAACACAGAGAATGGAAAAGGCAGGCGCCATCTCCGGGCATGGAAACCACTTGGTAAGTGACAGTTCTTTGATCGATGGTGATCACCTCGATAGACATGTTAATGGGGGTACGGTTGGAACAATAAAGGAAATGGGTATCTGAACAATGTAAACTAAGTCTAAAATACTTATACAATAACTATAATCGTAATAAACGAACAATAACACAGCAGAGAAGCCGTGGATTAAATAAAAAGGCTGCAGTTATCAGCAGGGAGGCGTGAATACCGTGGTGAAGCAAGGAAAGGAATGAAGAGACCGGAGCGACGGATGGCCTTATATCGGCAGGCAGCCAACAACATGGGAGGCATGGGGATGTGGGACCCAATGCCGCCTCACATGGTGACCGAGCTGCAGCCTATTGACATATATATGTACGTAAGTAGGATTCAGTTAGCGTTGGGAACCCGCGTACCAAATTTCTTGAAGATGGGCCCAAAGGTAACAAAGACAGTTGGAAAGTTCAATATGGTTGCTGACAGTGGCGTCATACCACCAAAATAAGTATGTACGTCGGTTTTGGTTAGTGCAGGGAAGCTGCCTACCACCCATCGTGAAGATGGGCCCATAAATAAGAAAGTTTAACACGGCGGACGTTGTCGACCATTATGACCATTACGCGTAGAATTTCTAAATGAAACCTGCTTAACTTTTGTAAGTAAACTGTAAGGAATGAGCCTGCCAAACTTCAGCATTCTACCTACACGGGAAATTGGAGAATTAGTGATGAGTGAGTCAGTGAGGGCAACAAAGACCATTGGAAAGTTCAATATGGCAGCCGACAGTGGCATCATACCACCGAAATAAGTACGTACATCGGTTTCAGTTTGCGCAGGGAAGCCGCCTACCAAATTTCCTGAAGATGGAGCCATAAATAAGAAAGTTTAACATGGCAGACATTGTCGACCGTTATGACTGTTACGCATAGAATTGCGAAATGCAACCTGCTTAACTTTTGTAAGTAAGCTGTAAGGAATGAGCCTGCCAAAATCAGCCTTCTACCTACACGGGAAGTTGGAGAATTAGTGATGAGTCAGTCAGTGAGGGCTTTGCCTTTAATTAGTATAGATTAATTTAGCAACCTGCATTAATCATGATAAAGTAATTCTTTTTGGTGAGTTTAATATTCACATGAATGTGTAAGTGAACACCTTCAGTTAAAGTATTCTACCTCAAATTGATTCTACAAATTGAAGGATGTGAAAGACTCTACATACTTCATAGTCAGGTGTTATTGTTCAGAAATTCTCTTTCTTGTTAATGAAAACTTTGCAAGTCATTATTATATTTCCTTTTATTTCCTCCTTCCCTTGACTATAAATGCTTAAGTAAGAACAAGATAAATTAGAGTTTAAATAATGACAGTATTTCAAGATTTATTACGATTGTACCAATCTAAAATGTGAAATAATAATGATATGTGTTATCTGACAAATAATAATAACTCCTAAGTAAAACATGTAAAGCGGCTTCTCTTATGGTTTAATAATACCACATAGGCTCTTAAATTAGAATGCTGGGAATTACAGTGTAACAGAATAATAGAGAAGAGCAAAGTTTGTCAATTTACTGCTCTTCATGGACTGGAAGTATTCAACATTAGAAGACATCTCTCAGCAAAGCACGCTTACATTATTAACTCTGGTTCATCAATGAAAATATGAATAACCCACTTAATATTATCTGTTGTGACCTAATGGATTTTCTTAAACTAGCAATAATAAGATTATAAAAGAAACATTCAACTTTAAGGCCATGAAGCACTGGATTACAACATATAATTTTTTGTGCTTACTGGCTCAATAAGTTTAAATTAATACCTTAAAAGAAAATTTCTACGTTTAATTTCTAAAGTAAAACTTAATACATGTTTACTGTACCCAACTTTAACTAGTTTCTTGAAAAAGTCACTTGAAAGAGTTGGAGAGCAAAAGACAAATATAACTAATACATCTTTACCAAACGCCATCGTCCGCAGTTACTTCAAAATGTTTATCATTATACCTTTAGGTTTCAATACACTCTGATGCAGGATGAAGGTTTCTTCTTTCTTGTGTAGGATTACATGGGAATTGTCCATGTTTCCTAAGATTTCACAACATCTTTATTACAACAACAGACTTGAGACACATGCTTTAGCAGACAGGCAGCACAGTCAGAATGGCACTTATGCTGCAGTGATAGCATGGATACTGGAACCATTCCTAGATATCCATTAATAGATTTTCTAAGCACACTTACTTCAATGCAAGGTGTTGGAAAATGTCTGGCAGTATTTGGGACAAATCGACTTTGGATGATCCAAAATTGTAGTAACCCAGAATTGGGTAATAGAACCATGAAGCATACTATTTAGGTCTGTCTGACTAAACAGAATGCAATGCAAAAAGCTGATTTAAAAAAAACCAAATTTCTTCCTAAAACTAAAGCCAGTATCATATTGTACTACTTCTAGTCAGAGGGAATGGCAAACTTGACAACTGGAGTTTCTGATTTCACTGGTGAGGATGTCACATTAAATGACTAGTTATCACAGGGAATGACAAAAGATTTCTTGACAAATTTCCAGCACAGTGCCACACTTCAAAAATACTGCAAGCCTGACCTTTTTCAATGCTACTTTACAGAGTAAGTGCTATACAAATGCTTTCCAGGCTTAATTTCAGCCTTTCATTTATTTTTTTTATATTCAGTTATGGTAAGTTAGCCAGAGAACATCAAACAGATAAGCCTCTCCTCTGTTTGCGAGTTCCAAAAAACCCATGCTCCTTATTTCTTGCTATTGCATTATACGCATTGTACTTTTGGGTGAGTGCCCTTTGCTTGTCAGTTCTAATGCGTACAGAGCTCACCACAGTGACTTCAATTCAAGTCTTACACTGGATGAAATGAGGCACTAGAGATGTTAGACTACATGAGTGAAGATTACAACAGTGCACTGTAACTGCTCCTTACTCCGTAAAATAACGTAAATGAAATTGGACTGAAAATCTCTGGGAAAACTGTGTAATGTCAAAGGGCCTTAACACGGAATACTAAGGTCCATTGAAAAGAACCTCATTAAGGAAAAAAGTATTTTCTTTAAAATTAAAGATTTACATTTTTAAATGTGCAAAAATGGTTACAAAAATTAAAATGAAAAACAACATCTTGGACCAATGTTATGTTGTTGCATGCTCACCTAGGGTTGTTTACCTTGGTCCTGACAAGCTTTAAAAAGTCATCAGCTTAAAGTGAAAATATTATAACATTCTATTGAATTAAAGAAAATAACCAGGAAGAAGAAGAAGCATAAAGAAGACACTTGCCATGAAACAAGCAGTATGACTTTTAACACTTTGAACAAGAGGTACGAGTTAAGTCGCTCCAACCTATATTTCAGAATGTCTTTCACCTTACACTCCAAATTGTAACCTTAGATCTTCAAATGAGTGTCTGCTTATTATTCCAAGAGCTAAACTTTAAAGAAGTGGTGAGGCAGCCTTCTGCTGCTATGCACCTAATATTTAGAATAGCTTGCCAATAGGAATTTGCCAGGCTAATATAGTGGAGCACTTTAAAAAAACTGTTAAAACACATTACTTTAACATGGCTTTCTCATAGCTCATTTTAGTTTAATCCTGATGCTCTGTATATTCAATTAATTATCATTATCATTCATGGTGGCTCCTACATTGATGGATTGAAGGCCAGAAGTCCACATGACCATCATCATCAAGTTCTTCCATGTGAACCCTGAACACAATGAGGACTGAGGTCTCGTGGCCTCAGAACCCCTGCAGATTTTTTTTTCTCCAGCTGTCTGGAGTTTCTTTTTTCTGTCCTCCCCGGCCAACGGACCTTACTTTTATTCAATGTTTAATTAGTGTTCCCTAATTCTCATTTTTTAATTATTTTGTCTTTTTTCTCTTTCTTCATCATGTAAAGCACTTTGAGCTACATCATTTGTATGAAAATGTGCTATATAAATAAATGTTGTTGTTGTATATCATCAAGCCTGTCAAAATGCGACATACAAGACAAATAGTATCTTAGTATACTATAGCCATATAATTTTTTTTGCTGGCAACATCTTATGGAAAATAGTGTTATAAATAGAGAGTTCGTAGTTATGTTTTCGTGAAAAAGGTATACAACTGCTGATGTTTTAAAATAATTAGACTTTTTGCAAAATTAATATTTTGATGATAACAGTAATTAACAGTAATTGAGATAGTGATAATCAAATAGATGATGCAGAACCTGTAGGCTTTGACACTGATGTGGATATTTGCCTCGAAGACTTTTCTTCCTTACAAGGCATCTGACTCATCACTACAGTCAGGGTAAGACCACATGGACATTCTGCCACCCACTAACTGCAAACAGTCACCAATTACCAAATGTGTTGTGTGTAACAAGCGTTGACAGCACAAAAAAACACGTTATATTTGTGGCACATGTTTGTCTAAGCCTGCACACTGCAAGGTGCAATGCATGAAGTTCTCTTATTCAAATGCAGGCTTTAAGTCATGGTGTCAATGAAAATAAAGTAATTAACAATTTCTTTACTTTTTTGACAGTTACTGTTGATAATAAAACAGTTGCTTTCTAATACATTGTTTTTATATGTATTTTTTTACAAAATTTGATAGAGTTCATTATTTATCACATATGCATAGACCTATAATGCAATGTCCTGGTAATAAATGGTCCAGCAGTCAATGTGTTAAGAGACCCAAGAGCTGCATACATCTGAGTGCATGGACCAGCATCGTCTATGACGGTTTCTGAAATATTCAAGGTTGTATTAATTGATTTGCCACAACTTTTGATTTTGCTTCTGCTTTTTAGTATATTAAGAATGTTAAAGACTATAATGACTGAATAAGAGTTTATTGCCTGCTCCCCTTGCTTGCATTTAATATTTGTTTTATCCCACTGCCTGGTGTATAAGTGAAAAAGTGGAGATGTCCTCTAATAGGAGAAGTATTGTACAGTAGCAGTCAGTTCTGGGTGTAGAATCAGATCCAGAGTCCTAGCGGCGAGTGCATTGTGACTGCTGGGCTGTCTTACCTTCCTGGTCAGGTATGTGCAAGCATAAGAGTGCAAGAATTGGAGTGGAGGACATATGTGTGGATCTGCATAACAAAAAATCTGGGTGTGAGAAGAAAAGAATTTAATGTTTTCAAATAGGGTCACCACAACACCCTTCCATAATAAAACACGATATGAAGTTTTTGTTAAAAAAAAGTCACCAGGAGTTCAGGCAGTTACATTTTTTTAAGGCTATTTGAATGTGTCATCTCTGTTATATTTAATGTGCCAGAATAGGATAAGGCATTAATTTGTTTTATCTCATGTAGTTCACTCACATTTGCTCATCTTGTGGTACAATACTATGTATCAAAATTGAACCATTGAAATCTTTTTGAAAATAGATGAAAAACACATTAGTCCTTAACTTGACAGATGCTGTTAATATTGCATCCAAAAAAAAAACAAGTTCAATGCGATTTTCATGAATACCCTGTCCAGATCTGCTTTCCTTTAAAAATTGCTGCTGGAAATATTATAGATAAATGGGAAAGCAGCAATGGTGGTAGATGTAGCCCTTTTACCACTTAACTCTCATTTATGAGCTTTGATGTGCCGGATACCTTTTAAATCAGTTACCTCCCACATTGCACTGTGTGTATGCTATGCAGTATGTCTGACAACAAATGAAAAACATTTTGGAACTACACATATAAAAAAAAAAACAATCACTATTTACAAGGAGGAGTCCATTTCATCATGTAAAGTAAAGTCATCTTGCTCTAAATAACCCCCCCTAACCCCTTTCACTTTTTGTTCGTTTTCAAAGAGTCAGTGGTGCCCATGCATACCACAAACTTGAACTTGAATGCTTGAGAAATGAAGAAAAATTTGTGGCAACCTTTAATGGAATAAAGTAGGCATTTGAAACTGCCTATGTTTAATAACATGAAACATCCAAGATGGAAAAAATTAAGTGGCACAAATAATTGTGACAGATTCTCATATTGTCATTAATGACCGTTCACTGATATACTGTATTGTGTCATGCTGTACACTCAATTTTTAAACTGGTTACAGTAAAAAACAAAATAGATAGCTAGATAGGAGCCAGCATTAAAAAGTACTGTGAGGCAGAATTATCTTGCTCTTTTCCCCCAGTTATACTGTATATTTCGATACCTAAGGCAAGAAATATATCAGGAACACCACACCTACCAGTTCTTTGTAATAAAATGTGCAAGTTAATCTAAATGTAGTGTCACAGATGTCTGGGGTTCTTACCTGGCCAGGATGCCTGGAGGGACCGGAGAGAGACATTCCAACTCGTTGGGACCCGTGGCCTCCGCCAGGGGGCACCTTAAGCTTACTAAAACCCGGGAGAACTTTACTTCTGCCACACTTGGCAAGATGGCGTAGGAACCTGCCAGGGATGCCTGGAGTACTTCCGGGGCAAAGGGCAGCACTTCCGCCACACCAGGAAGTGCTGCCGGAAGATCATCACCAGCCACCTGGAGCACATCCGGGCGGGAATAAAAGGCGCCACCTCCCAGCAATCTAGGAGCTAGAGTCGGGAGAGGGAGCAGCACGAAGCTCCCAGGAGGAGATTGGCGGCCAAGGACATTGAGAGAAGCCCAAGAACAGGAGTGATTTGTGTTAAGTTTACTGTGTGTGATTTGGGACTGTATTTATTTATGAAAAATAAACGTGTGACTTTTATAAAGATGTGGTCTCCTAATGGTTGTGTCCGGGCAAGTCTCACAGTAGTTAAAAAATAAAAGACAAACATATTCTTCACAACTTTAGAATAAAATTCCAAGTATGTTTTGATTAGATTTGGTTATTCATGCCATGAGGTTGATGTAAAGGGTTGTGTGGCACTTCTGATATCTCTGCAAAAGGACGAAGGTCCAAGTGTTTAGAATCCTGGTGCTGCCTGTTTTGCTATATGGTTGTAAGATATGGACACTATTCAGTGATCAGAAATGAAGACTGGACTCCTTTGGTACTGTGTCTATTTGGAGAATCTGTGGGTAATGCTGGTTTGACTGTGTCGAATGAGCTGTTGCCCATGGAGTTCCAAATGAGGCACATTACCTGCATTGTGAGGGAGTATCAGTTATGGCACTATGGCCATGAGGTGTGATTCCCCAAGGGTGATGCAGCTCACAGGATCATCATTGTTGCAGACCCAAAGGGCTGGGCCAGGTTAAGAGGATTCCCACATAACACCTTTCTGCAGAAGATAGATGGTCATGTAGCAGTGCATGCTCCCTGACTTGACCCAACGCAAAACAGTCTTGACCCATCGAGACATAGAAAAACAAAACACCTGAAGGTGGTCTGGTATCCTGTACCAAGACATCACCAGCAGATCCTTTAAGTTGCAAGGTGAGGCCTCCTTGGATTGGACTTGGAAAAACAGCACATCCCACAGACAGTGCCGGTCAAAACCCATTTGGAGCCCTAGGCAGGGTGGTTGGACATCGCCCCTTGTTGTACATAGAACAAGTCTGTATTCTTATATTTTGAGGGGTCCCCCTCAGTGTGCAAAGCTATGTCGAACTTTAAACAGCATGCACCCCTTATGTATGGAGCACTTTCATAAATGGCAGCCAACAGTTAACAGGGACCTTGTGGTCCCTCTTAGTTTCCAAAGTGTGCACCCCTTAACTTTCATAAAAGGCACCCCTCAGGTGATGATGCCCTTGGTGGATGCCAAAGTTACCCAATGTTTTGACAAACTCTGCAAATTGAGATCTGGGGAATTAGGAGGCCAAGTCAACACCTTGAACTCTTGTCATGTTCCTCAAAACGTTTTGCATTATGGTAAAGAGCTTTATCCTACTGAAGAAGGCCACTGCCATCCGGGAAAACCGTTGTCATGAAGGGTTGTTTGTGGTTCGTAATAATCTTTAGGTAGATTGTTCATCAAAGTAACATTCACATAAATGCCAGGATCCAAGGTTTTCGAACAGAGCATTTCCACAGAGAATCACCTGCCTTTGCCGACATGCCTTCTTCCCATAGTGCATCTTACTACCATTTCTTCCCCAGGCAAACGATGCACAAGCATCCAGCCATCAATATGATTTAAATGAAATTGTGACTCATCAGACTAGGCCACTTTTTTCCATTGCTTCATGGTCCAGTTCTAATATTAACATGCTCATTGTAAGTGGTTAGAACAGTGGTCAGCATGGAAGCTCTGACCAGTCTGCGGCTACACAGCCCCTATACTCAGCAAGCTGCAATGCACTGTGTGTTCTGACACATTTACATCATGGCCAGAATTAAGTTTTAATGCAATTTTTCTATAAGAGTTCTTCTGTGGGATCAAACCAAAAGGGCTATCCTTCACTCTTAATGTAGCACTGAGCATTCATAATCATGTTGCCAGTCACTGGTTGTCCTTCATTCTATCAATTTTGGTAGGTACCAACCACTGCATAATGGGAACACCCCACAAGACCTGCCATTTTGGACATGTTCTGACCCAGTCATTTAGCCATCACAATTGGAGCCTTTACAAAGTTGCTTAGACTTACGCTTGCTCATTTTTCCTGCTTTCAACAAATTACAATTAAGAACCAACTGTTCACTTGCTGCCTAATTTATCCCACCCCTTAAAAGGTGGCATTGTAACAAGACAATTAACGTTATTCACATCACCTGTCAGTGGTTTAAATCTTGTGGCTGATTGGTGTATGTAATGTGGGTTAATGGAATAATATAGAAATACAGCAGATTTAAGATGTTTGATTGCATATTTTTAACAAGAAATGTATGTCCCATCTAAATATAAAATAGCTAGTATATGTCTTTGTTTGTAAAATTCTCAAGACTCATCTTTTACAAAAAGAATATGCAAGAGTGAACACCAGGATGCACTCTTAAAATTTTTACGAGTTTATTAATATTTCAGAAAATCAAAAGCAGACCTCCAGCTCACAGGTAGCTAAAAAAGAAGCCGCAACAAGTCTTGAATTATGCATATAGAATTATATGTTTCATTAACAGAATTTCAAATGTATAATCATTTTAAGGGAGTGCAAAAATACACAAGGTGAAAGCTATTTTCTTTGTGCCAGACGAGCATTTAAAAAGGCATTTGTTTACTAAATATGCTGCCGCTTCGATTTTCTGTGAACCGTTAGGGAAAGATCATTTTCTACATTTTCAATGACACCCTGGTGACCTTTTCAAAAACTGTACGTGTCAGACACTGGCAAAAAGCATTTAGCAGGAAAAGACTCAGATGCTAGTACACAAAGGCCTGGTAATGAAATAAAAGTAAAACATGAAAGCTACACAGCATTCACTTCATGATAACCAAAAAATGTGCAAGTAAAATGTAAATAACATAAGACCTCTGTTTGTCACTTGAATAGGAATTTCCATAAAAACTGAGAACATATCACAGTAAACCAAATTGTAAAAGGAAAGATACAATAGGGCCTAACTGGTTTCATTATTTATTTTACTTATTAGAGGAAGATTTTGGAAAAAGATGACTGCCCCACCAGCTTATTGTGAGCATACTGTACACTTACGTAGAATTATATTATTTACAAAAAAAAAAGCAGCATTAGTCAAGCTAATTCAGGGTGTTCATGAGGAATGCAATGATTAATTTCATGAGTTAGAAGTACATAAAAAACAAGAATAGTTGTGTCAAACATTTGAAATATTAAAATGTATGTTTCCATATAAATGCTTAAAGTCTAAATAGTCTCAATTGTAATAGAAATTTTTATTTTACACCCTGTGATAGATGTCTATAGGAGACTAGATCTCTAATAATAGATCAAAATCAAAAATAACATCATATTTGTAAGCACTTACCTTGAAATAGTCTAAAGCGATACCCCACATCCTTATGTTTGAAATTTATCTTTTATAACCATCTGGGAGTGGCTCTTAGTGGGCTTGAACCACCAGTAAAGAATAAAATATCAAAAATATCATGTTTGTGATCAGCAGCCTTGAGATAGAATAAAATGACACTCCAAATATCTTTATTAACAATCCTCATTCTTTTTGAAGTTAAAGGAGTAATTAACTTTGAGCCCTCATATCCCATTGGGGGTGAACACCTGAGATCAGCCTATGTTAATGCACACCTTCATGTCTTTTTGGTCATTTTTGTTTAAGACACCAATTGCTTTACTCTTTACAACTGTGCAATTTCCCACACAAAATATGGTCCAAAATTGGCTTAAACATTGGCTTTGGGATTTTTTTGTCTAGGGAGCCAAAAGGGGGCAGGGGGGGGGGGGGGGGGGGGGCAATTTTTAAAAAGCTTAATGCCTTGCATAACTAGATGTCAAGATGAGTCCATATATGGTATGGTATATCATATATGCTATTTTTGTACTGGTGACTCTGGTGGAGCTGCACCAAAAAAACTGAAGTGATTTCAAAACCTTCATAATAATTCTGAACACAAAAAAGAAAGTTAAAAATATTTGACAAGCTTTGGATAGTACAGAGCTTAGCTAGACATTCATTATCATTATATATTGCATTTGGAATGTTTCAAATCTCTGTTAACTCTCTATCATCCATTTTGGAGTTTAATAGCAAGGGGGCAAATCTTAAACATAATTTTACCAACATGAAATTTGATTCATTTTCCTTGGTTTAACCTTATTTTTCCAAATATTGCTGTATTTTCATTGAGGTAGTATAGTAGACAACTGAGCTACAAAGTGGTTCTTAAGCTTTTTGCACAAATTTTAGAATTCAGATCCAACAAAGAAGATAACTAAGCAAAGAAAAATAATTAGTAAGAAAACTAGCAAGAACAAAGCCAAACCCCCACAACAACCATGTTTGTTTCTGATTAGAACTACTTTCTACAATTTACTCTTAACAACTTTCTAAAAACAACTAACTATGCTTATTTTAGTGAGTTCTCTGATGCTGTCTAGAGGGGATTCATTCTTTATATTCAAGAAACAGGTGTGTGACAGCACAACAAAGTTGGACTACAGTTAACTATCTGAAACACGCCCAAAAATGTGACTTAATTTGGCACATGGCAGAGAAGGTGCATTCACATGTAATGGGGAATGCCTATAACAGTGTCAGCAAATATGAAGAGTGGCAGCAAACGGAACTTCTTCTAACCACTAACACTTGTTTTGTGTGTAGCTCACCTCATCTTTTAATTTTACGACTCTCGAATTTCAAATGCACCACCTCTTGATTTCCGTTACCCTTCCTCTTTTTATATGCTTTACCTCCTACTTGTCTGCTGTTTGCATTTTCAGGTCACAGTGTGTGAGAGAAGAACACACAATTAGATGCACCCATGAGGTATCAGAAAACATTCTAATAAACTAATTTGATGGACATGCAAATTACAAAAGACTTCCAAGCTTTCACATACAGTATAATGCTGTGTTAAACATCTGTTAAAGAAATGTGTAAAAGAGTGACCAATGCAAATCATAAGTGATTACATGTCAGTAACATCCAGGCGCTTGTCCAGGCCACATGTTGAAGTGAGGTGGGCCACTGATTGAGAGCAGCACTTTAAGGTCACTTTTACCCATAATATATTTGACCACTCAGAAAATAGTTAAAGTTATAATAAATTATTTACATCAACCATAAAACACCATAAAGAACAAGAGGAGGAGAGTGAGGGCAGAGCCAAGGATCAAATGGTGGAAGTTGAAAAAGGAAGATTGCAAGGTTGAGTAGTCAGAGAGATGCAGAAAGTAGTCAAAAGTACAAGGAGATAAGGGGCAAGGTGAAGAGAGAGGTGGCGAAGGCTAAAGAAAAGGTGTATGATGAGTTGTATGAGAGGTTGGACACTAAGGAGGGAGAAAAGGACCTGTACCGATTGGCTAGACAGAGGGACCGAGCTGGGAAAGATGTGCAGCAGGTTAGGGTGATAAAGGATAAAGATGGAAACTTACTCACAGGCGAGGAGAGTGTGTTGAGCAGATGGAAAGAGTACTTTGAGAGGCTGATGAATGAAGAGAACGAGAAAGAGAAGTGGTTGGATGTGGAGATAGTGAATCAGTAAGTGCAACGGATTAGCAAGGAGGAAGTAAGGACAGCTTAGTAGAGGATGAAAAATGGAAAGGCCGTTGGTCCAGATGACATACCTATGGAAGCATGGAGGTGCTTAGGAGAGATGGCAGTGGAGTTTTTAACCAGATTGTTTAATGGAATCTGGGAAAGTGAGAGGATGCCTGAGGAGTGGAGAAGAAGTGTACTGGTGCTGATATTTAAGAATAAGGGGAATGTGCAGGACTGCAGTAACTACAGGGGAATAAAATTGATGAGCCACAGCATGAAGTTATGGGAAAGAGTAGTGGAAGCTAGGTTAAGAAGTGAGGTGATGATTAGTGAGCAGCAGTATGGTTTCATGCCAAGAAAGAGCACCACAGATGCAATGTTTGCTCTGAGGTTGTTGATGGAGAAGTTTAGAGAAGGCCAGAAGGAGTTGCATTTTGTCTTAGTGGACCTGGAGAAAGCATATGACAGGGTGCCTCAAAAGGAGCTGTGGTATTGTATGAGGAAGTCGGGAGTGGCAGAGAAGTATATAAGAGTTGTACAGGATATGTAGGAGGGAAGTGTGACAGTGGTGAAAATTGCAGCAGGAGTGACAGATGCATTCAACGTGGATGTGGGATTACATCAGAGATCGGCTCTGAGCCCTTTCCTATTTGCAATGGTGATGGACAGGTTGACTGATGACATTGAGATCTGTAGCAATAGTAGGGAGCAGGTTGAGGAGACCCTGGAGAGGTGGAGATACGCTCTAGAGAGGAGAGGAATGAAGGTCAGTAGGAACAAGACAGAATACATGTGTGTAAATGAGAGGGAGGTCAGTGGAATGGTGAAGATGCAGGGAGTAGAGTTTGTGAAGGTGGATGAGTTAAATACTTGGTATCAACAGTACAGAGTAATAGGGATTGTGGAAGAGAAGTGAAAAAGAGAGTGCAGGGAGGGTGGAATGAGTGGAGAAGAGTGTCAGGAGTAATGTGTGACAGATGGGTATCAGCAACAGTGAAAGGGAAAGTCTACAGGACGGTAGTGAGACCAGCTATGTTATATGGGTTGGAGACGGTGGCACTGACCAGAAAGCAGGAGGCAAAGCTGGAGGTGGCAGAGTTAAAGATGCTAAGATTTGCACTGGGTGTGACTAGGATGGATAGGATTAGAAATGAGTACATTAGAGGGTCAGCTCAAATTGGACGGTTGGGAGACAAAGTCAGAGAGGCGAGATTGCGTTGGTTTAGACATGTGCAGAGGAGAGATGCTGGGTATATTGGGAGAAGGATGCTAAGAATAGAGCTGCCAGGGAAGAGCAAAAGAGGAAGACCTAATCGAAGGTTTATGGATGTGGTAAAAGAGGACATGCTGGTGATGGGTGTAACAGAACAAGAGGCAATGCAGAGGACAGAAAGATATGGAAGAAGATGATTCGCTGTGGCAACCCATAACGGGAGCAGCCAGAAGAAGAAGAAGAAGAGGAAGGTTAAACAATCTTCTCACTACAAAGGTATGAATGGATTGTGCAGAGTCAGACGAACTCTAAACCTGAGGTTGTTTTTATTTTTCACCAATCAATTTTGCTTTTTATGTTCTTTTATGGCCCACAGTATCAATCTTGTAGAATTACCCCCTGGGGGAAGGAGGACCCCCATCACAAGGTATTCCAAAAACTGTTTCCAACCCTTTCTAATTCGGCACTATTGTGATTCACGACTCAGTGCAACCCGAGTTCAGAGACTGTTTAAGAGACAGTGCACTAAACTAAATGAGGTTAATTTCTGTGATCTAAATATTAACAAGATCTTACAGCTTACCTAGAAAAATTAAGAAACTTGCCCCAATTAACAATCCTGCTGTTGCTTTATAAATAACTACTTTAAACATTTTTGTAACTAATAACTTTGCTTTTTAATGGTCTACAATGTTTTTCCGAACTTCATGGCGCTGCTCTGATCAAATATTCAATTTGCTTTATAATGTCAATACTTTCTTTGTTTGTTGTGTTTCAGTAGCACTCCTTTTATCTCAACATTCAAATTCCAGATGAAAGCCCATTTGTGTTACACTCAATACTGAATACTTTTTTTCTTTTTAATGCCTTTGAAAGATTTCATTTACTGTAAAGAATGCTTGTTATATACAACAGATTACTGTATTTTTCTCATGATACCTCATTTACTACAATGTCACTAAATGACTGTAGCTCTTTTTGAAATGTGTATTATTCAAAGGAAGATGAAATTCCAAGCAGTAGCTGTTTGCAAAATCAGTTTCCAAATGGTGTACAGTAATTGTGGCAATGTTAAAAGATATGTCATATTCAGCTTCATCAAAACTTTAACTGTAGCCAGCTGAGGTAGCCTATACTACTACATGGATGATAAGTCTTTCCTAACATTAACTCTTGCCTAGGATCATTTAATTTCAGTACCAACACAATCCCTGCCTGCCACTCCATTGATTGTTTAATGAGGATAAAAACTCCCGTCTTCTTTTTTCTACTTTGCTGTTTTTATAATTTATTTGACAACAATACTGGCACTTTCAGTAGCATAATATTTTGGTGTAGTTGAGCATTTATACTTGTTTCTTAGCTTGTTTTAGACCAGAGGTACTACAAATACCACCACTTTGCCATTCCATTCCAAAGTCTTCATAAGTCTCTATTTTATTCTATTCTCAATAAGATTTAAACAAACATATTGTATTTGATTGGGATATATGAATGCTTAGACTTCTCATTGGCTTTTTGACTTCTTTGTGCCTTTATCTGGAGTTTATAAAATCTGAAGAAGTATAACATATGTTTGTCCTTGTTTATTGTGATGGTACCCACTTGAATCTTATTTTTATTGCATCTCAGCTATGGCACTCAATTGATCAGTACCTTTTCAAATAGGTAACAGAAAGAAGCAAGATTTTATTTTAAAATTGCTACAACATTCCCATTCTCTTCTGTGACCAGCCATAGACATCACTCACAAAAGCTTCTGTGCAAGATTTTAAAATCTCACATGTTGTTGATATTAATTTCTGCACATCATAAAATACACAAAATCTGATAATCTCTCCATTTTCAAAGCAGCAGTCTTGTGCTGTGCTGTCGGTGCCTCTCACTGTACTTATCTATAATGGCATGCTCTGTAAATCCCAGATAAGTGCCTTTGAAGGCGAGCACGTAACTATTCTAAATTTTCTATTCACTAATTCAATTCAAACTATTCTTATTTAGTACACTTTCATGTATGAGCCCAGCATGTTACCAACTAACTAGAAATATTGAAGGATGAAAAAGAAATGTGACATGAACCCAAAACATAATGTTGAAACATAAGCCAGTATACCATATACACTACCTAAAAAGGTTTTAGAACACCCCTATTTTTCCAGTTTGTATTGAAAATTATGTAGTTCAGGTCCAGTGAATAACCTGAAATAGTAAAAAAGGTAAGCGGTAAATTGCCATTTCAATGTAATTTTCAGAATTATACCAAACATCCTTTTCCAGGAAACAAATAATGGATTAAAAACTTACAGCATTTCTGGAACAACAGACGTTTAATAAGCTTTAAACGTTGATGCAAACAATTCCTGCAGATGTCCCAGCTTTTGTTGATTACTTACTAACCCTCTATAGGTATAAAAGCAGTGCTGGAACAAACTGTGTTGCTACCCTCTGACCACCCACCTGTTCACTTGGGAACATCTGATCAATGCTGGACTAACCCAAAAGTAGCATTATGATATCAGAGCAGGAGGACAACCCATGCTGTCAAGGTGACATAGATCACAATATGATTAGTTAGCAAATGTGTGGTGAATTGAAAATAATCCTGCACTCTTTTCTATTAACAAAAAAGTAAGTGATAAGTTCAGACTCCTCAGCAGCTTTGAGTTTTATGTTACTTAATTCTTTTACCATTAAAGCATGTACATGAAGTAATTCTTATTGATGCCATTTTATGCATGACTGCAGACACCACTGACACGTTTTACTACTGGAGATGCAAATCTTTCAGTTGAAAATCTTACACAACTTATTAATTAAAAAATGGATATATTTCATATTGATTTGTAATATATAATAATATATAATTCTGGATGGATGAATAAAATAAAAAATACTTGAACCACTTATTAAATTAAGTCACAGTACTGTAAAACATGGCACATGCTCTATATACACGTGTATAAGTTGGGTATTGAAACCCAAAAAATCGATCATAAAAGAAGGCCCCGACTTATATGCCCATTCAAAAATGCGACGCTTAATTTAAATTTTTTTTTTACATCTTCTTGCCTCCTCCAATCTTGCACCAGTTTCTCAGACACATCGAATTTTGTTGCAGCACTACAGTTACCAATTTCTTTTGCAACTTTTAACGACTTTTAATTTAAAACCAGCTTCATATTTTCTTCTGATCGAACGCTCTATCGTAGATAAAGGATGCTCTTATAATAAAAGTGTATGAGTGATGCAAAAAACAAAAACCAGTGCAAACGTCACTTCGGATTAGTTCGGGTATTACCATGTGGTCACGTAGGCACAATATATAGAAAAAAAGGCAGTGTGCTCCGTGGTTACTCTCTCAGGTGGGTGATAGCATATTGTAATCTCTTGGACCAATAGCTTAAGTTTTCCACATTTGACTTATATGACCAACATTCTAAAATACCAGAAATTATACTGTAAAATCAAGCCCCAACTTATCTGCAGGAGAATTTAAACGTGAGTACACAGTATACGGTAGTCATCTTATGGAATTGCTTTGCCCAATACACTAAACTGTGGTGAGACATACATTAAGAATTAGCACTGTTTGTAACTCTAAATGAGTGTTCAGCCAAACTAGACATTATATTCGTTACTACCTCACTAGTATAATGATATATGGTGAGAAAGCTAATACTAATGTGTTTTTAAAATGTTGACCCTTCTGTCAATGGTGGCTGAAATGCATGTGTCTCCCCTGTCATCTACACCAGGGGTCACCAACCCCCAGTCCATGGCCCACTAGCGGCCTGCAGCCATCTGATAGCCAGGCCGCAAGAGAACTGCCGGCAACAGAGACTCACTCAGTGAAGGGCTACAGCAAAATGGCTGCCCCCTTCACTGAGGACACTTTTTAGAAAGCTAGGCGGGCGGGGCTTTGCAGCAGCACAGAGCGAGGAGAGAGACCGAGGTGAGAGAGTATTACAGCAAAGTATTTTTATGGTCACGACAGTTTCCCCATATTACACGAGTCTATAGAAATCTTGTTACTACGAAGTACATTCAGCAGATACTTTCATTACAATGAAGTGACCTTGAAATGCTTGAATGAACCATCCACAGAGCAGTTAGATCTGTGATCGCAGCTCAGTTGTGCATAATTGCATGATGATCCCCAAACAGAAACATTGTAAAAAATGTTCTTTCTTCGAACTTTCTTCGTACTGCTTTTTTGCTGTTTTTGTTTTCTGTGGTTTTCAGTAATACCTTTTGCTTATTGCTCGTCAACATTTGAAAAACATATATTGGAACTTAACTCATTGTCACCCTCCTATAGAAACGGCAGACACGAAAAAATGATAACAGTGCTAATGTTTGTGATGTGCAATCTGTTGGAATGACAAATGCAATGCATATGTCTTTGTTATATGCAAAAAAAGAAGAAAAATCTTGAGTTGCAAACGTATGCGAACTGCTGCATTTGAATACAGTTTTTATGTGGTTCAGTGATGCTCGTTCAAGAAACATTCCTATTAATGCGGCACTCATTCAAGAAAATGTGAGGTTTCTAAACTCTCTTGGGACCTCCGTCAATAGGACAACATGCCGAACAACGTCCCGAAGTGCAATCACCACGTCTGTTTAAGACTGTTTTTCTATTGCCGGGGCAACAGCATGCTCACAGCTCTACTGCGAAGCAATCAGCGCTTCGGGACGCACTTCAGCGTGACGTTCCCGTTGGGTTGGGGGGAATTCCAAAAGAATTCAGAAACCTCAAAATATGAACAGGCATACAGGCACTATTGGACACCCAACCTTTACCCACCTGTTGATGCTTTGATGCTTTCGGTGGTCCATGGATTCAGCAAGCCATCCAGTTTATTAATGTGTGATTAAATACCAATTCATGAAAACACACTACACCAGGAAATACAAAAGAAGTAACATTCAAGGTTCATACCCAGTAAAGAGGTATAGCAATTATGGAGTCCAGTCAAACACAAAGAGAACAAATTCTTGACTCATAAGTGCAGATCAGTGGTCCACAAACTTTTTGACACCAAGGACCACTTTACTAGAAGCCAATTTGCCAACTCTGCAGACTCAGTATCCAGCCAGGCTGGAGGAGTGCTAGAGAAGCTTGAGGAGGAAAATCTGAGGCAGCGGTGGAGCAGCAGCTCATGGGGCAGAGGCAGAAGATACCCATTGTTCAAGTTGGCAGATAAAGTGGCTGCATTCAAAGCCAAACTTGATTTATGGGGCCGACGAGTGAACATTGGGACTTTTGATATGTTTCAAACGTTAGCAGAGGTTGTTAAAGATATCAAGCCAGGGCCATCTTTCTCCCAGCTGATGTACGATCACCTATCTCAGCTTTCAATAGAGTTTGAGCATTATTCCCAACCACAAAAGACCCCCGAAATGGGAAAGAATGGATCTGTGACCCATTTGTGAATAAGCCAGGTGAATCAACTTTGTCTGAGCTTGAACAGGATCAACTGCTTGAGGTTGCAAATGATGGTGGCCTTAAAGGTACAGTACAGGCCAAAAGTTTGGACACACCTCCTCATTTAATGTGTTTTCTTTATTTTCATGACTGAAGGCATCAAAACTATGAATGAACACATGTGGAGTTATGTACTTAACAAAAAAAGGTGAAATAACTGAAAACATGTTTTATATTCTAGTTTCTTCAAAATAGCCACCCTTTGCTCTGATTACTGCTTTGCACACTCTTGGCATTCTCTCGATGAGCTTCAACAGGTAGTCACCTGAAATGGTTTTCACTTCACAGGTGTGCCTTATCAGGGTTATTTAGTGGAATTTCTTACTTTATCAATGGGGTTGGGACCAGCAGTTGTGCTGTGCAGAAGTCAGGTTAGTTGGACGATCATTTATTTTTCAACAGGACAATGACCCCAAACACACCACCAGGCCGTGTAAGGGCTATTTGACCAAGAAGGAGAGTGATGGAGTGCTGTAAATGGTCATGAAAATAAAGAAAACACATTGAATGAGGAGGTGTGTCCAAACTTTTGGCCTGTACTGTATATTTGAGACAACATCAAATCTCCATACGTTTTGGATTAAAGTAAAGGATAATATACTGAGGTTGCCACAAAAGCACTGAAAAGTCTGCTTCCATTTCCAACATCCTATCTTTGTTAGGCAACGTTTTCTGCAGTGACAGCAACCAGAATGAGATTATGCAGTAGACTGAACATAAGCAAGACACTTTGTGTGTCACTGTCTTCCACTGTCCCCAAATGGGATCGTCTGGATGCAGGAAAACAAGCTCAGGGCTCCCACTGATTCTGCATTATGGTAAGTTGTATAATTTCTATTCCGATATTATAACTTAATAATAATAGCAATGTAATGTAAATTGTGTATAAAACCGCCCCCCCCACCCACCCCACAAACCCCCCCCCCCCCCCCCCCCCCCCAAAGGTTCCTGGAAAAATTGGCTTCTAGTAAAGTGGTCCTTGGTGTCAAAAAGGTCGGGGACCACTGATCTACACTATCAATTTCTCTGTACTTATGAGACAAGAATTTGTTCTTTTTATGTTTGACTGGACTCCATAATTACTATACCCCTTTACTGGGTATGAACCTTGAATGTTACTTCTTTTGTATTTCCTGGTGTTGTGTGTTTTCATGAATTGGTATTTAATCACACATTAATAAACTGGATGGCTTGCTGAATCCATGGACCACCGAAAGCATCAACACTATTCGGGCCGAGGGGGTGGGGGATTGGGGTTGTTTTCTGGTAGCTCAAATCTCACACCTTTGGTTATGTATAATAATATAACATCACAAAATATTAGGTAGTGGTGAGGAAAAAAAGCAGAGTTTTCTTTTCTTATACAGTTTCACAAAACTGATGCTAAACTTCATTTTGCTTGGAATATCACATCTAGAAATAGTCTTTTGGAGTTTATTGCTTCTTAAGGGTTTGACAACATCATACGCCCATTTTGGACCCATATGAAAATAAATGGGGAAAAACTGTCTTTTTCAAATTAAAACATATATTAGCACAGTACATGATGTGACAAAGATACATATTGTTTAAAAAAGGCTGTAATCCAGTTAAGAAAAACAAAATGTTATTCAAATTAGTTTAGAAGAAACTGCTGTACCTGCATTCTTAGATGAAATCCCACTTTGACTGGTACAAAACTTTGTGCAGACTCACAATGGTCTTCCTCATCAGTCCCAATGCTCTACTGTTCCAGGACAGGAATTGTAGTCTCCATGTCAGCACTGAATTTTCAATTGCCCCTCTCCATTACAACCCCTCTCCCAAATATGCCATATAGCCTATATATTTCAGTTGGACCAAATATAAAATTTCATAAAAATCCATTCTATTATGATTTGAAAACTTTATACATTTTTATGGACTTTAATATAATATCTGGGTGTGACTGAGGACAAAAGGAATTTGATTCTTAACTTGCTTTTTCATTAGATATAATTTAACAAGTTGACATTTTATTATCATTGTACTGCAACACCATTTTTGTTTTCTCAAGTGTGCCCCCATTTTGAGATTTTCACATCAGCTATATCTTTGGCAGCATATTCCAGACTTTTATGATAATGGTTCACTTCTGACATCATTGAATAGACTGCATAAAAGTCGACCAGTGGGGATCCGAAACTGGATAAAAATCTAATCCTTTTGTTTTTTGAAAGATCTGTTTTTATTTTGAATTCCCAGTTAGCAAAACAGTTTTCTCTGACTCTCAACTTGGGTTATGTTTAGTGTTTTGGGTTAGATGATTGACTTCTGGATGTGACTTTAGCTTGTTCTCTGACTATGCATATCTCCCAGTTATGTTCATCAAAACTAACTGCCTAACTGCCCATGACACTGGCAAATAAGCAAACAGACAGATACAGGGGGAAGGTTAAAACTCCACACAGAGAACAATGTGGTATGGCTGTTAAACTCTGCATGTTAGCCCTGTGAGGCAGCACATTTACCATTGCGCCAGCATATCATTCTGTCTTCTTTGTAAAAATTGTACTTATTTAAATTCACCATGTGGATATGACTAATCAGCAAATGTACACGTTTCCAGCTCATGTACTATAATGCATTACAACAGGTTAAAAAGATGAAGCACAAGTAAAGATAAAGTCTAATTAGTATGAATCCCACTCACTTTCTGTCCACAGTCTGTAACATGGCCTCCCACCCTTTGTACAAATTACAGTTTGCACAACAGTAGTGTGAATATAATGTACATAGGCAGAGAACTTGTATGCCCCATGGCCATTTTCAACACTACATTTTTCATGTTATAGTTTTCTCTCCAATCTTCAGGTTGTACCCTGCACAGCACTTGGCGGTGGGGAACAAAAAAAAACTTATAATTTAAGTGTTCTGTGTAGACAAACATGTATTGCCTACTAACACCTGCAGTGACTGTAAAAATATTTTTTGAAACATATACATATATTTTTTAAAACAAAAATCAAAAACCTTTCTGATAAGTTTTCTTTCTGTTGAGTTTTGTTTAGCAAGTAATTTAAAAATAAACCAAAAGGTGATGAGAAGTCCATTCAAGTACTGTGTATCAATCATCTTCTCTTTACTCAAAAAATAAAATAAAAACAAAAGACGTGCACCTTTCCTTGCTCTGACCAAAATGAAATGTGAATTTCTATACACTTGTATTTGATCAGGCTGTGTATTCTGTGGAGTCATTCAATTTCTATTGAACATGAACTGGATGGCAGAGCACAGAGAGGGAATTGACTAAATCTGGCTCCTTATTCATTTTTAACCTAACAGTTGACAGCAGTAATAAATTTTCCTCAAGCAGGGATTAAAGCTCTAAATGTACATCGAATTTGGCATTCTTTTATAATGAATGTTGGGAAAATCCAGCGTGAAGAAAAAGATTTATGGAAATAAATGAAACTTAGATATAGTGGCTAATTATTCATCTCAACATTTATATCTAGGAGAATGTATTATCCGATTAATTAAACATTCCAGCATTATTTTACTGATATGCCCATCCACACACAATGTTATATATGGTATAAGAATGAATTTGTAAACCATTTTCACACATATATATCTATATCTATATACCTATCTATATATATATATATATATATATATATATATATATATATATATATATGATGTGGAAAGGAAAATGCCCTTCCTTCAGTTCTTATTTTCGTAATGTGTCAGGCCATAACTAACAATCATCTTGACCTCACCAAGTCCTAAAATTAGAAAACTCTAACCAGAGGTGACAAAAATATATAAGAGATTTGACCTTGTCATTCTAAATGTGAGTACACCTGATGAGCTGATTGAGCTGATGATCAGGAAGAGCTAACATATAACAACAGGACCTTTGACAGTTCAGTCTGGAACAATGTGACAACACTATGCCACTAAGAAAAAAAAAATCATCTGCAGTAATCTTAAAGGAGCATCTGCTGCTACTCATAGTTTAAAATGGTTAGGAGGCCATTTCCAAATAACTTGAAGTCTATATTCTGTGGTAAGGAGGATTACTTACAAATGAAGATCATTTTAGATAGTTTCTAATGTTACTAGCAGGGAATGTCACAGAAAATTCATGCTGTTACCATTTTCTGGTTTTGAAATTTGTTATTATTCTGGGTTGCTTTTCATACTTTATATGACTCTGACCAGAAGGTTATACATTTTTTGTTATTATTTTATGTTTTCACAGTGGCATTTTGTTTTAGATATTTGAATATGGTAGTCACCGTTTAGGAAGCAATTTACATTGACAATGACCCCTGTAAAGGAATACCCCACCCAAATTGAATTTTTTAAAATGTTACCTACCCCATGAAGTATGTATGTAGAGGTGGCTGAGAAAACTTTTAATCTCATGTTTTCATGGAGAAAGTATATAAGAGAGACTCTCATAAACGAGAGCTATAGGTGCCCAATGTTGGACCGTGGCAAATGTAGAAGACGCCCATGGAAGAAAGGGAAGAAAAAACTCATCTACACTAACTAGTATACTAATAATACTAATAGTATACTAATAAAAGGCAAAGCCCTCACTCACTCACTCACTCACTGACTCATCACTAATTTTCTAACTTCCCGTGTGGGTGGAAGGCTGAAATTTGGCAGGCTCATTCCTTACAGCTTACTTACAAAAGTTGGACAGGTTTCATTTCGAAATTCTACGCCTAATGGTCATAACTGGAACCTATTTCTCTCCATATAATGTAATGGAGTTGAGCTTGATGGCCGTGGGGGGCGGAGTTTTGTGTGACATCATCAGCTCCACAAAGCGCTGAAGAAAACATGCATTATACAATTGAGAAGGCAGCGAAACAATAAGAAGCGAGTGAGTCACACATACAACCATATTCATGAGTGCAGCTACTTCGGAAACAAAGCACGGTGTAAACCTAAAGTTTAAATTAAGTTCAAAGACCGGCTGCCACTGGTGTTTGTCATGCCCACGGCTAATGCGGGATACAAGTTTAATGAGAGGACGCAGGATATAAACGAGAGTTTTGATCACTTTGTAACTGAGTTAAAATTACTGGTGAAGGGCTGTGCTTATGCAAATTCCGAGAGACTGTCTTTGTGGGGGGATTGACAGTTAAGGCGGGTGGGGGAGTCACGTCATCATCTCCCCTCCCATTCACCTCATTTCGCTGTGAGCTGAGCTCCGCAGCTAACGCAGTCTTGTGGAACCAACTTTGTGACGCTGCCACCAAATACTCACAGAAAAATCCACAAGTTAATACACACGCTGTCTCTACAGTTTCTCCACACTCTGAATCCTCCAGGCACTACTTACAAAAGGTTACATTGACAATCATGTTATGTTATTTTTAAAATGTTTCCTTTTCTTAGCACAAGCACAGCTGAGAAGCTTCGATGCATGTGCTCCATAACGCGTTAAAAATAACGCATTTAATCACACTTTCCATTCCAAGCAAAGGGGAACTTCTGTCAATGCATGATTTCCTGGTACACCAATTACATTGATGTACACATCAGAGCTACAAAAATGTAACAGTCGGAAGAAAGCGCGTTGCTATGACTGATTGAAGGAAAATTTCATTTCAAAAGACTACCCCGACGGAAGCCTTGATAAAAGCGTGGTTTTGTGCACATATATATGTATATATATGTGGATGTATATGTATATATACTGTATATATGTGTGTATATGTATATATATGTTTATGTGTGTGTGTATATATATGTATATATATATATATATATATATATATATATATGACAGCAACACTCATGACAATGTCAATCATGTTACGTTATTATTAAAATGTTTCCTTTTCTTTTTCATTACTTCTTTAACACACTACTTCTCCGCTGCGAAGCGCGGGTATTTTG
>JANRMT010062856.1:63069615-63105889 GCA_026402145.1 Polypterus bichir lapradei | reverse complement strand
TATGAATGACCTCCAAAGAGCATGGAGACTTTTGATCACGTGAATGTGTCTGCAAAAAGTGGCGTCTTCTGCCCTGCAAAAGTCGAGTAGCCGGCACGCATGCATAGCTGTGCCGGCCTTTGAGACGCTGACTGCGGTTCTGCCTTAAGTCAAAGTGAGCACTTTTAATTTATTTCCTCCTCCCCCAGAGCTATAGCCCAGACAAGTGCAAACACGGGACCCCTTTTCTACACCGCGGCAAACTAATATTAAGGCGCTTCACACTTTCTTTTGCACGTATACGATTATGAGGTCGTCACCTCGGATTATGAAGACACGCACAGGAGTGGAGGACCAACAGTGCCATCACAGCCGATTAATGGCAGGGACGTCTCACCAATCTACACAAGACCCACCGCGACTGTCCCCAAAAGGCGCTTTTCTTTTTCATAACTTCTTTAACACACGACTTCGCTGCGATGCGCGGGTATTTTGCTATATATATATATATATGACAGCAACACTCATAACAGTGACAAAACAATTACATTGACAATCATATTATGTTATTTTCAAAATGCTTCCTTTTCTTTTTCTTTACTTCTTTAACACACTACTTCTCTGCTGCGAAGCGCGGGTATTTTGCTAGTGTTATATAATCCATATGTCCGACATCCATTCATATGGTCAAAATGTGCAAAATGTGTGCATTTTTTCCTAAAAGAGTTAATTTCTGAAAACTCTGCATTAAAAGTAAATAGGAAATATGTTATTCCCACAATGCTGTGCATTTCAGTTAAAGGCAGGTCTCTTGACCAATGAATGAAGGGGTATCACACAGGTGCAATTGGGAGACATCTGAAAGGCCTTAAGAATAGTACTACCATGCCAGACCAGGAGGTTTAGAGCTGCACTAACTCTCTTTCTCAATCTTTTGCAGACCATCCACGGGAAATCTCTCGTCCCATCGCCATGGATGGTGTTACTTCTGGCATTAAAAGACATCACTTCTGGTTTCTGGCACCAGTGATAATGTCACTTCTGGGCCAGAAGACATCACTTCCGGATCCGGTCCCAGTGATATCATGTCCAGTCCCAGGCTTTAAAGCCACCATCTCTTCCTATTGCATTCAGTTCTGTTTTGGACTCAAACCTGTGATAATCTCAATTGATTTAAACCCATTTGCAGCCAAGGTACAATATACGGGTGGCTGTCGCAAACCTTTTTATGTCTGTGGTCTGCTTTTGTGACAGGGGACCGGCAGATCTTCAATTCAAATGCATAGCATTGTGAGAGTGCCTGCTCGTAGGCATGTTATTTTGTCCATTATAGTTATCACTCGTTAAATTATAGCAATTTGTTTGGACTTTGTTGTCCATTTGGTGTCTTCTGCTCTGAAAGGGGCCTATGCAAAGATGTCAGGTTACCTCTGATTTAAATCTTTGTTATCAGATGAGGTGCAGACTGATCCTGGTACAGACTGCAGTTCAGCAACTTACTTTAGAATGCAAGTGGTAGTTTGGTGAAGTTGGATTTCTGTATCCTTGTTAAATCTATTGTCTTAACAGGTCTTGTTTGCCTCTAAAAGCCTAGCAGAATGGGCAAAGTCAGTTTTGTCCTAAATGATGCCTCAGGTAACTGCAAAAAACTCAAAATCTATATCTAGGGCTCTACAGGTCTCTGTCAAAATAATACATATTACCGTTTATGAAATTACAGTTGTTAGGATTCTAACATGAGAAAAAGAAAGAACAAATATGGTTTTTGTGGAGAAAAAAAGCCTGTTCTTTTCAAAAATCAAATCAAAGTATGGTTTAGTTTAGAAAGCTGTAAACAAACAAACCTCAGATCTATTGAAACCCATTAAACTAAAAGCATCAAGTGGGATTGTTTGGTCATTGCTCAGAATCCTTCTACCAGCCATCAAGGACTGTGGTGCAGCTGCAATAAGTTAGAGCTCCTCTTTATACGAGAGTATCCAAGAGTAAAATGTGAGACCATTTGTTCAATTGCTAAAGTCTAGCTGAAGTTTAAAAATAGAAGACCAAGTGATTCACTTCGTTGCACTTTTAAAAGGAGCAGCTCCTAATTTACCTAAGATATTTGACAGTTTAAAAGCTCTGGTAGGTAGATGGGTGCAGTAGTCTCTGGGATCACTAAAAACACAAGGAAGCCACCAGACTTCCCTTTCCACAGTATGACAATCGGAAGCTCTCAGCCAACATAAGCAAGTAATATCTTAAGTAAAAGTAAGATAACTGTCAAGGAGCAAAATAAACACATTAAAAGTAAAGGCCTTCAGGATATAAAGTAAACCTGTAAAATTATTCTGTCATTAACAACAAAGATCCATAGGAAATTGTAATTGATTGTCATTACTTATAAAACAATACAACATGGACATAGGTTTGCAGGATTCATCCACAGTTTTAAATGGTAAGTGGATATTCAGAGAAATTTGACTTGTTGTGTGCATGGGCAGTTTGTTTCACTAAGATATCAATAAGGAAAAGTGGAAAAGGAAAATAATGGAAATCAGGGTCAGAAAATGAAGTCAGTGTGTTTCTAATACCCAGAGGTCAGTCTGAAAAATCTTTTTTAGTGCCTGCAGCCTAACCACTCACTAAAACAATAAAAATGACCTTTACTAAAATGTAAAATAATTTCATGGTATTTAAATGGTACTGATTGCACATCAAGCTGTAAAAACATTCTTCTAAAAGGTCAGCATTTTTTATTTTTGTCAGAGTTGGCTTGTTATGATTTGCCGGGACTGTAACTCTTGGTGTTATGGTTTAATACTCTGCTACTATTGGCTTTGGTCTCAGTTTTTGTGTGGCTACGAACAGGTATGCAGACCTATCAATTTCCATCAAAGAAAAACAGTAATGTGTGCGCGATTTTTGTGGGAAAACTGTAATTAAAAAAAAAGTGAGAAATCATGCTTTACCCTGTCAAAACGCATATGAAGCAATAAAGTTATTCAAAATCATTTGCCAGGTGTGACAGAGAGAGAGTGCTTAGGACAGATGTTAGTATAAGCTACTGTTAAAAATAAGGAAGGAACTTGAACAATATTTTTCAGAAGTGTAAAGACAAAGGAAACTGCATTACAACTAGGAAAGTTTGTTGATTTATAGGCAACAAGGAGGTGAAAGAGGTGGTGTATGACTGGTTTTGCACTCAAATAAAATGGTTTTCTCAGAAGGCATGTAAACATCTGATGGAAGTGTATTTAGAAGTACGACAGCTATATTGAGATGTAGCAAATTTAAAATGCCTCAAACAAATAAAGTTTCCAAAGGAAAAAAATGTGAAATGTTTTGAACATCCATTATCTGATATTTCCATTTTTTGCCTGCAATTCTGCTTTAATTATAGTGTTTCCTAATTTTTTTGTCAATTTTCAAGTGATATTTGTGTTTACGAGTGAAGGATAAATAATGACAAAATGCAGTGTTCAGTTTTACTTGAATGTTTGTGTTTGTCGGGCTTATTTAGTACGTAGTAATAATGTTACCGATTATCTGTTTTTAAGTTTAATTTATAGAAAGAAAGTCAAAGAGAGGATACATTTCATGAGTTCAAAAACTGCAGCTGCAATATGCGTACATGTTTGTATGGTAAATCTGTTTTATTAATCATGGCACTAATAACAAAACAAAACAAAATGAAGGCTATTTAATCAGAAATTGCAATTTCCCTTCCACAGAAGGTCGCGAGTAAACCCCACTCTTACAGTGGTCTGTGTGAGCCAGGATAAACCTAGGCACCTTGGATTATTCCATGAAGGAATACACTGGCATTCATTCTGAAATATATAGTGTACAATTTAATAGGAAAAGCATTGACCTTTGAACTAACATAGGACACTGTGTACCATCTTTCAGTCTTATGAAGCTTGCAGTTCTGACAACACCTTGGGTTTTTGTGTCATACTACAAAAGATTTTTTAAAAAAGAAAACAACTTATGTCCAAATCCTACACTGTGTTAATGCCAGAGAGACTTAACTTGCCATAATGACATGCTTCTCTATACAGAAAATCTTCCTTGTATATATTAATTATGACATATGTAATACATGCATGTACAGTATAGCAATGTGTGTTTTGTCATGGACAGACAAAGCACTAAGAGAGAGAAGCACAGAAGTAGTGAGCACTCTAAATACATTGGATGCTCAGTATGATGCATAGGTGGACCATTCTAAGAAGGAGAGGGGGTTCCACTTGGTTGGAAATGTGCAGTGTACCCCAGAGCACTACAAAGCAAGTACCCAAGACAGATGTCAAAGATTCCTAACTCTTATGGGAAAAAGAACAAGGTCACAGAAGACTGTCAGGATGACAGACCTTGCCGGTTGAAGCAGAACATGGTAGTGACATATGGATGAATTTGTGTTACCTTTATAATAGGTAGGATTGCCATAAAACCTGTTTTGTTCATTTTAGGTGACAGCATGTGAGCTCAGAAAAGAAAGAGTAGGGCTGTATTGTTAATTTTATTAAGGCAGTCTACAAGATGTGTTTGAGACTTGATTCTTTAAGAGCTGGTGAAGGCTGTTACATTCACTAGCCTCAGAATCTCTCAGAGGGCATTGTGGACTGCTGGCTTCAAGATTTGTTTTAATCCATTAATGTTTCTCTATGTAATTTTGGGATAATTCAAAAATTACTTGAAAGGAGAGGGCCCTTTGACTTTACATTTTGGAGATGTGTAGGGTGCAGGGCTCACTGGTGGGATAAAGACAGAGAAAGATGATAGGTAAGAAAGGGAAGGTTTTGTTGAGGTACTGTAAAATGAGCATGTGTTAAGGTTGCAACCAAATTTAAAAGGAATGACCAGGGGAGGAGTTGTTTAAACTTCCAAGGGATCATAACCACAAGTCTAAAAGAGTGAGATTGTCAAAACCAATCTGTACTCAGGACCAAGAATCAAAAAACACAAGGAATAGTCCGGAGCTACAGTATAAAGTCAAATAAGGAAATAACGCAAAAAATGCACAAAGTTTATTTTATCGGAATCAGACAAACTCTGCTAATTAAGGTTCTGTCACGTCAGTCTTTAAACAACAAAAAACATTAGACAAGTTAAAAATTACAATATGACAAAAAGTAGGTGAGCCACACAGACAGGGCTCAGTTCTATTAAAGGGTACTGAGTTACTTTTTTGCTATTTATTTTGTACTTTCATGCTGTTGCTCATCCCTCCCCTATGTTTATATAATTAATAATTAATGTCCCATCTCCAATAACTCTGGACTCTGATGTCATTTTGGGTTCGGAGGGTCATGCCCCCTCCTATTACAATACACATTATTGAAAACAGGTACTGTGTGTTTTACCTGACATGATTTTATTAGCTGAGATGTTGTGTATTTACATGTATGTTTGTGTATGTGTGTAAAAGCCAAAATTTAGAAAAAGGTTTCAAGGTTTCATCGGTGAGAAATGAATTTTAAAAAACTAACTGCATATACTGTAGTTCAGTTACAGTGATATTTCCTTCTTGATAAACAGATCTTTATTGATCTTCTAGTCATTTATTTTATCTCTTGTTGTCGTTGATTATTTTTAGGTATAAACTAAATAGTAAATGTTGGTCCACACAATATACTGTACTATAGCGTATTAAACACTTTAATTATTAAAGTTTTTAATCAAGCCTCAGAGCCATATGTTAAAAATAATAATACTGTGGATTTGGCAGAGAGTTCAGCGAAACAAGCTTTGAGTCAGTAATGCTGGAAGGCAGCCCTCCCAAGAAGATTATAAAAAGAACTTTCAAACATACTCACATGCTAATTCAAGAAAAACAATATAGCCACAGTGGGATCTGAGAAAACTGTAAAATTTTAGGAACAAATTGAAATTTGAAGTCTGAAAGGAAATAGAGAAATTAATTTGCTTTTCCAGGGCATTAATTCAGGCTAAAATGTCTCACATTCATTTCTGTAAGTACAGTACCTCTAAGACCAGATCACAGGGGAGCAATCATAAAATGCTAAAGCATAAGAAATGAATATTCTGACAAAGATAGATCAATGCAGTGTCCAACACGGTTTTCCATGTCTTACAGTCTTTCAACCATGTCCTAAACATGTGCATGTTGGGCTGAATGGCCTGTTCTCATCTAGACTAGACTAGACTGTTCAAATGTTAGGAGAATCTCTTTCAAATTTTCAATTTACAGACACCAGGAACACCTCAGGTGTGTTACATTTACCACTATTTATGTAAATATAACAAATCAATGTAACACTTTTATGAAATCTCTTTGCAAATTGCTCCATTTGTAGTGTTATGTCTCCAATTTAACCTGACAGACAATGCTACTTTATGATTGGATTGTTTTCCAGCATTACCACCCTTATTATGTTAAAAATGGAGCATATTTTTTTCTTAGCAGGTCACATTTGACCTTGTGATCTGTAATATTACAAAACACTTACATGGCAATGGCTTCTGTCTAGTGACAAGTTTTAAGTCATTACCAGTTATATTTTCTTAAATATAAAAATGTAATTTTGTGTTGTGAGGTCCCAAGAAAATATTTTTTGGAAAGAAACTACTCATTTTCTGTTATTTTATATATTCATAATTTGTCTGTTACATTTCAAATGCTTATGGTTATTTATAACTTTATATAAACATTATCAATCACAGTGACATCTGTGGAGTTATTGGGAACTTGACTGACATTTACCAGTACAGAACAGTCACAGTTAGAGGGCATGCCTAAAATAAAACTTAATTATACTTATAAATATAAATATGAAATAGAGCTGTTCTGCCTAAGTTAGACAGAAGACAGATTTTGTTTTATTTTTAAAGGGACCAGAAGAAGAACCTGATTAAGAGCAGAGCCTAATTAAAATATCTTTCTTTTGTCAAAACAGAAATCGTAACCCAAATTGATTGTCTTAGTAACTATTGGAAAGATTTCAGAATTGACAGTGCAGTGTACTTAAACTTTTGACCATCAAATGCCATGTTTACTTCATACACTCCTAATTCAGGCTCCTAATGATGAATTTGGAGTTTATAGAATCAAAGTAGCCATTTCACATAGTAGTTCCGGGCAATGTTTTCTTGCACATCGTAGTAGACTTGCACAGTCACAATTTTAAGTATGCGTATGAACCACAGGATTTTCAAACCAATCAAAGCACATATTTATGTCTATTATGCAGATGATTTACTAATCAAAAAACAGTACTCGCTACAGCCCGCTGTCTCAGCTGTGATGAGTGAAAGTGACAATTTCAAGGTCAAGCCGTATTTCATGCTACATTTGAAGGAATACTATGGAAAATTTGTAACATTTTTAATAAACAAATCTCTCTATTATAATAAAAAAAATCTTGGGTTTAGACGTGATCTTCTCGGAAAGACACTTTGACGTCACATGAGACTAGACTTCACAACCTTTGGAAGTAAGACCCGTGAGAAGGTCACTTTTGCATGTCACACCCTACTTACAAACAATTTAAAACAAGATCATGGACATCTAACCTCTCAGTTGTCGCAATGCTTTTGGCAGACACACTTCCTGTGCTCCCAGCTCTTAAAAATTTTATACGTTCTAGATGCATGTCAATGACTAAGTGAAGAAGAAAGAGCAGCTATGTGCAAATTCTGAAAATAAGGAAAGTAATAATCAGCCTGGACCAAGCAGAATTGAAAACCAAGTAGGTCCAATCGGGGTCAGAAATAAAAGACTTCATAAAGACATTCAAAAATGTTGGGGCGATACACATGCAGAGCAGGTTAGAGAATATGAAAGTAGTGGAATTCGAAAGGCTTAAAAAAAACATTGGTGCGATACACATGCAGAGCAAGTTACAGATTATTAAAGCAGTAAAATTCAAAAGTATCAAAAAAATGAAAGTAAAGATCACATTAGCACAAACAAATGGAAATTATTACTCAGTGAAATAACAGAACAGCAAAAAGAGATTTAATGTATGGACATGGGTGATATGTCAGAAGTATGTAGATATTGTAAAGCTTTAAAGTCGGAGATTTGTAGATAGTCTAATTTGTGTTGCCATCAGGGAAAAGTAGTGTTGCCTCCCAGTGAAGAGGCATATACACAAGATTTAAAACATTTGTTGTTTGGTGAAAGTGAAATCTACAAACACTACTGTACATGCAAAATATGTTTCTAAGCATTGTGGTGATTATTCTTGCCAAAATAATACTTCACAAAAACAAAGTTTTGGGGATCGTCTCCGCATATTGTTGTCCAGACAATAAAGAAATAAAGCGATTCAAATTCTTAATTCGAACAATGAACATTTTACTGAAGGAAAATGGCGGATTTATAACAAAAAGGATTATGGGACAGAATATGGTTGGCAAGAAGTGACGTTGCAGCAGGAACCGGAACCAACGTCATCATGATGAGACGGAAGTGAGGTGATTTGATGGAGCCGGAAGTGACGTCATCATGGTTGGCCGGAAGTGACATCATCACGGCCATTTTGGAACCTGGAAGTTGAGGGAATTATTTTTCTTCAGGTTTTCTGTTGACGAAAAGAGGTTTAGGTAAATACCAGGTGATAACCCTCTTTCTCGCGATATTTCACACACCTTTAGGCTCTTTGACTGCCTCACATGTGTGACAGCATGTATTCTTGTTCTGTTATGCCCCTTATGATTTTTGGGTGGTTCTCTGGAAGGTGAGACCTCCTATTTGTCTACAGGTTGAAGTGGTTCTCTGGAAGGTGAGACCTCCTATTTGTCTACATGTTGAACTGCTCTGTAAAGGCAGAGAAGACCCACTGGTCTATTGTGGTATATTTCATCAGTTTATGGTGTGGTGAGTGCTCTTCTTTTATGATTTATTGCTTTATGGAATTCTGACATCTTTTTTTGTTTTTGACCACCTTCTTGGATTATGTATTGGGATTTTGTTGCTATTGTATTGCCTTTAGGCATATGTATTTTGCTTTTTTTCACTCTTTGAGCATTTTAGAGTTGCAGAATTTTTTTGAAAATAAACATTTAATTTTTATGAAGGTTCTTTGTATGCTGTGTGCTGTATAGCCAGAGGTTTACTGATATTTTCTCCTTGTAAGGGCTTTTCTAAAGTATTTTTAGGACGTAGCATTGTGGGCAGTTTCATAGTTAGAGGTCCTGCTCCCCTCCAAAGTCAGCATGTATCCCCCAATAACTGAATGAGTGAAGAGTGCCTCTGCTAGTTGCACCAAAGAGGATTCCAGCTTGCTGCCCAGTTAGTGTCGAGGCCCTTGTGAAGATGTAAACTAACACTAAGCAAAAGTCGATTTAATTTGTTTCCTTTTTTAGGTTAAAACCAGGACACTGCTCCTTCTGCTGGTCCATTTTTTTTGTACATATCTGATGATGTCACTGCAAAAACAAGACATGTCAAATAATCAGCAAAAAGTGTCATTACTAATAAACAACATGACTGCACCAATAATCCGAGTCACAAAAACAGCAGTACTAAAAAATGGCCAATATGGTGACATAATAGCATCACCATCATAATACTAAAATTGATAAACATGTAGAAAAATACAAGAAACATACCAACTCTGGGAAATAAACCTTGTATCAAAGAATAAAGTAGAATTTGTGAATCAGAATTCACTACTTATGTCTTCTTACTATAGTTAGAATGAAAGATTTGGCCATCTCAGTCCTTTTTTAAAGAACAGTGTGTCTCCTCTAAAAATATAATATTTATCCACAGGGAGCTAAGATGTGAAAGTATCATGTTTCAGAAAGAAAGGTCTAACAAAATCCAGTTGAGTTATTGGGGCAACAAATTCCTTGAAACTCACCAACAAAAGCGCAAATTTAACATGAAGGATTAAAGGTTTGAAGCTTCAATAATTAAGGAGCAGAACATCAGATCAAAAGATCCATAGTCCTAATTGTTCTGTCAGAAATGCTGATTGCAGCTGCACTATTTAAGAAGCAGAAAAATGACAGAATGTTTAAAAAGTTGTGTCTCTTTCTGAATGAATAATCGACAAAGAAGTACAACTCATTTCTCAAATTCTGCCCAAAGAAATGTAATCAGATCCTGAATAAACATTTTGGTATGCCCAGAGAAGAATCTAAATGAATGTTACTGCTTTACATTCGAGGCTTAAATATATATACATGAGCAGCCTTCTAAAACATGATACGTCCAGTGTAACACATCATGGATTTGAGTTGATATCAATGCAAAATCATTCAAGGGCAGCTTTCTTCAATAAGGGAGATGTAACACATATCAGTAAAGTGATCAGAAAAGTGTGCCTAACTGTGAAGTGGTGTCTGCATACACACACAGAAGTAAATTACCACCAAAAAGAGACAGATAAATAACCACTTTCAAGGAGAAATTCCACAGAGTTGCAGGTAGAGCAATTAAATCTAAACAACTGAGGCATTTTTGAGCAATAGTAACTGATAATAGACTCACCGCCAAGTTGCCCAACTTCTGTGTAGTTCCTTGCCTTTTAAAGAAACACTTCTGAAGACTCTACTTTTCAGCATATACTGTACCTATACTGATATGCTTAATGATGCAGTTTCAGTTCAGGGTTTTGTAATGGAATAAGGCAACAATATTACTTCAGCATTGTTTTGTAGTTCATTTAGTAGACGGCTTTTACGAATTAAGTACAAATATGTATATAAAATATTCAGTACAAAAATCATTTTGTCCTCTTATCCAATATTAATAATGAGATGCCACACAGATAATTTCAACCGTTTAGGCCAATTTTCCGGGTCTAAGGTTGAAATAGGGTAAGTTACCATAGGTGGTTTTCAAAGTCATTTTAAATTTGTACATGAAAGTAATTAACCTTTTGTCTCTTTTGGTATGTAGTTGCAAACCAATATAGGGTTCAGTGCAGACTGGGGAATGTTCTACATCTCTCACAGTAATGACTAAAATAACTGAATAAGCACTTAACACAATGGGTCTTACAATGTTTTGATGACATTAATATTGAAATATCATTAATATTGAATTAATGATATTAATATAATGCCACTAATATTGAAATAATATGAAATACAACACTTACTTGAGGACATATAACTTTTCAAGTGCAGTAATGTCATCAGTATATATAAATATATGAGTATATATTACTCCACTCATTTCCCTTTACATAGCTGCTGCTGTTTCTCTGGGAGACAGACTGATAATCTTTATGCACTGCCACCAGCATATCTTTCTCTGCTGGGATACTTTTGCTGCCCTCTGTTTCTCAGATTTGTAGTCCGTTGTTGATTGGCTGTTTGATGCTCATGAATTTTGCCATGAATGTGCATTCATACAGATCAACCTATCTAGAATTGAGCCAGTTGAAATCTGGTGTTCTGGTAAGGACTAATCCGCTGGTCTGAAATTGTTAATTTTAGGTGACAGAGCTATGAGCTGTGTTGTTCTCTTTGTTAAGGCAGTCCACAAGATGTCTTTTGGATAATTTATAGTAATCTCTCTTTCTGGAATTGACCCTAGAAGATGAAAACTTAAGCCTTTTGGGACCATACTAAGAATAGTGAAGACACAAAAAGAGTAATGAAAATCCAGAGGAAACTAAAAATGAAGCTTGCTGTTAAACCAGAAACAAAGTTTAAAATCAAGTTGAATAAATGTGATCAAAAGGATCCTAACAACAGTTACAGTAGATTTTCCTTTCTGAAAGTACAAAATACATTTGCAAAGCTTTTATGTTTTGTTCTAGTTTGTTTTCAGATAATGCATGTCGACTTCTTAAACACCCTTTGTGAGATCACGTGCAATGTAATACCAACCTGAGATCACATGCTTGTCAATGGCCTTTACCATATGACAATGGGCTTTCTATCAGCTTATGTACCTAAAGACTGAAGTTTCAGTGATTTAGTATGCCATGGCCTAATTAGAGCAGCTACATGTTCCTTTTTTACTTTACACATTTACATTTCTCTTTTCATTATGTTTGATCTGCCATAATGCTTCATATTACTTTCACAATGCTCAAGTTCCCACTCCTGACTTTAGACGTGGGTCTTCGACTGGATGGAAAGAGTACAATTCCTAGAGACAAACCCAGAATAAGACAACTGAGTCTTTCGTCTGAAATCAGTTGTTCACATTATCATCATCATGGACCTGAAGAATATAAAAGTCCGCAAAATGTATATGTTAATATAGGCACTTTTGTATTTAAATATAACAAGGTGCCTTCTCATTTATTTTAAATGTGTTATTTTTGTCAACGTACACAAATATATATAACTAGCCGAAGCCCGCCGGAGCATATGGCGGCGTAAGAATAGGAACGGAAAACGGTAAGAAAGGAATTCAGTATAACAAAGGCTTAGGAAACGATCGTCGCAGTATAACGAAAATAGCAAGGAATGAAACCAATGCCAATGGTCGAGAGAGTACCGTCCTGTAGCAGGCTACGGAAAACATAGACATATATAGATACAGTTAGGTCCATAAATATTTGGACAGAGACAACTTTTTTCTAATTTTGGTTCTGTACATTACCATGATGAATTTTAAATGAAACAACTCTGATGCAGTTGAAGTGCAGACTTTCAGCTTTAATTCAGTGGATTGAACAAAAAGAAAAAAATGTGAGGCAACTAAAGCATTTTTTTAACACAATCCCTTCATTTCAGGGGCTCAAAAGTAATTGGACAATTGACTCAAAGGCTATTTCATGGGCAGATGTGGGCAAGCCCGTCGTTATGTCATTATCAATTAAGCAGATAAAAGGCCTGGAGTTGATTTGAGATGTCGTGCTTGCATGTGGAAGATTTTGCTGTGAACAGACAACATGCGGTCAAAGGAGCTCTCCATGCAGGTGAAAGAAGCCATCCTTAAGCTGCAAAAACAGAAAAAACCTATCCGAGAAATTGCTATAATATTATGACTGGCAAAATCTACAGTTTGGTACATCCTGAGAAAGAAAGCAAGCACTGGTGAACTCAGCAACGCAAAAAGACCTGGACGTCCACGGAAGACAACAATGGTGGATGATCGCAGAATCATTTCTATGGTGAAGAGAAACCCCTTCACAACAGCCAACCAAGCGAACAAAACTCTCCAGGGGGTAGGCGTATCGATATCCAAGTCTACCATAAAGAGAAGACTGCATGAAAGTAAATACAGAGGGTGCACTACAAGGTGCAAGCCACTCATAAGCCACAAGAATACAAAGGCTAGATTGGACTTTGCTAAAGAACATCTAAAAAAGCCTGTTTTTAGAGTTCTGGAAAAAAATTCTTTGGACAGATGAAAAAACCTCTACCAGAATGATGGCAAGAAAAAAGTATGGAGAAGGCGTGGAACAGCTCATTATCCAAAGCATACCACATCATCTGTAAAACACGGTGGAGGTAGTGTGATGGCTTGGGCGTGCATGGCTGCCAGTGGCACTGGGACACTAGTGTTTATTGATGATGTGACACAGGACAGAAGCAACCGAATGAATTCTGAGGTGTTCAGAGACACTGTCTGCTCAAATCCAGCTAAATGCAGTCAAATTGATTGGGCGGCGTTTCATGATACAGATGGACAATGACCCAAAACATACAGCCAAAGCATCCCAGGAGTTTATTAAAGCAAAGAAGTGGAAAATTCTTGAATGGCCAAGTCAGTCACCTGATCTTAACCCAATTGAGCATGCATTTCACTTGTTGAAGACTAAACTTCGGACAGAAAGGCCCACAAACAAAAAGCAACTGAAGGCCGCTGCAGTAAAGGCCTGGCAGAGCATTAAAAAGGAGGAAACCCAGCATCTGGTTATGTCCATGAGTTCAAGACTTCAGGCTGTCATTGCCAGCAAAGGGTTTTCAACCAAGCATTAGAAATTAACATTTTATTTCCAGTTATTTAATTTGTCCAATTACTTTTGAGCCCCTGAAATAAAGGGATTGTGTTAAAAAAATACTTTAGTTCCCTCACATTTTTATGCAATCTTTTTGTTCAACCCACTAAATTAAAGCTGAAAGTCTGCACTTCAGCTGCATCTGAGTTGTTTCATTTAAAATTCATTGTGGTAATGTACAGAACCAAAATTAGAAAAAAGTTGTCTCTGTCCAAATATTTATGGACCTAACTGTAGACGCCACATTCACTGTGTTGCCCAGTCAACACGATAAGCCAGCGCGTCCGCCCTATTGCGAGTGGTAAAAGTGCCATTTAAACTAATACAGGTAGACGTGAAAACCAGGTTTTCTGATGAAAAAACAATAACGTTGTGAACAGTATTGTTTACATACAACAGAGTTTGGCGAATCGTTTACATGCAATTATTTATATCCATTTATACACTAAATGCGTGCGTATCCCATGGTCTTAGAGTGGGCGGGGCTCTCTGTCTTGCATGCGCTCTCTATCTTGCTTGCCCTTAGTTAGAGTTGGCGGGCGGGGCTCTGTGAGTTGGCGATTGTGGCTCTCTGTCTTGCGTGCGGTGTAAAGTCAACGTGGCTCAGAGGTGCATGTGGACTTTTGCACAGACGAAAGCGACTGAGGCTGTGTTTGGTGAGTTATTGCATGCCTCGAGAGCAACGCTGGACTCAGGAGGACAGTTACAGTTGGCATGCGTATCCCATGACACGGTAGGAGGGTTAGAGTTGGCGGGCAGGGCTCTGTCGAGCATATCCCATGGTCTTAGAGTTGGCGGGCAGGGCTCGGTATTGCTTGCGCTCACTATGTTGCGTGCCCTCAGTGTCTTGCTTGTACTCAGTGTCTTGCATGCCCTTAGTGAATTATACGAGAATGTAAACACTGTTTTCAATCTTTGTTTTCATGATGAATAATAAAAGATGACAATTTCTAGTTTTATTAACCCTAAAACAATAAAATACAAATTTTTTGCAATCTCTTACTTATGCAGCACGTTTCTTTATGAACACAATTATAAATAAACTTTGATAATTCAAATAGCATTAAAATTACTGTATCCAGTTCCACCCTCCCTATAACAGGAAATAAATTTACAATTTTCAGAGTGACATGTATGACACCACAAGTTCTTGTAAAGTGTCAAGAGCAATGAATTGCACCTGTTTGTCTGGAACTCTCAGTTCTCATTTACTCTCTGTGTCTTCTTTATAGAGTAAAATCGAGGAGTAGGAGAGCTAAAGTTAACACAGATAAAATAATAACGGAGCCAGAACTTCCATTCAAAGATGAAAGTTAGGCCTTAATCTTAGCTCAACAGTACAAACTTCTTCAAAAAGAAAATTGTAATATTGCAAACATATTGGAACTCAGATTGTTTTGACTGCAGATTCTTTAAAATCTTTATTCATCTGTACAGATGTTAGTGCAACACAGGCATCTTGCGATGATTTATCATCTAAAGAATGAATATAACTACTTTTTGTCATACTGAACTTTATGTTAGAATAAACATGACAATAATAGTGTGCTGTCCTATTCCCATGGGCATAAGCACTCCTCTCAAACATTAAACTTAAAAATTCTGACGGATCATTAGCAGTGAGCAGATTGACACCCATCATTCCCTGGGTGAAATTCAAGCTGCTGACTACCCTCGGGGAAAAATGCAGCATACCATTTCAAAGTGTGGTGGATTGCTAAAACTGGATTATATGTCTAACTAGATTGAAGTTTCTTGTGCTGGATATGAAACTGACTTTGCAACCAGTTATCTAAATGTGGTGGGTATTGGGGGAGGGTTGGTAGAAATGATCAGAAATGGAGCCTGTGTGTGTCACATTGTATTGCTACCAAGTCAATCGGATTTATTCTATATTTAGCCAAAGGTTGTGTAAATGTAAGCATCAGTAATCTGGGGACACCTTAACTGTAAATAAAGCTGGCAGAAAGGAAATAAGCAATTCAAGGCCAATTCCAACGTTAGAGATTCCTGGGAGTGAATCCTAAGGGATGCTAGCAACACTCAAGCTATTTATTTAAAGCTGAAGTCATGTCGATTCATCAGCATTCAATTTAATAACAAAACAAAACAAGCCTACTGGCTGTAACTGACAGAGCTGTTTTTGAGTCTTTGTAGACAAGATCATGATAATGGGTCAAATAATTATCTTCAAGGAGCTGCTGCTTCTAGGAAGCTGCAAACTGCAAACATGTTCACCGTGTTATTTAACCAATGTTAAAATCTGGCCAAAACAGTACTAACAAGAAATATTGTAACAGTGTATTTATTTTAAAGTAATCAACTTACCCTATAAAAATGTATAATTGCGTTAAAAATATTTGAGACAATAAGGGACGCAGTCTTCATCTGATTTTGTAAATTATTCCATCTAATCATGAATATTAAGAAAACCTATTTTCAAGCCACAGGAGCTTTGCACAACAGTCAGTTTGAGTGATGTAGCTGATAAGTTTTAAAGCCTGCAGGAGTCACCTTGCACTCCATAGTGTTTGGCTGGCTAGAGTATCTGCACTCTTTTGCCACCTAAACAAAGTCAATTTTTACAATTTCATTTCATTTAAATCTGGTTTTCATACATATAATGTATTCGATTCAAGTAAGCAATGGCAGTGGATCCTACTGGGATTCAATGAAGAATTTGCTTCTTGAGCATCTGACTACCTTAAATATTACTATGCAGGCAAACCTTATAGATATTCCAAATTCTAAAATGATTTGAGATTTTTGAGTGTTGCAGTCTATAGTGTCTTATCGTGACTGTAATATAAGGTCGCTCCATATTGAAGTCATGAAGATAGATCTCACAGGAGCAATTTAAGACTGGTGGGACTAAAGTCTGGACATGAGAAAGATAATATGACTCTTTTCCCTTCTCAAATGTATAGCGGTTGCGAAGACACTGATATTTTATTATAGGTTCCCTAGCCTTCACTGGCTCGCACACTTACACACAGAGTCACATAAAACAGCTGCCCAAATGAATTAATAATAAAGAGTATATTAACAAATGAAGCACAAAAGAAAAAAAAATATCAAACAAAATATACATAAAAGCTCAACCAAATTCCCTGGATGGTGATAATTAGAAAACAGACACTAGACAAATAACATCAAATGAAGCACTGAGCAAAAAATGGTTAATGATAAACACTCATAATACAGTACATAAACAGTTTTGTTGCACGTATGCAGTGAAATGAAAATGAATTGAGATGCCAAGTGAACAATTTCCTGAATGTTCTACAAGTTTTGTCCTACCATGTTCCAGTTGTTGCATGAAGAAGCTGGGACCATTCCCAGACAAAGATGTTTTCAAACCCAGATGAAATCACATTAACAAGCAAACAGGACAAGCACATAAATCCAGAAAGAAACTGTAATCCAATGAAGTCTACACCATACCTTGTTTCCCCATGACACCACAGTTTCAGCACATAAGCTGAGCAATGGCAAAGTATTACTGTGGCTGCTGGAATTTGCCGTTAATTGAAGTAGTGCTGCTACAAATATGGTCAAAATGGCTATCAAACCTTCCATACCTCAACTTTGTAATAATGCATACACATTTTCTCAGTACTGTCTCATAAACAAAAAAGTAAAACCAAAATGAAGTCTTTGAAAAGCTTGGGTCTGAATCAGAAAACAAACATGCAAAAAGTTAACGGAAAAACAGTGAGACACTCAGGAAAAGAAAAATACAATAAAAATAAACACCAAGAAATCAATGCTGCTGGCCCTCACCTTCTTATTAAGTTTTTGAGGTCTTTCAACTATCAGCTGGTCCTAATAGAGTTTCGTTGCAACACCAACATTATCATTCAAGGCTCCAGGATTTGCTTCTATCTTTACTTTTATCACTTTTATCTTTATTTCTATCACTGCAGAGCGAAAAGGCTATGTCTCCCCTTCTTAGGAAGGTGTTAGAAGCAGGCCTCCACTTATTCCTGCTTTAGTCTGCTACTCAGAAACAATCTCAGAAGGACACTTGCTACATTTGATTCACCCCTTGAACCTTTGGATGCTGTGAATAATTTTGTCATAATAGGTACTTTCCACTGTGGCTTTCTGTCTTCTCAGCTCTTCATCACTGTGCTGTTTGGCACAATGTACTGAACATACAGCGTGTTTGCACTGCATGTTTTAAAGTGGTTCAATAATGTTTAAGCTCACTGTTTTCTGTGCCCATTCGTTTTTGTTGACTAAACTTTTGTAGATTTACATGTGAGCTTTGTGTTCTTTTGATTCAATTTCTTTTTGAGGATTGTTCATGTTTTCATTATTGGTCACTGTTTGAGGGGGCAGTTGAATGATTTTCGAGGTTACTATGAGTATCCACATTTTCTTGTGCCAGGTGCCACTTGAGCATAAGTGGAAATTTAATGCACCCCTTTTGCATTACAAACGTTTTTATGAACAGTTTGCTTGTGATCTGAAGCAACTTTTAAAGATTAGCACATTGTGGATAATGCTGGTGCCATCTGAAAATCCACTATAGGCCTTTTTCATAACTTTACAGTCTCTTTCCCATCACACCCTGTTCATCCAAACCCTCATAAAATTGCTGAGTTCAAATCAAAACTCAAAGCTCCAAAGTTAATAAAGAGCACAAATTTCTTATTGCCTCCAGCAGAGCTGAACTCAACTCCTATCTTACTTAGAAGACTGAATTCCAAATTCGCTGTACCTGGTCTCACAATTATGTATGTGGGGCTAGACACAGTAGGCTGCTCACATGGAGGACCAAGCCAAATAACTGCTTTGTGTTAATCCCTTACATGCACAGTAAACTTGGCACCACTTTGAATGATCCACAAGATTAGTAGTGAATTTCTTAATAATAATAACTCTGAACAGTCTTCTAGTCCCTCTAACGTGTCATGCTTCTTCGTTGACTACAAATTTTTGATAATCTTCTCATTTGTTGGCTTTATGACAATGATGCCCCTTTCCTAGAAGCTCTCATCTCCTTATCTGAATTTAAGGATGCTCTAAATTCCATGAATACAACAAAGGCTCCAGCTTAGAACAGTTTGCTTCTGGAACCCTTTTCAGCTTTATTTTAAACAGCTTGCCTACAGACCTGTTTTCCGCTTTTTGGAACCAGTTATCCACGCCACTTTTTTGACATGCTAAGGGAGGCCCCATTTCTCTCTAAACTCACGTATTAATAGGGCTGTCATCACTCTGCTACTAAAACAAGATAAGGATCCTTTTCTCTGTCAGAGCTGTAGTTCTCTATCCCTCATGAATACCAATGCAAAATTGCAATGGTCTGCCATTGGGTAAATGGCAGAGATTAATTTTTTTTTTGCTTGTGCCTGAGTAACTCCAGAACTGGAGTTGACATAGAGATCTGTACGATATTAAAACACCCCCTTACCTGTATAGCAACAGATGTCTTCCTCTACCATTTGTTAGGGTTAGCTCGATCAATGTTATAAATGTTGAGGAAAACCTGTGCCCCATCATATGGCCTTTCTGTGCTGTGCCTGGCAGGTGTGATTTTCCAACAGGACAATATCTGACCACTCCCCCCAGCTGTCTGTAGAGAATGAATTAGTAAAGATTTTGCCCATGGTAAATAAATAGAAAAGAAGGTTAGAAACACAGTGTTTTAGTTGTATAGCATCTATCATGGCATTAGCACTCTTCACTGACCAGTGTTTCCAAACCTTTCTGCCATAAAACATGTGTGTTTCATTAGAATTCAATTCAGAATTGTAGATATCCTCAAAACTTTAGTTAGTTCTTCTTTTAGTAGATTGTCTGAATTAACATGACATTTGACATTGAGTGGGCTCAGAGTCTATCTCAGAAGCACTGGGTAAAAAACTTGGAAGCAGTTCTGAACCATATACCAGTCTACTGCAGGGTCCACTCACCGACTGACAGACAGATAGATATATAGACAGTACTTTGAATAACGCAGGTACAATTTGTTGTTTCTTTGCGTGGAACATGACACATACTGATGAACTTGTCTTTGTTCCTTTCAAAGTCACATAGTTGAAGTCACCACATATTATATATACTCGAAAAAGTAGTTTATGAGCAATTAACTCATCACCTACAGGACCATCAGGTAATGGACCTTTTTCAGTCAGGCTTTAGGCCCCAACACAGCACAGAAACCGCGCATTTACGTGTCCTAAATGACATCCTTTTGGCATTGGACTCAGGACTCCACGTGATTATGGTTCTTTTCGACTTATCTGCTGCCTTTGACACAATTGATCACGACATCATGATCTCCTGACTCGAATCCTGGGCTGGTGTATCTGGCTTAGCCCTCGACTGGTTCAGGTCATATTTCTGCAACAGGACTCTTAGAGTCATGCTAGACGATTTTTCATCTGAATCAGTCCCACTCCCATGTGGGGTCCCCCAGGGTTCCATTTTAGGGCCACTACTTTTTTCAATCTATATCCTGCCTTTAGGTGCAATTTTTAGAAAACATGCAATTTCATATCACCTATATGCTGACAACTGCCAAATTTATTTTTCCCTCAAGCCAACTGACTCCACCAAACCTCTCCTCGACTGCCTATCTGACATTAAGGACTGGCTGGCTGTAAACTTTCTTCACCTGAACAATTCAAAAACCGAGGTCATTGTTTTTAGTCCCAAATGCAAACAGACCCCACCCCTTGACCTCGACTCTCTTCCCATTCCAGCAACTTCGTCTGTCTCCAATCTGGAATCAAAATGGATATGGTCCTGAAAATGGATGCTCAAGTCAATAGCACAGTAAAATCCTGCTTTTTCCATCTTAGGCGAATCGCCAAACTTAAGCCTTTTCTGTCTAACCACCTCCTGGAATCAGTAATCCAATCATTCATTACGTCCCGGCTCGACTACTCTAATTCCTGCCTATATGGTATCAGTAAAGCCACTCTTTCTAGACTCCAACTGGCTCAAAATGCGGCTGCAAGGCTTCTAACTGGAAACAGCAGAAGCCAACACATTACACCGATTTAAAAAACCCTACACTGGCTGCCAGTTAGTTTCAGAATTGATTTTAAGATACTCCTCTTAACCTATAAGGCACTAAACGGTCTAGCCCCAGCCTATTTGAGTGTCTTGCTCCATCGTCACAATCCTCTTCGTGTTCTTAGATCCGCAGATCAGTTGCTTCTAACTGTTCCCAAGGCACGTTTTAAAGCTCGTGGTGAAAGGGCTTTCTCCATCTGTGCACCCAGGCTCTGGAACTCCCTACCTTTAGTGGTTAGGCAAGCCGCCTCAGTCGCCTCATTTAAATCACGCCTAAAAACACACTTCTTCACATTGGCTTTTAATTCTTAACCTGTCTCATTTCCACTTGCTTCTTCCTATTTCTCTATTTTATTGGGTCCTCTGACCTGTTTTTAGTATCTCTGTTTTAATTCTCTCTCAATGTTTGTTCTTAATATTTTGTTTTTAGTCTTGCTTCTTTTTAACTGTACAGCGCTTCGGTCAGTTGTAATGCTGTGTTTTTAAGCGCTCAACAAATAAAAATGGTATGGTATGGTATGGTAAATACAGGGTCAAACTGATTCATCATAAGAATGTAACAGAGCAAATACAGGTAATTTATTTCTCTTGCTGATTCCCCATTTGCAGAGTGAGTAATATAAACAGAAATGATGCAAGGATGATGTAACTTATCTTCCAACACAACAGCTAAGGTCCGTTATTCCTTTACATGTCTGCATAACCTCAAGGGTTCACGAGAGTCCAAATAACATACATTTCGCCAACAATCATATCTTGAGAACATGTGTCTGTATGGTTCTGTGCAAGCCAGTACATATTAAATGTGCATGTGCTAGACAACAAATCACATATGCAACGAGAAGCCTAGTGCATAAGCATGGAATGATTCTGCATCAGTGCAGTGCCATTCACACACAGTTGCACCTATAAACAGAACAGGATGAGCAGTCTCTGTTTATAACCACCTCTGCAGCCGTCTGTGTTCATTCAGCTATGAAATATAAACATTCATTTAGCCTAAAATGCAGATGAAGATGTGGGTGGAAAAGCAGTATATTTGGAGGAAAGCCCACACACACATAGGAAGAAAAAATGCAAACTCCATGAGGATATCAACCAGACACAGATTTTGAACTATACATTAAGGAGGCGATAGCACTAACCAGTGTTCCCACGCAGTACATATGTGAAATTATTAATTATAAAATAAAATGAATTAATAAAAACCACTAAGAGCATAACTTGGTCATTCCCAGTCTTGTTTTGCATAAATAGCAAATCTGTATCATTTACTGAACTCTTCCATTCATATATTTTTTTTCAAATCCCAAACCCATTTTTAGCACATTTTTTTCCAAATCAAGTGTCACAGAAAACCAAAATCTATCCATTTTTTTTCTTTATTTTATCCTACATTATTACAAATTACATTCTCCTTTATGTTAATTACAAGTGACAATAGCTGACAACTTTCTGGTTACAGGACAAATTCTGATCTAATCGAGAATCAGTTTTTCTTTGTGAATTGCATATCCCCTTGCCATGCCTTTCATGTGTGGTTTCTCTTTTGTCGCACGCCATGTTTGCCATTAATTGCGGAGCAGCAACATAATACTGTAGTGCCAATATGTGGCAAATGAGAAATATTTTCTTTAGTGCCATCAAAACTCTTTTCAAGTTCCTTCTGAATATGATATCTTATTTAATTAAGCCCTTTCTTTTGATATTTCACTAACTTAGCTGGTGTTTCTAAAATTTGCTTTTGAGGCTCAAGTTGTGAATGTTTTTACCTTTAGTGTTTACAATATGAATAAGTTTACTTTAGTTATGCCACACTAAAGTATAACAGCTTTATTTTCTTACTAAATATTTTTATAGCACATCATTCAGCTAGCTGTGAGAAATAGAAAAATGCAAGTAATTCTCTGGAATCAAGACAAGGTACAAAGTACTGGCATGACATGATAGGAGCACAGCAGGTCTGTGGAAATTATCAATATCTGAAAGAAAGAAATCAGCTCTGGACAACATGGCACAATTTTTTCACAGGGCACAATCACACACAAACTCCTGGTAATGCAGTTCAGTGCTAGATTGCAAAGAACTGGAATCCCCAATATAGAGAAACACACAGCATGTTAATTCCTTGATGTTATTAAGGCCGCTAACATAAGAAACACAAACTTTAAAATTCCAACAAAATACTGACAGTTACATGTCTGAATCAATGGAAATCTTTGGCAATGTGTGCAAATATGATTATCTGGATTTTTGATATCCAAAATCACACAGAATAGGCAGGTGTACTGTTTGAAGTATTTATATTTAATCCTGTTTAATCCTTTTTCATTTTCTTTTACAGTGTTTTCAGTAATTCCTCATTTCTGATCTATGGTTCACTTTTTTATTGGTAATTCTATTAACTTTCCTTTTTTAAGGTACTAGGGTGTTGTACCGTGTTAGCCATTATGAATGTAGAGAAAAGTCAAGCAAAATGACACAAGATGTTCTTGCCTGAAGAAGGGGCCTGAGTTGCCTCAAAAGCTTGCATATTGTAATTTTTTTAGTTAGCCAATAAAAGGTGTCATTTTGCTCTTTTTTAAGGTCTAAATCTTTCATTTACGTAATCTTCTTCTTTGTTATTGTAATGGACTAGAATTCAGTGTTTTAAAGAAAAGGCAAGTTTCCTGGAAAATTCTGCTACAGGTTATTGTTCATGGCCATCTATAGGACATGTTTACCTGCCTTGCAAAAGAGTAACCTGCTTTGAATGATCAGCCTGCTTTGATTAGTATCTCATCCTCACGCAATGTGGTGATACAGAACTGCCTGCTTCTTTTGAAAATGAACGAGTTCTGGGGATATTGGTTTCTAATCAGGTACTTCTTGATAGCTGACAACAATACTATTGTTGAACCAAAGTAAATGTGTTTACACTGTTGTTCTGCAGATGAAATTGCCATGCACCATTGTTTAACTGATTGTCATGTTGATCTTTGAATTTATACAGTATATTTCTGGGTAAATGAGAATGCAGAAGAACAGAGAAGTATGGTCTGAGACTCGTGACTGCTGCCTGCTTCTTTTATGTTTTTGACAGCGTATCACTGTGGCTACACCCTGTTGCAACATGACTTTTACCTGGCCCAGGTTCCCCTGATGCCGGTAACACTATTTTATATCACTTATCAAGCACTCCGGCTTCTTGCTCTTTCAGTTTAACAAGTAAAAACAAGTAAGTTGCAGTTTTAGAAGACAAACCTTATTATTCATCATCAGCTTTTTACTAATTTCATATCAACTCATTTATTCTTCATCCATTCATCTATCCATCCATCTTCTTTCTAAACCACTTAACATAGTTTGAGGATAGCTAAAGCCTATTTCTGCAGCATCAGGCCAAGTAATGAACCAGCCTGGAATAGACAGCACTCATTAGGATTGTACCAAAATCCTCCTTAAGCCCTTCTTTCAGCTCTTGTTCTGCCCATCCTTCTTAGTATTTTAATATTTAATTTAAGTATTTTATTTTATTTTAACATACCTCCTTAAACCTAATTTATGCATTCCATGGTCCTTTTGTTAGGTTGTTTTATTTTTATTATCTTCTTGATGCCCTTTCTTTTTCTATAAGGGACTTGACTTGCAATATTTATTTCCTTTCCTCATTTTCTGACAGCCACAATTTACTTTCTGATGTCAAATAAATAAAATAAAACTCTCTTTGGTTGCTCAGACTGGCTTCTGTTCTTTTTTTACTTTTTTAGGATTCCTGAAAAAGCATAAAGGTTTATGAAAATATCAATGTAAAATACAGCTTTATAGGGTCCTTATCATTATGTGTATTGAGTACAGTAAAATTCTTACTTACATGTGCTAATTCACATGCAACATGTTACCACTCTCTGACACCATGATTAGTGGGACAGAATGTGCACCTCAAGGCTCTGACTGCTATGTAGAAATAAAATATCCAAGCATTATCTGAATATAAAAACTCTGTGCTGAAGTCACAAGTGACCTCAGTCTATCCTGAAAACATTTACTAATAAACTAGCATATCCAAAATGTGTTTGGAAAGTGTAAGAAATTCAGGAAATACTGAAAAATAAACCTTGCTGGAAAATAGTCAAGCTTCGCATAGATCATGAGTAAATGAAAGCAAATCATAAATTAAGAAAACACAGTAATCAATAAGGAATGATTGGTAACACTTTAGTGTTTATACTGCAAAAATGCATGAATTACTCACTTACTACTATTTAACAAAACCCTAACATACACATCTTTGGGTCTTCATAACATTTACAAGCATTAATAAAGTGTTTTTTCATCTCTGCAATGTGACCTACTAACAGAAAGTTGGTATAAAACCTGTGAATTCTTCATAATAACAAGTCATTTTACCATCACGTCAATATGGCACACTGCACAAAGATTAATCACCTGTTTTCTGATGTTTTATAAGTGTTATGAAGACCAACATTTACCTTTGTTAAGGTTTTGTTACTAGGGCTGCCAACCCTAATTTCCCAGACATGTCCTCATTTTTAATGCGCCATGGACCGTCCAGGAAGAATTTATGAAATTTTGAAAATGCCCGCAAATTTGCTCCTAAAATTTGAAAATCTCCATATCCTTGTGATTGGTAAAAATTGAAAGCTGTACACCAATCAGCATTTGCGGAAGTAGTATGCACACTTTTTTCCCAGAATCTTCACTTCCATTCTGGTAGTAAACAGCTCAGATACTGATGAGAATAGTCAATATCTGTCCAACTTGGCTTTTTCACTTCATCTTTTGAATTCAGCTTTCTCTTCTTGGCAAGTAGACAGTTCATTATAAAAGTGTTCCTTTCCTTAATTATTTGTAATCCTAATTCACCGTGAGTAAGTGAATTTATTCAAAATCAGAATTATAATTTCACGTTTTCTATGTGAGATGTTATTTTTGATTCTTCTTTCAGCAGCTTGGTTAAACAACAAATTTCATACATCCAGGTACAGTCCATTGTAGTGCGAGTAAGTACTGCTTTGTATTATTTTAATGGAAAATATTATTACCACTCATTGTTTCAAAATGGATTTATAATTGTAAATGAATGAGCCAACTATTAAAGTTTCAGTTAATTAAAAAAATCACACATTTATTCCGTCATATAAATACCATATCTTTTTAGTTATCAGTTGATCAAGTAATACGTCACTTCTTCAAATAATTTCATAATATTTTCATAATTCTTTCATTTACATAAATTCAGAAATCGCCACTATACTGAAAAGGTGCAAGTTCACAGATTACTTGAACAACAAATATCCTTGTTTTTGAAAGGGCAGAACAGATTAATTTAAGAGGCTAATGCTCACAAGATTCAATTTCAGTAGCAAGCACCCATCTTCATCAGCACATCCTTAGAATTATCAGGAAGAGCAGGAATCGGATCATCCTCTGAGTCGTGAGGAAGCAGGACATTCTGAACAATTAGAAACAGCTCCTCGGCATCCATCTGTGCAACCACCCCTGGTACCATTTGTCACGCTTGGGTCTTTAAAAGTCAAAAGTTTAAATGTGCTCCATGACAAGACAGAGATGACAGTTCTGGCAGCAGCAGAGAGGTCAGAGAGAAAGAAAAGTAAACAATCAATTCCAAAACTGACAGGTGCTGTTCAGGCTTTTAAGTATGCGGAGTACCGCGAGGGAAGCTTATCGCGCGTCAGACCAGCCCGCACGCAAGCCCAGCAAGTAAGGGAGCAATGTGAAGGTAGTCTGTCAGCGTTTTTAGGAGGGTTTTCACAGGAGTGTCTGTATACTCTAGGGGTGCTTCAGTCCCCCAGCTCACACTATGTAAAGATTTATATTTATCCAAGAACCCAGATTTACTGAGAAAATATAAAATAATGTAGAGAGACATAAAGTAAAATGACACCTTTTATTGGCTAACTAAAAAGATTACAATATGCAAGCTTTCGAGGCAACTTGGGCCCCTTCTTCAGGCAAGATGTAATACAGAAACTGGAGTTCCCTGTGTTTATATACACCAGGGCATATACAGCATTGGAAAACCTTTAAGTTAGACTTCGTAAATGTATAAAATTAATAGACCTCTTCAGGCTAAGGTTCATTTAGCAAGAGAGGAGAACAATGTATAGTCAAGATCTTTTGATACGATAACTGTCCAACAAAGTCTTTTGAAGTTTCTGATGAGTTTTTCAGTACAATGTGGCTCTGTAGTCAGGATGTCTGTGTCAGTCCAAGAGATGCAAGCCTCATATCTGGCCATAAAACTTTTGTCTGTATTTAAATCAGGTTGTAATGTGTTCAATTTTAGCATGAGTTTAACTTCCCATTCTTTTCTCTTTTGCTGTGTTCTGAAGTTGTCCATAAGCACTGTGACTTTAAAATCTCTCTCACAGTGTCCATGGCTGTTAAAGTGGGCTGCTATAGGAACACCTGTGTTGCCATGCTTGATGTGGAACCTGTGTAAGTTAATTCTCTGGCCAGTTTGTTCCACATAGAGTGCAGTGTCAGGACATTTCATACAGAGAATTAGGTAGACCACATTAGATGATCTGCAGGAAAATGATTCCTAGTATAACTACATGGTCTGTATTATAAATGTGAGCACACGTTTTACATCTTTTCTGTAAGCAGGGTGATGTGACATTTTCTGTTGGTTCACTTAGGGAGCTTCGGACAATTAGTTGCTGCAGGTTTGACGGTTGTCTGTATGCCAGGAGGGGAGGTTCTGGAAATACATTTTTCAGCATTTCGTCATTGTTTAGCATTGGCTGAAGAATGTAGATAAATAAAAATAAACTAAATTGAAAAGAGTAACATTTTTTTTATTTTACTAAAAGTGAATTTACCATGTGAATGATTTTTTACAGGTTTACAACAGTTAAGCTATCCAAATAAGAATGGAAGGAATGAAATCTGTTCATTTAAGAGGCTTGACATATTAAAAATATTTAATGGGTTATTAGTTTGCCAGTGACTGTGATTATGGCCATCATATCATAATTATAGTGATACACTGCTACTTAAGGTTTGTATTATTTCAAAAAACCATATGACAATATAAAGGTGTATTATGGCATATCATAGGGAAAGGTGTCCTCAAAAGTCCTAATTTTTGACCCAAATGTCCTCATTTCCAGAGAAAGAAACTTGGCAGCCCTATTTGTTACATAATAGATAAATAAATAATAGATGTATTTTTGCAGAAGCAAAACTAAAGTGTTACTGACTAAATACTAGACACTTCATTTTTCTGTCTTATGTTTAGGATAAATTATAAACTTTATTTGAATTTAGTACTCTAGTGTCTAGAATACTAAAGCAGGTGTAATTACCTTCTATTAAAAATGTGTACTAAATAATTCTATAATAATGAATCATTATTATCATAAACCATGTTTTTAATCTCTTGCAAAAATAAACTTCCTCATTATTTTGAAAGCTGCAGAATTATAGTTTATTTGTAAAAGTAAAAATAAAGAAATGTAGATTTTTAATTGCCACTACAAGTTTGTATCGGAATAAATAGATTGTAAAAAAATCAATGAATTAAATTTACACTACACTTACATAGATTATAGTTATCAAACTGACACTAAACTTACATAGATTACAGTTATCCAACTGTGCTTTATTTCCAGTAATTTCTAACAACATACTTTTTGCATTAAAAACTAAAAAGATCATCTTGAAGTTGTCTTTGCTTCAAATGATTGTATAGTATGGTAGTTTTATGGCTTTGGTTGTTCCACATCTAGGTTTCAAGTGTGCATTGGTTCACATCAGCTTTAATATTTGCTTGCTGTCTTCTGTTTCTTTATGACTTTAATCACATCATACAGTATATAAGACACGTTGTCAACCCAAATCTTAAAGCACTCATTAACCACACTAATTTTACACATTTTGTTATGTTGCAGCCTTACCCTAAAACAATTTCTATTTATTTTTCCCCTCATCTACCACTCCTCAATGCCCAGAAAGACAAAGGAAAAACAAGATTTTAGAAATTTTTACAATATTTATTGAAAAATAAGAAACACAATAACACAAGCATTCAGATCCTTTTCTCAGTACAATGGAACCTCGGTTCACGACCAAATCGGTCTACGACCAGAGTTTTGGAACAAATTATTTCCCCCATAGGATTGTATGTAAATACAATTAATCCGTTCCAGACCGTACGAACTGTATGTAAATATATACTTTTTTAGTTTTTAAGCACAAATATAGTTAATTACACCATAGAATGCACAGCGTAATAGTAAACTAAATGTAAAAACATTGAATAACACTGAGAAAACCTAACACTGCAATAGTTCGCGCTATAGTGCTAGGAACCGCTTGCTAAAAACACCTTTTTTAATGAGTTTGAAGTCCAGGAAAAAAATGAACATTTGAAAAATCCGTAATTTAATAAACCACCAAGAAAACTAACATTGCCACAATGCACGCTATGAACCAATTGCTGTAAACAGAACTGAAAACAAAAACAAGCCTTTTCTACCTTATGCCTCCAGACCTCCCTCTCTCGCTCGCTCTCTCTCTCTTTTGTGTGTGCGTGTGTCTTTTTCGCGAGCCTGGAGCGCCTGTGTGTGTGCCTCTGTCTCGTGCGCCTGTGTGTGTGTGTGTGTGCCTCTGTCTCGTGTGCTTGTGTGTGTGTGCGTCTCTCTCGCGTGCCTCTGTGTGTGTTTGATTGGGTTTTAAGTCTAAGCTCTCACTGGGGAACTCAAGAACAGTAACAGATTTGACCCTAAACAACTTTTGTGCTGTCTTTACTTTGTGCTTAGGATCACTGTAATGCTCAAAGGTGATCTTTCATTCCAGTATGAGGTCCAGATCACATTTAAGCAGATTTTCATTAGGGGTATTTCTGTACTTTGCTCCATTCAGCTTTCCCTCAATCATGACTAGTTTCCTAGTCCCTGCTGCTGAAAACCAAGATAACAGCATGTTGCTACCACAACTGTGCTTCATTGTTGGAGTGGTATTGTGCAAGTGAAGAGCAGTGTCTGGTTTTCTCCAGACAGGATGTATAGAATTGAAACCAAACATTTAAATATTGGTTTTAGAATCTGGTTTCTTATAGTCTGAGTGCTTTTTGCAAACTCCATGCAGGCTTTCATGTGTCATTTAGTCCAGAAAAATGGATTGTTGGAGTGGTAGTTGCCTTTCTGGAAGTTTCTCCCATCTCCGCACAGGTTCTCTGGAACTCTGCCAGATTTACTATTGGGGTTTTTGATCATCACTCTTACTGAGACCTTTCTCTCCTGATTGTTCAGTTTGACCAGGTAGAAGAAGACTTGTGGTTGCTCCAAACTTTTTCCATTTAGGAATTGTGAAGGCCAATGTGTCCTTGGGAACCTTCAATGCTACAGGACATTTTTGTAGCTTCCCCAGATCTATACCTTGATAAAAATCTGCAATCATTGCAGCTCTCCAGGATCACCCCTGCCACAGACCATACATGAGGAGAACACAGAAATTGGTAAATGTACCCAAGTACTGAAAATACTCTCATCTTCTCCGAAAAGTTCTATTAAATGTTTTGAAATATTTTTTCAATTTTAGTTAAAATCCTTGTTAAAGCAATACATTTTTCAAATCACTGGAAACTAGTTTTGGTTGATATCTAGGCACATACATACAATATTTAATAGTAAAATAAATCAAATAGGTAATGTCTATACTTGTTACAGAGGTTATTGTTAGGTTGAACTGATTTCCGAAAAGGCTAAGCTTTACATCAACATCCACAAAAGTGTATTTCCTTTATCATGTCTTTCACATTGCAGTCTGTAATGCAGAGATAGTTATTTGAAAGTAGTTTATAAATGTTTTACTTTCTTTTCTCTCAAAGTAATCTATCTGTAAGCAGGAAGTTGATTTAAGTTCTTTACCCAAATATGACAAAGTAAAGCAAACCGTAAACAATTTCAGAATACAATCTTCAGTTGTTTTGTCAGAATAAAAAAAAAAAATCTTTTAAGTCTTTATTTAGAGTATACTTTAAGGCACAGCATTTTTTGAGATAAGCTGATTGGCTGTAACCAAGTTTCCTAACAATGCTTACTTGTAATAAATAATGGATTACACATATTCATTTCTTATAACTCAATGGAAAGCTGTTTTCTGAAAGGCAATGTGTCTTGGCTGCTCTGCTTCCTTTTACGTTCAGGGCTGTGTTTGGTTATACAAAGCTTTGTAACCAATCAGAGGCTTTTTTACAGTGTAAACCTGCAACAATTGTTTTCAGTCGTATTTGTGTGAAGTCTGAAACGTCAACACTAAAACAGTCAGTTCTCTGCATTGCACTTTTAAAGCTTTTATTGGATGATGTTTATGTTATGTTCCAAGATAAAACACTGAATAAAAAATTTATCTTAATGGCTTAATTTATCTTCATTAGTAAAATGTTCTTCAATCTTAAGCTTATCATTAGCACTCTCCTAAACAACCACTTTATGTCATTTGCATTTCTATAGTCTGTACTAATTTGCATGATTATTATCTTTGCATACAGTTATATTTGTTATACATATGTTTTAAAAGCTCATAATTGTTGTGAATACTTCTGTTTGCTGTTCATTTTATCTTGGGGATGAATTGTTTCCAAAAATGTGTTTTTAATAAAATTCTAGTCATCATATTTTAAAAATATTCTAAGGATATTATTCCAGTGATAATGTCAAGAAAACAGCAATCAGTCCCTTTGTAGTGCTTACTACAATAGTGAGAATAATGTAAATAGTAAGGTGGAAAATTTTAATATTAAGGTGAGAGCTGCTGCTGACATAGTTGCACCTGAAAAGATAGTTAAAAAATTTTCTAGTACTGTTATACTGTGGAAGACCCAAAGAGTGTTTGATCTTAAGAGAACATGCCGGACAGCTGAGTATAAATGGAGAAAAACTAAACTGACTATCCATCCATTATCCAACCCGTTGAATCCGAACACAGGGGTCTGCTGGAGCCAATCCCAGCCAACACAGGACACAAGGCAGGAACAAATCCTGGGCAGGGAGCCAACCCACCGCAGGACACACACAAACACCAAGCACACACTAGGGCCAATTTAGAATCGCCAATCTACCTAACCTGCATGTCTTTGGACTGTGGGAGGAAACCCACATAGAGAACATGCAAACTACACGCAGGAAGGACCTGGGAAGCGAACCCGGGTCTCCTAACTGCGAGGCAGAAGCGCTACCACTGCGCCACCGTGCCACCCCTAAAATGACTATCCATTATGAAATATTGAAGGTTAAAATAAAGGAATACAACAACATAGTCCATCTTGAGAGGCACTGTTATTTCTCTAGAATTATAAAAAACAATGCTAATAATCCCAGAGTCTTATTCTCTACGATTGATCGTCTGCTAAATCCAGGTCACTCAATGGAATGCCTCCAGAAAACTTCCAGTGAAACTTGTGAGGCTTTTGCTGTATTTTTTAATCAAAAAATTAATGATATTAGAAATAATATAGTGCATCTACCCAATGCTGAACCACTTAAATCCTGGTACTCCATTTTAAACAAATTAAAATCTTTTACCAGGATAGATTTACCTGATTTCTATAAAATATTTTCTCAATTGAGACCCTCCACCTGCGTCCTCGACTCAGTACCAACAAGTTCTTTCAAAGAAGTACTGGGTGCTAATTGATATTATTCTTGACATAGTAAACTCGTCATTAGATACGGGGATCTTCCCAGACTGTCTTAAGAATGCTGTAGTTAAACCCCTGCTCAAGAAAAATAATCTTGACTCCTCTGCTTTTGAAAATTTTAGACCTATTTCTAACCTGCCTTTCTTAAGTAAAATTCTAGAGAAGGTGGTCATTATGCAGCTTAATGACCACCTCAATAAACATGCTATTCTTGATAAGTTTCAGTCTGGTTTCAGAACCAATCACAGTACAGAAACTGCATTCGTTAAAGTAGTAAATGACATGCGGGTAAATGCAAACAGAGGCTGTTTATCTGTTCTCATCCTCTTAGATCTGAGTGCCGCATTCAATACCATTTGATCACAATATTCTTAGAAATCGCCTTAGTCAATGGGTGGGCCTCTCTAGCAGTGTCTTAAATTGGTTTGAATCCTACCTGGCAGGTAGAAAATTCTTTGTAAGTTGTGGTAATTATACTTCAAAGACCCATGATATTCTATGTGGTGTTCCACAAGGCTCTATCCTGGGTCCGCTGCTCTTTTCGATTTACATGCTTCCGTTAGGTCAGATTATCTCGAGGCATAACGTGAGCTACCATAGCTATGCTGATGACACACAACTGTACTTATCAATAGCGCCTGACACCCCTGACTCTCTTGATTCACTGACACAATGTCTTACTTGTGTTTTTGAATGGATGAGTAGTAATTTTCTCAAACTATAATAATGGCAATAATGGATATAATGAGGTTATTAGAAATAAAGGATTAAAAGTCAAGACGGAGGTAAAGAATTTAGGGGTAACTATTGACTCTGACCTGAATTTTAAATCACATATTAATTAGATTACCAGGACAGCATTTTTCCACTTAAGAAATATAGCAAAAGTTAGACCTCTTATATCATTGAAAGAGGCTGAGAAATTAATCCACGTTTTTGTTTTTAGTCGACTAGATTATTGTAATGCTCTTCTCTCAGGACTACCCAAAAAAGACATAAATCGATTGCAACTAGTGCAAAATGCAGCTGCTAGAATCTTAACTAGGGAAAGAAAATCCGAGCACACCTCACTACATTGGTTACCTGTGTCATTTAGAATTGACTTTAAAGTCCTGCTTATAGTTTACAAAGCCTTAAATAATCTCACTCCATCTTATATTTCGGAATGTCTTACACCTTACACTCCAAATCGTAACTTTAGATCTTCAAATGAGTGTCTGCTTAGAATTCCAAGAGCTAAACTTAAAAGAAGTAGTGAAGCGGCTTTCGCTGTTATGCACCTAAAATCTGTAATAGCTTGCCAATAGGAATTCGCCAGGCTAATACAGTGGAGCATTTTAAAAAACTGATGAAAGCACATTACTTTAACATGGCTTTCTCATAGCTTCATCTTAGTTTAATCCTGATGCTCTGTATATTCAATTAATTATTATTATTCATGGTATTCATATTCAAAATCCAAACTAACCGCTACTTTCTCTTCTGTTGTTTTTCCAGTTTTGTGCAGTGGTGACCTGTGCCACCACCACCTGATCAAAGCACCGTAATGTCTCTACATTGGTGGATTAAAGGCCAGAAGTCCACATGACCGTCATCATCAAGTTCTTCCATGAGAACTCTGAATACAATGAGGGCTGATCATTTATGTTAGGTAGAATGCCTAAAGGGGGCTGGGCAGTCTTGTGGCATGGAACCCCAGCAGATTTTATTTTTTCTCCAGCCGTGTGGAGTTTTTTTTTTTTTTTCTGTCCTACCTGGCCATCGGATCTTACTTTTATTCTATGTTAATTAGTGTTCCCTTATTTTAGTTCTTATTTATTTTGTCTTTTTTCTCTTTCTTCATCATGTAAAGCACTTTGAGCTGCACTATTTGTATGTGAATGTGCTATATAAATAAATGTTGTTGTGGTAACACTCTAATTAACAAATTAAATAAAACAGAGCATTATTACCCTTACAAGTGTAAGCGTTTCACGGAGAGAAATTGCAAAAAAATCAAGGTGTCAGTGAATATGGTGTCCTACACAATCCAAAGGCAATTGGAAATTGGAAGATACTCTGATAGGAAGAGGTCTGGCAGACCAAAAGTCACAAGCCAATCAGAAGACAAGATTCTGACAATCACCAGCTTGCTTGATAGTTTACTCAGAACACAACAGCTTCAAGAACAGCATCAAACACATTAAGAGTGTTTGAAAAAAGCAAGTCTCATTTTGTACTGTGAAAAGGAGACTTTGTGCTGCATGTGACAGTAAGAAAGCCATTACTTAAAGGACAAAATAGGGTCTTGAAATAGAGGCTGTGGAGTACTGCAGACTGGAAGAAAGTCTTCTCTTCACATTCGAAATGGAGACTTGATATTTTTTACCACTTTTAAGCTGTGCTTGAAGTTGATATTATCCTGTTTCATTCCACAAAGGATGATAAGTTATTTAACTGACGTAATTAAAATAAGACATTATGGAATCACAAGTGAATGAGAACAGTACAACTCATTCTAGAGTAATAATTCAGCTTAAAAATCAAATGAGAGAGAATCGTGAGACTCGTTCATCAGTGACGACCTTTTCACGAATCAGATGAATGAGAATCATGTGACTTGTTCACGAGTTAAGTGAATGAGAATCATGTAACTCTTTCTTAGATAATTATTAAGTTGGCGCTCAAAAGAATCAGTGAATGACATATGCTCTGTGCGTTCGGTGAGCAATACAACATGTACACTAAAGTAAAGTTGAAAGCAAATAATTGTTAGAAATTAGAATATTATTTCTTAAAGGTTGAATTTTGTGTAACTAATTTGTTGAATTTAGAAATTGAAAAATGTATTACTTTAATATTATGTTTATATATCTTCTTTTTAATAATTCCATTACGAATTATACAAAAACATAAGTAATATATTCTAATATAAATGTGTTTTTACGGTTTTGTACTTGTATAATAAACAACAGAATGATCAATAACAATGTTCTCATTTGCCAATAATGATTTAGTTCTAATAAGAAAGAATCATGAATTTTAAATGCACTTCTAATGAATGAGAGTGATGGTATCAGGCCTGCGCTTTAGCACTCCAGTTGAGCTTATTTGAATCGATTTCCATGATGGACCGAAAAGAGTTATAGAAGAAATACTTGCAAATTGCCTATTACTGTTAATTAAGTAGGCCTTGAAAGACACTGGGACACCAAAGCTTTTTGGAAGTAAGGCGGGGTGAGGGTGCTCAAATTTTCAATAAACTGCACTACAAATTATGCACTATATTAGCATATTCACTTTATGTTGTAATTAGTTAACACTGAAAATGGTGGATTACACACTACATTAGCATATTCACTTCATGTAGTAACTAGTTAACACCCAAAATGATGGCACAAGTTCATCAAAAGGCAAAAACATTTAGAAAGTTTAACAGCAACTGATATATACGTTTGCATTCTTGTTGATGCTAGTTCTACCGGCACAGAAACAATCTCATTATCACCATCAAATTAGAAGGAACCAAACATTAGTCAACTAGCTAGCACCAGTAGTAATGGATCAATGTCAAAGCTGGATTCTTTAACAGTTCCAATAAGAGCTAGAGGAACATTAACTCACTGCTGACAACCTCAGAACCAAGCTTTTCCAGTTAAACATTTTGAAGATAAAATGTTTCATCATTTTTTTCAGTCGCAGTGGTTTGATAAATGGAGTTGGATAAACTATACTGCGGAGCATATTG
>JANRMT010062856.1:63033029-63059615 GCA_026402145.1 Polypterus bichir lapradei | reverse complement strand
CCCCATTCATTCTCAATAGCAAGCCTGGTTGTACTGTTACACACATAGCAGGAAGTTGTCTCTTGTCAGTACATCAGACGTGTTGACGACTGGTGCCTTCCTGCTGTGATAGCGTATACAGTGCTGTGCAGAAGAGCTCATCTTAATCTTTTATCTTCAACCTTTAACAATGTCTCTGAAACACAAATCTGATGCTGGTGATACAGTAAAGAAGAGAAAAACCATCACCATTGAAAATAAAGTAGAAATAATAAAAAGGTCAGAGAGAGGTGAAACTCCATCATTCATTGGCAGAGCACTTGGTTACAGTCGGTCAACAACAGCGATTATTAAATTTATGTACCTGTTTCGACTTACATACAAATTCAACTTAAGTACAAACCTACGGTCCCTAAGTAACCCAGGGACTGCCTGTATAGAAATGTTTTTTTCTGTGGCTACATTTGGAAAAAATCTAAGGGTTTCTTCTCAAAAAACAATTTGCAAACATCTTTTAAATATAACTATCCATGTCTATGGTGCATATTGTATTGGAGATTTTAAAAAGAAGCTTGGTTTTACTTAATGTTTTACATTAAGATTAATTCTATAATACTGTATGTTACTCCGTCACAAATGTAACTGTTGTATTTTGTACTAGAATTGCACACCCGTTTTAATAAGATATTGTATTTTTAGGCAGCTGCCTCACGTGCATAAGAAATAATACTGCATGAGGGAAGTACATTAGCTTAAACAACTCAAAATAAAGAAATTCCACTTTAGTCACAAAGGAAAAAGACACAAGCTTAAAGTTGTAATTGAGAAACGGGTCTACGTCCACTTTCAGCCAATTTGCCAAATGCCAATTTGGCACTTTCTGTTTCACCCGAGGCTTTCCAATATGGGCAGTATTTTTTAATGATATCTCCCATCATCTTTAATCTGGAGCCAACTCTGAGATCTCAGATGCCTTCTCCTTAGGGTTTTTACAGCTCTCAAACCAACTTACAGTCCTGATTTATATTGCATTTCTGGGTCATTTTAAAAATAATATTCACACACATCTCAAAGCATCCCAGTGGAAAGGTAAAACTGAATCTGAATAGTTTTATATCAATAAATAAAGCTTAGAAAATCAGAAACACTTATTCTTTAGGAGTATCTGTGTAACAGATAAAAATATGATTTCTGAATTAAATTTTTTATCTCATTGTACGTTTCTCTGTTTGTAGGAATCCTAAGTATTTTACTGAAAACCAAAGCAAATTTTTCTGTTTCTCTGGTATCAATCTAAATTACATTTGCCTATTTCAGTTTTGTTCTGCATTAGTAGTTTTGCACAACACTGGGAAACCTGTGCCTATCAGAGTCATCTCCAAATCAGGGATCATTAACCACAAGATCTTCTTGAGCTCCACTTCTTTAAATGCTGCTTGTGCTATGCAAGCAGGGGAACTCACTGTCTAAAATGTCAGACTAACAGAATAACTGTGTCTAACTTGGGTTCACTCTATATTAAAGCAAAATCACATAATCTGACCACAGATCTAATAAAATGAAGTAATTAATGTTCATATAAACTGATTGAAATTTGTATATTATTAGTTGTGATTGATGGAAATTGGAGTGAGTGCATGTGTCAACACCGATGCATGGAATAGTGAAATAGCCTTTTGCGAGAAGGCAGGTACCCTATTCAGGAATGTGTATGTAATCTGAAAATAATTACAGAGTGCTGCCGGATAATTGGATGAGTAAGATAGATAGATAGATACAGTAGATAGATAGAACTTTATTTCTCCCTGGGGGAATTTGGCAAGTATTAAAAGTACTATGTAACTAAATAAGTGCTTTTCTGTATACAATATCTGTAAGTTTAAGGGCTAATATCATTATCAGGCAAGGTGGCATCATGGTTAAGGCTTTGGACTGACACTGTGTGGCCATGAGCAAGTCACTTCACTACCTGTGCTACAATTGATAAAACAAAAGAAAAGTAACCAATTGTATCTTAAATGTAAAATGTTGCCTTGGATAAAGGCATCAGTCAAGTAATAATAATATTTATTTGGTTACTAGACCTGCTTACTTTTGAAAGTGCTATACACAGCTGTGCATAAGTAAAACATTCTGGCATTAGATCAGTTCCTTTTTTTTACTTTTCCTACTCACTTGGCTTTTGTTGATGGCCACTGAAAAGCAAGTTTTATATGAAAGTGTTATTTTTGTTAAATTGAATGGGTAATAAGTAGGAATAATGTGAAATTTAAGTATATATTGTCATTATTAGGTATTTACAATTTTTATGTTATTTACTCATGGTACAGTATTACTGTACTTGAAGTGGATAGACCTAAGTGTTAATATCCTGTGTGTTACACTGATGTATTAATGTGAAGTGCAAGTAGTATGGACAAGACGTTTTGAGAATCATGACACAATTTCTGTGGCTTCCACATTACAAATTTAAGTGCCACTGTCTAAGGTCGATGTTTCTTCCTTTGAGTTTGTAGCACCATGATTGAAAAGCAGGGTTGGGACTGGGGCTTGGTTTTCAGATGATGGCTGGTTGTCGACAAACCAGAACAGATCACCAACACGCGAGCCGGTATGCATCTAAGAGTGCCAGTAGTCAACAGCAAAAAAAAGCTGTTGTTGACCATTTTGCTTTGCTAAACTTTCACTTTTCATTTCACAGCATGATTACATCTCTTTTTACCTGTCCAGAACACCTCCAATCTTCAGTTGTCCATCCAGCCTATTGGTTAGTGGTGTTATTTGCACAACCATCAATCACTTCTGTTCAGTTCATCATTTGCATAAAGTACAATCACAGCACAATGTGGAGCATGTGAGTTAGCATAATATTGATAAAAATTGACAAATAAAAAGAAAACATTGGCTAATTTTCTCTTTTTAATAATATAAACAAACTTTCAAGGCATTTTTAAGATTCCAGGGTAATTAGTGTTTCCATTGTATGGGAAGTATTTACCTTTAAGTATTGATATATCCAAATGTTCTTTTTTAGCAGATACCTACTGCCTTAGATGTACCATACTGCGCAATTTCAGCTTTTTAACTAGATGGGAAAAAGTGTTTTTGTTGATGAGTGAGCAAGTAAGTGAGTGAATGAGTCAATCAGCTTTGCAGTTTTTAGATAGATAGACAGATAGATAGATAGTGTCACACACGTTTGCATGGGAGACAGCTAAAAGGACCAAAAGAAGGTAATTCCACCACAGGCCAGGGGGTGGCGGGGTATAGTAAGCCTTTCTCTTTTATCCCTGCAGGCTATATATGGGACACTTTACCTGTTTCCTATGACGTCACTTCCGGTTCCAGGCCCAAGAACGTCACTTCCGGTTCCAGCCTTAAAAAATGTCACTTCCACTTCCGGTTCCTGCTCCAGATAACATCACTTCTGCCAATCAGTGTTATAATAAGTTTGTTATAATATTAAGAATTGTGTCACTGTATCTGTTTAAGCTCTCTTTAAGTGTATTTTTCATTCTTTATCTGTGTAACATGCCATGAAGAGCTGAGCCAGCTTTAGCACAGAGTGTCAGCTTTCAGAATTGCTGGGCTAGGCAAAGCATAAAGACAGACAAGGACAGCTGTTGTCAGCCCTAAAAGGCCTAGGTGTTATATGATCTGACTGTCTGATGCTTAGCTCAGTTTGTCTACCTTGTTTGGCATTGTACTGGGGGATTTGGTCGTTTGGACACAATATAAAAGAACGCTGGAACTTTGCCAACCTTTGAAGACCTGCGGGAGTGAAAGACATAGACTCCAAAGCCACCTCCGTTGTGACAGCAAAGAAGCAATTTCTACACGACCGAATCACCACGGTTTAAGATATGAAATGTGACTGGTCTTCCCTGTCGTTTTATAGCAACGTAAGCCGCATTAAACAAGCTAAGTATATTCTGTCTTTTCTGTGACTTTGTCGCCGCCTATCACCGAAAAGAGGGATATCGCCGTTATAATTTATAATTATTTAAATAAAGGGTTATTAAAACGCCGCAATATAAAAGAACATATTTCCACGGAGCTAACACTCCCATCGGAAACAATCAGCCATAAAAGAAACCCAACCACCTCTTTGCAGTCAGTTCTATTTGTGGACTCAACCTATACACTTCTGTGCTACAAAAACCTCAAATTTGCTGTCTGAATGAAGTATACGGGTGACTGCCCCAAACTTCTTTTTTGTGTCAAGGTCTATTTATTTTACAAAAGATAGATAGAAAGAAAAGCAGTCATGCTTTTAACCAAAGGTCTGTTTTGATCATTGGCATTACATTTTTAAATTTTTTAATATTTCACCAGCGTGCGTGTCACGCTCCTATCCTTCCCTGATTTTTCCTAAATAAAATGCTCTGCAAATTGATATTTACTTGTAACTCAAAGATTCTATTCATATAATGTGATTGTTTGCATTTGTTTTTGTTTATTTTTTTACATGAAAGACCTCCTATTACTGCCACAAGCAACATTACTGAATGTTGGTACTGAGGTGTGAATCACTGTCTTTCTTCTCCACCACGCATTTGACCACTTAGCATATTCTTTTCACCTTGAAAAATCCTGTCTAGCAGCTGTTATCAAGGTTATTGTATGTTGCTACCCAAATTTGCCTCTCTCTCCTCCAGGTGACAACACAATAATCACACAAAAATATATATAATCACTCACAATATGTATAATAAAAAAATTGTGAACATTGTGTAATCTGAAAACTGTAGATTTAGTTATTGCACTTACCTAAAAATAAAGTATATAAATTCACCTTAAATTACAGTGTGATGATTTCCACAGAACTTAGAGTTACAAGTACACAAAGTCAAAGACGTTTTAGTTATCCAAGCTCACGTGAAAGGTGAATGCTGAGAAGGATGGCTACAGCTCTATGTGGGCTTCCAGGAGAGAGACAGAGAGAGCATGTACCTCAGCTGGGAGTAATGTAGGTGTCCAGATCTGCTGAATAACTAAGGGAGCAGTGAGGCTGAAAGGTAGATTATTCAGATTCATCAGTTAGTTTTTAGTAAAAATAACTTTTAATATTATCAATATAGTATGCACTTACACTAACAACTAATAAATAACACAGATATTTATATATTATTTGATTTTATGGGGTACAAATCATTTTCAGTACTCTTTTTCTCTTTTTTTTTTGTCTGTCTGTGATCTTTCGGCAAGCTCTAAAAATATTCCCATTTAATTGTTCAGGGCCAACTTGAGAAAATCTGAAACCATGAATGTCAAATTTGTGAATCTGTTTTATCCAGAATTAATACTGTTTCAATTATTCCCCAAATCAGATATTACCCCAACAAGGTTTTGTATAAGAATAAGTTCCTATTGTTTTCCTGTCATTTTTGGAATAAATTGTCTGGCCAACTCAATCTCTTTTCTGCCTAGATTAATCTTTAGTATTTAAATCAGTCTCCTGCAATCAGTCTCTGAGCTTAGATGATACAACTTTTGTTCACTTTTTAAATTCATGACAGAGAATTTTAATGTTCTAGCTTGCAACATTTAAAGATTTTTGAATGTTATGAAGATTTTCTATTTTAGAATTCATGTTCTTTAATGAAAGAGAAATGAATGAGACAGGTGCTGTCTATATCCCTACCCTCCCAAAGTGTGCTCCCCCACATGAATATTATACCAAAAACTGTCCCTGTTCCCTGACATGGATGCAGTAGAAATACACAAGTTCCCTCTCAATATTTTCTTCTTAAACAATAAATGATATATCAAGCTCATATTCAAGTACAAGCCAATACTACAATTATGTTGACCAATTACATAAAGTAACCACTGTGAAGGGCAGCCAGGTCCCATGCCTGGCCGGGACGCCTCTGCTGCATATGTTCCGGGGGAGCAACCCATGGGCAGCTCAATACCTCCCCCGGGACGCTTGGTGGCAGCCTCCCTGGCCGATGATGATTCCCCAACTTCCTGCAAGGCTCCGTGGGAGATGGAGTCCTCCACAGCCTGGTTGGGAGCTGGGGTAGCCGCTAGGGGGTGTTGCCTGGATTCCACAGCCTGGCTGGACAAATCTTCAGCCCCATCAGGAAGTTCAATTGGGACCAGGTGGTCAAGCACCTGGAACACTTCCGGATTGGCTATAAAAGGGGCCATACACCACCACTCAGTGGCCAGAGTCGGGTAGAGGAGGACAAGGTTGCTTGGGAGGAGTGGTGGTGCCAAGGAGGAAGAAAAGTAATTGTGCTAAGTGCTTTTGGGACGGTGTATTGCCTGTGGGGTTTACGGGGAAGACGTGCCCCACAGGTGAAGAAAATAAAGTCTGTTTGTGTTTTTTACGTATGCCTCAGTGTGAGTCTGTGTCGGGTCGGGCGCTATATAGCGTCCATATCACACCACACATAACCAAAGTATTTTATTTTAAGTGCTGCTGGTTTACCCTTTACATTATTAAACAATATATGCACTCTTAGTTCTTTAATAATAATGATAATAATAATTCTTTACATTTATTGTTTACATTAAAACATTGCTAAATATTTAAGTTATTTACTGTAAGTATAAAATAAACAGCAGTCATTTATACTAAGATTAAGCCAATTCATCCGCCTAAGGTAAAAGCTAATTATAATTATGGTAAACAAATAAATAGCATTGAGTGAATCCACCTCACTTAATGTAATTACTAACAGTAAAGCTCAGATCAGCTGCATTTTAACTGCATTTTTACACTCCTTTCTCTTTCAGTTTTTCCACTCCTTGATACTTTTGTACACAACACTGTTAATAACCATCACTGGAGAAAATCAAAGAAAACATGGATCTGATTTTCCTCATATAAGATCTGTATCTTCTGTTTAATACAGCACAATACATTTTGCTTTAAGATTTACTTAATGATTTAAGACCTTTATAGAATATTTTAACAGTAAGGCTGTAAGCTCTTTCGATCTCCATTTTTATATAATGAGACCTCTCAGAACTTTAATGGGACCTGGTGCAGTTAATTGTTCCCAGAGTTACTTGACTTGAGGTTTTAGAGCAACAACCTTTTTATCTGTGTCAGTCACCAATTGTTACAGTGTGGCACAGGATAATGTGGGGCAAGGAGTAGGCATTTCATGTTGATGATCTTGACAACAGATTGCCTTCATTCTAGGCAAACACTTGGGAAGGGTGCTATATAAATAAACTATTATTATTATTTTCTGTAATGGACTGGTTTCCTGTCCTGGGATTGTTCCTGCCTTGTCCCTGTGCTTGCTGAGATAGCTTCCCTGTGATCCTGCCATGGATGAGGGGGTTAGAACATGGATAAATGGTTGGATATTATTTTTATAATTCCACTGTGGTATTAATATACTCAAATGTGAGCTTCATAGTGGACATTGTGTACTTAGTTCATATACTGAGGTTTCTTATCCTTCTTTTCCTTTTCTTCATATCTCTCTCCCAGTCCAATAAGTATATCCCTCAGATCTTTCTTTTTTATGACACCCTCCACACTACTTCATTTAAACAGCCCCAGTGGTGTGCTGTAGCCACTTGCGGCTGGACAAGGATAAACTGCTGGACACTACAAATGTAAGAACCCATAATCAGATCTCTTTACATGCTAGAGCAGTGGCATATCAAGGGCTACATCTGTTTCTCACATCTCTGTTTTAACTTTCAGGTTGTGTAACATGTCACTCTTTTGGATTTGATTACTCCTTTGATTTATTTGGTGCGAACGTTTCTTTAGAGACATGCTGTGCTCAATACAAAGGGGTCCTCTCGAGACATAATAAAATGTAAAATGTCCTGGACAAGGGGAGAAAAAGAGAGCAGAATATGACCACTGGGAGTGAGATGTCCATCCGTAAGAAATGATGAGCTTTCTTCTGTTTTTGCACCTTGTACCAGCTTTAAGTTAGCCCAACACAGAGAAATATAAATGTCCTTACTAGAAAAAGAATAAGTGGGAAAACCAGTAATAACAAACTGAAAACCTGAGAGAGATATATTATTTAACTTACTGAAACTTTAATAACGTTGACGTTTAGACATTTTATCAAAAAGATGATGTAAATAATTATCAAGAACGTTCTTTTTGAATTTCTGTTACAATTGTTTCTGATGTCTTACCATTTAAAGTTGACAAAAATAATGTATTATATAATCAGAAATGCAATTAATCATAAACAGCAAACACAGAGGCAGCTGCATATTAAACGAAATCATTATGATTCGGGGTTAGCTCTACTCCTAAATGGGTAGAACAATTGGAAGTGATCATCCATTACTTCCTTAATTAGTTTGCTTCCTTGTATGTTAGTATGATGCACTGTATTCTGCAGTTAACACGCGTCATTTAATCCTATTTTTACAATATGCATTACGCTTATAAAAACACACCAATTGCACATTTTGAGGTTTAATTTTTTTTCCTGTTGTGAGGTAGAGATTATAGTATATTTGAGTGTAGTCACTTTGAGCTGTGACTGGGTGAGAAGTTTTCCTGTACACCTGAAAGTACCTAGCTTTACATGAATGTCTGAGGGTGAACAGGGAGCGGTGCTGGTTCAAACATTCATGCTGCAGGTTTGGAAAAACTTGGAAAAAAATTTGTAGGAACATTTCAAATTCAGCAAAATATCTACATAGGACATTTTTGGATTCTTCCCTTTCATCTATTGAGTTCATTTCTAGTATTATTTTTCTACTTGTATTGTCATCACTTTCTGAACTTGCACTTTTGCCTTTGTTTTCATTTCTTTGTATTTCTATCATTTTTATTTGCATTTTCATTTTTGTGTGTGTTTGCCTTTCAGGGCCAATGAATTAAGGCTGACTTGCACCATATCACTTAATATAACCCACCATAGTTAGTTAATTTAAACACATGCAAATGGCCAGACTGAGAAGAAAAACCATAATAGAGAACGAAAATTAATGAAAGAAGAAAACAATTACATAAATAATAGGGTCACTAATTTTTCACCATAGCTATCATTAACTGCCTTCTAATTATGATGTCATAATGAATAGGATGTATACAGCACCTTTCTTACTCAGTTAATGTTTTAATGATTCCCCTCAGAAAGACAGGTTAGGAGCATGCGATGATACAGCACATTGCCGTACCCACCACATGACGAACCACCTCAGGATCCTGCATCGATCACCGTGTTGAACATTTGATCAGGATTAGGACCCAAGTGCAGCCATGCAATGGGTGACACCACAGCAGGAATGGAACAGTTTGAGGGTATTTTTTTATGGTGATTGGAGTGCCAATTCTGCCACCAACCCTCAAATATTTCCCTGCTTGTTTGAGGGCCTCCATGCAGGGCTGTATGCAGATTAACATCATACTCAGGACAGAGAAATTGCAGGTTAAGGGCCTTGCTCAAAGGCCCAGTGAAGTAGAGTCACTTTTGGCATTTACGGGATTTGAACTGGCAACCTTCTGATTACGAGTGCAGATCTCTAGCCTCAGAGCCACCACTCCCCCCAGAAAGGTTGATTAAAAGAGAATATTCAGTTATTTATATTTTAGGTTATTGATAGTGTAAAATTAAAATGAAGAGTGCATCACAAAGCAATTAATCAACAGTGCCTTCTAACAAAATGTAGAAACGTTTGTCACATGTAAGTCCCCACTTTGTCAAACACTTTATATTCTTAGCCATTTCTGTTTATTCATAATATGCATGTAACATTTGTTTATCATTAAAATCACACCATTGGAAAACACAAAACATTGTATTTTGTGTGTTTTCAGTTTCCATTTACTGTTTCCTCCAAACATCACATTGTCATTTCATACACCTAAATCAAAGTGCACAGCAAAAATATCTCTGAATTGGGGCTTCCATTAAATTTTCACGGCAGAGAAAAAAGAATGCCTGACTGCTCAAGAAAGCAAATCAATGCTGATCGTGGATGGGGATTCTTAGTGACAGATTTATTTACACAAAAGGAGTCTGTACCAAATGCAATGCAATAAAACAGATCGTTAATTTACATACCAAGTTTTATATTTAGCAGTCAGTAGTTTTAGATGCAGTCTCACGGGCTCCTGATGTTTTAATTGGATGTCACATCACTCTTTTGGTTGATCTGCAGATGCAGGTATGGTGTTCTTGAGTTTGCTATGTGCATTTATATATTTTTTTGAGATTTCACTGCTTTTCCTTGCTGTAATTTTTTTTTTTTTAGATTCTTTGTCTGCAATATTAAAGCTGTGAACTACAGACACATACAAAATGCACCGCAATACTCTCTCTCCCTTTTAGAAGACTTCAGCCTTCATCAAATTTTATATGAGCTTCATTTGAGTGACTAGTAATATGTGTTATTTTTTTCACTGTTTTTTTCTTAGCTATGTCACTTATTTGGTCGCAACAGAAGCTTTGTCATCTTTTATGTGAAAATCTACACAGCACAAGCTCTCTTATATATATGGGTTATAAGGTGTTACAAAACAGAGATAAGGTCAAGCCAGGCAAGTTCTTAGACACAGGAAAATATGAATTCTCAGTGGTGGCACGCAAGGTCAAGCCAGCGTGGAGAAAAGGGCACTGCCATGAGGCATTCATGTTCCCCATGAAAACGAAGCTAATGTAACACATCCCAGGGTGTGGTGCAGTGTTAGCAGTAAAGGTGAATGAAAGTTGTAACCAGGAAAATGATCGAGACAGTGAAACTGTGCTATTTGTGTAGCTGAATTCGTTTTAAATCTTTGTTAGATATAGCTTCAGTTTTAAATCACTGTTTCTTTCTTTGGCACCGTACAATGTAAAATAGTAGTTAAATGAACACATGCTCAATACATAGCAATAGTATAACTAAGAAAATATTGTAAACTGTCATCCTATACTAATTATTTATGCTTATTATTTGAATGCACAGAACTGAGCTGGCCCACATTCAGAACTTAACACAATACAGCAATATATACTGTAGTGTATCTATAATAGCCTTTTAACTGTTTAACTAAATGTTCCTTCTTTGGCCATTTACATGAACTTTCCAGCTTGTTAAATCTATATGTGACAAAGAAAATACAAACTACAGTAAAGTCAAAAGCCATTAAATTATTAAGGTGTTGAGATTTGATTGTACAGGAACATATCACATTAATAAAAATATACAGTAGTTCATACATTTAAAATCCTGTCTGTTGACTGTTAAGCAGCAAGCTGTTAACAGAGGGAAAGTCTGTGTTCTTTAAGAAAATACAAAATAATACATTTATTCTAAAGTGTTACCATGTGGCATCATATGGTGGTAAAACCCTATATTACCCACATACAACACAGAAAATAATCAAGACAGTGAAACCAGGCTGATTTTCTGTGTATAGGGTGGTCCAGATCTAATTATGCAATTTTTAATTATGCTATAACTTATTAAGTTTATTACATAGAAAATCACCCGGAAAATCCCAGACTATCGAGAAGTGTGCGAACTGACGACATGAAGAATCATCTTCGCACCGAACTGGAATTGTCCCCGCATTAATCAAAGTCATCCAGACGAGCTGGATCTGCATAATTAGACCTGGACCACCCTGTAGCAGCCGTAATTTGAATGAGGCATCAGCACAACAATTGACAGCATAGCACATCCTTAACAGGACTAACCGTGCCAAAATGCTCCCTCTACTGTTTGCCACTGGAATGATTTATTCTCTTTTTTTAAGCATTTTATTGAATTTATTAAAAGCAAATAACATTCCATACAAGCAAGTCAAATTTTACAAAACTAAGTTCACATTAAATCAACCCCCACCCATGAGAAAGACTCCTAGGCCAACAGAGGAAAACTTTAATAGTAGGAAAAATAAGTAAATAAATACATAAATAAATAAATAAAAATAATTCAAATAAATAAGGGAAGAGAATCCATTTCATCAATTTAAATGCTTATTCTAAAATATTATTGATTAGATCCTGTAAGGTATTAGAAAAGTTTTGCATAGATCCTCTTAGGAAGACAGTAATTAATGTTTGGCAAAAAGTTTGAGGTAGAAACTTATTGTCTCTAGCTTGTGTAAATTTTACAAATAAAAGGCGAGCTAACTGAATTGAGAATTTTTTATAAAATTTGGCAGGGTAGTGATCAGGGCCTGCTCCTTTTCCACTATGAAGTGAGTTTATAGCACCTAGCAGAGGTTTATCCAGTTCCTCTGCACTGACAGTATCTAGTTGTGGTATCTGCAATGCATCCAGAAATGCATCAAGTTGTGTCTTGTCTTCTATAAACTTCCCATTGGGATTAATAAAGTATCTATTTAACTATCTATCTATCTATAAACTGAGTAGAATATAAGGACTTATGGCAGTCACTAAATATGTGCTGTCACACGTGTGCACATGGGAGACAGCTAAAGGGCCTGAATGAGAGCAATTCCATGGCAGACTAGGGGGTGGTGGAGTGCACTAACTCTTTCTCTCACTTCTCTGCAGACCAGTTATGGGAAATCCTGTTTGCCCCCAATGATGTCACTTCCAGTTCCGACATTAATGATGCCACTTCCGGTTCTGCCCTCACTGATGTTGTAACTTCCGGTCCCTGGTCCAATTACACTACTTCCAGTTCCAGCCCCCACTGTTGACATCATTTCCTCTGTTCCCCTGGCCGCCATCTCTGTGCTATCAAGTCAGTTCTGTTGTGGACTACAGTCTGTACACGTCTGTACATTATTTATATCCATTTTTGCAGCCAGGAACAATATACAAGTGGCTGCCCCAAATCTTTTGTGGCTCTTTTTGTCTTAAGACAGTGCATTATATTTTCATGGTCAATGATTTTGTCTCAGTCTGTGTTGGTAATTGCTGGGATTTCATTGCAAACTTCCTGCTAGTGGATTTGTTGAGCTAAGATCTTATTGGCCTTCTCTCTGTGTTCACAGTATTGATGTCTTGATTTAAAAATGAGTTCTGTTTCTTTAGTTGTCAAGAGGTTGAGATCTGTATGCAGAGCCTGTTTTTTCCTATAAAGTGCCTCATGTGGACACCTGGCATGTTCTTGATCTATTCTGGTAATTTCACTGATTAGCTCTGATACCTTCTTAGTTTCTAATTTATTTTTGTGGGAAATATATGAAATAAACTGTTCTTAAGAAAACCTTCAAAGTTTCCCAGAGTATTCCTGCAGAGACCAATGAGGATAAGTTTGTCTCTAAAAAAAAATCGATTTGCTTGGATATAAATTCTGTGCAGTTCTCGTCTGCTAATAAAAGTGGGTTAAGACGGCAGTTGTGAGATTAGTATGTGCAGCATAGTGATTTAAGCTCCATGATCAAAGAGGCATGTTTGAAGATAACAATAGCATCGTAATTGTTATCTATAAAGAAATAATCAATTCTTGAGTAACAGTGATGCACTGGTGAGAAGAAGGAATATGCTCTTGAGTTTGTGTTTAGAAATCGCCAGGGGTTACAAACGTTGTAATTGTTTTCTTATCAAAACCACTTTAAAGTTAAATAAATTACCCATAATGATCACATATCTCCCTTCAGGATCACATACTACATCTGATACTACAAATCAGATGGTTCTATGTATAAGAATTCCAACACTTCTAGTTTTCTTTGTAAAGATGGAATGGAATATTTGGCCAGTCCAGTCTCTGCAGCCGAAACTGATCCTTGCCTCATAAATGGGTCTACTGTAAAAATACTATTTTAGTATTTGAACCTGTTAGGTGAGGGAATCTTTTCTTTCCTTTTAATTTGTGATTGACACCTTTAACTTTCCAGCTCAGAAAGTTAACTGTTTGGTCAGGGAGACATTGCTTGAATTGTAATTTTTCAAAACGCAAGATAAGAGTTCTAGGTTTTGAGGTATTCGATCCACATATGTGAGAAGCTGCTGCTATCTCGGTGTCTGATTTGAAGTCATCTTCAATTATTTTAGAAAATGAATTTCACTGGGTTTGGACTTCCCCGATTCTCAGGGAGACCTCTGGTTCTGATATTCTGATATTATTCCTTCTTCATCCTTCTTACTGAGCTTATCCATCTCCAAGCACTTTACATTTGGAAATTGCAGCTGTTTCTTTCAGTCAGCAGTAGAAGCCAGTTGTTCAGCTATTTCAATACGAGTTGTAAATGTTTGCATCAAATTGAGCACCATGTGCTCTAAGTTTATTCTCAAACTTAGTAACATTTTCTTCAATTTTTTCCACAATTTTTTCTAGCATACCTTTATAGGTTATAACGTTTACTTAAATGTTTTTCTTGGTCTTTAATACCCTGAAGCAACTTCACATTTCTCTTGGGTATGTCCTTTATTTATTTCTTTATATCATTTATATCCTTCTTTATATTACTCATAAGCTCCTTTATGTTTTGAGCAGTGGCTGTTGCAGAGTTCATGGCCTTCAGCTCGGACAGATCATTTTGGTCTTTTCCGTGCTCCACAGGTGAAGTAGCAAGCCCAGTTGAAGTTGGTGCTGCTGGCTCATGAGGCATAGCTGACAGCGTGGAGGGTAAGGCCAGTTTCAGTTTCACTGAACCTTTTGAAATTGGCGAGTACTACTGGCCCGTCTCATTTGTACATTTGCTCCCACTTTCACTCTCAGCTGGAGACAATGCAGCGTCAAGTCCTGGGAAATCTTTCGTCTATCTGTTCCAGGTCAATCTCTGGCAGGCTATACCTTGAGCTTGAACTGGAACTTAATGCCTGCTTAGGCACGATTGAAGCTTTAGCTGTCTTTTCCATTTCTTTCTGAGCCTTTTTTCTGCCACACATGCTTATATATGCTTGCATATACTATATTTGAGCCCCCTTGGGTTGAGTAAATACAGGACACCTTGGGATCCTAACAGATGAGACCAATTCCCCCAGGAATGATTTATTCTCTTAATTTAACTTAAAACAACCCATAAGAACTTTACAATAGCCAGTAAATAAATAGAAATTTTCCAAAAAATTACATCATACCTTTGGAATGTCTAATGGGCATGAACAAGAAAGAAAGGCAGCACTATCAGCAGCATGTAATCCTTTCCAAGGATGCTCAGGGCAAGCATCCAGACAGGTGTTGACAGGCATGGGCAGCTCTCTACTAACTGAGAAATCAGGAAGGATTTAGGATAGCAGTACCATGCTGTCCATCTAACAACACAAGCAGTATGGATGGGGGCTGAGAGAATAAGTAAATAGCATGGGTGTGCAGCAACCTTAGCAGTCAGTAGAAAGACAATTCTAGCCTGGTACCTCTGGAGCCTGAAATTGCTTAAATAATTTGGGGGCTTGATGGGACCTGGGAATGGGTTTATACTCAGCTCATTGCCAGAAACAGCCTTAGTCTAGATGAGCATGAGTTTGGCAAGGAGTCGCAGGTTACAGTAAGAGTGACCATAATGAAGGGAGATAAATTTACTTTGGTACAGAAGTGGTGGGTTAGGAGACAAGCCATTGGACAAGCCATCCCAACTAGTAGGCACATTTCCAACAGATAATGTTAGGGGGAAGACAAGATTAGATATTTTAATTCTTTACTTTTTAACTCTGTGTTTGATTTTTGTTCAACCCTCTCTTTTATGTTATTTTATAATATAGACATGATTTTTGTATAGTTTGACCACCTTAGCATCATATTGAATGGGTAGATTGTGTCCCATTATTTTCATGATAAAAAAACGTGAGCAAAATGTTTTGAGCCTTAACCCAAAAGGTCTGTTCTACAGTGCTGAGTTTGTAAGTGGCCAAATCTTACCTGCTATGTAGTACCAAAATATGTGAGTTATTAATTTAGAGTGTTTTGGTTAGTAGCGTATATATTTCTAGTTTTAGAAATATGTCAACATGGATGGCAAAAACTTTAAAATCTAGCAGAGATAGTGACACATGAAGAAGACTGATCCTGGTACATGTTGGATAAGTGAAAATGAACTATTGAAGGTTTCATTTTCCTTTGTCATTATACATTTGAAAGAAGATTGGTGCTGTGTAATGAAGGAACCCAGAAACATAAAAAGCTATGGGGTTCTTTAAGGTGTGATTTAACAGTAGAATCCCTGAAGCTTGTGAAAATATTCCTAATGTCAGGTTACCTTAATTTTACTCGCATCTCCTCATCACTGCGGTAATTGCACACCGATCGCACATTTGTTGTGCAAATGTGTCAATCACTCAGAGGCAGGCAGCTTGCTATCCTATCCCCCACCAAGGCAGCTGAAGTCAGACACAAAATACTCACATCTGAAGTCTGTTTATCTGGGAGTGAGGTATCTGGAGTTGTATAAGAAAATAATATATCATTATTTGAAATACATATATTTCACGTATGTTCCATGTCTACAATGATCTGTGTAAATGTAGGATAACAGGAATTGTGAGGCAAGAAATACTGAACACATAACTAAAACAGAATTTTTTTTCATGTTATAGTAATAACAACAAAATGTTGACATATAGTGTAGTGAAGTGTGTTGACTGAAGTCCAAATATCAAACACTTTCACAGCAGGTATAACAAAACAAGTGTGCTTTTATTCAAGGATGAAACCAAAGAAATTGTTCAATGTACATGTTGTTGTCAATGTGTGAAAACTGAAGCCCAAATATCAATCAATACAAAGTAAAGACTTTTGCATGCATGTGTGTGTCTTTCACAGTGGAAACATGACAGTCTCAAAATTTCGGCTACGCTGGGGCAGGGGTAAAAACTGCTGCTTTGTAATCAAGACGTTGCTGGGTCGAACCCCTTCCTACTTTGAGTTGTGGGCTGATATTATTGTTACTTTTATATAATAAAAACATAAATTTGATTTGAGTCTCTAACAAATCAATGAAACAAGAGTGCTTTTGTTCAATAATACATGCTGAATAAACCAATTTAAAAAAAATTGCACATAAAAGCACACTTGTTTCATTATACCACATCTTTATTTGAAAACTAACAGTGTCAGATCGGGAGGAGCATGAACGTGACTGAGAGAATAAAATTGAATTAATAAAAACGCTAACTTTTACAAGTACTATAACTTTACACAGGCTGTCAAAACTGACTTATGCTCGATTTTTCTTTTATTCAGTTTTGTCAGGCAAAGTTGGCCTTGATGGCTAAAGCAAGGCAAGCTGTGACACCATGTGTCTCCACATTAAGAATAATGCCAAGAAGTTAAAATACTCTCTTCATAAAATGTGCATTTATTAAGTGACACTTGCACAGAAATGACGAAAAATACCAAGAGAACACATATTATCAGAGAAAAAGACAGGCACAGGATGGAAATTTGGAGCCAATTTTGTTTTAATTAATTTGGAGAATTATGTTTGGGTTGAAGAAGAAACCAGAGTGGACTTGCAATCTCCAAACCCCAGGTCAACATGATTTCTGCCATTAATCACACTTGGTTTAACATTCTCCAAAGCTCTTAAACTAAATCAGGGTCACGGGAGAGCTCTAACCATAATCCTCCAACATGGGGAGTAAGGCAGTAACCTGCCTTGGATAGAATTCCATCCCATTGCAGAGAGCCCATTCCTTTAGTTATGTGAAAAATGTTAATGTGACAACTAAAGGCCAGGCATGTCTACAAATTAATAACATGAGAGCTTTATTATTTACATTGTACTTTAGTGGCTGGCATAATGAAACACCAACCATTCTGCCTTGAGCAGCTGTGATCCAAATCAGGAGAAGTTCAGGCATATCAAGATCTGTCAGGACTTAACTGAAAATTCTCACTTTGCTTTTAATTACAATTGCCTACCAACTGAATGATTGACATTCAAACATCTAGCAGGCTACAAAAATAGATTTTGTAGACACTGAAAGGCAACAGGGATTCCTTGAGAAACATATATGTTTGGTTTATTAAAATGACCTTTTAAAATGAAGTAATTTAAATGCTTTGTGGCTGTCAAGTACCCTTTAGAGCCTTCGATTAAAGTAATTTATCTGCTTTCCCATCACATTTAATTTTGCAGGCCATAACATATGTTCGACTAAGAGTTTTGCTACATTCTAAAGGCAATTTACATTTTTAATTACTCAACACACATGATGGGGTGTACATTGCTTTGGAGAAGCTATTTGAATAGAATTTTAATTTAGTTCCTGCCACCATGCTTGCACAGAATATATTTAGTTAAAGTTATATTACATTGGATATACTGTTGGCAGATTTTGTTTTGGCAAAAAGTAAGATGTTGCAGTTTTTTGTATAAATTTGGCATGCAATACCATAGGTGAGGCACTGTAGGATCAGCAGCATGCATAAAGACTCATGGCACTGATTCTAAAATCACAGTTTGTAGTGGGAGTTTTTCCTTATTTTGCAATCATGAATGTTTATGTTGTTTTGTTGCTCTGTCTCTCTTTGAACCAAAAAAACATTTCTGAAAGTAATGATCTGAAGTGGCTTCAATAAATTATTATTAATTGTAACATTATTATTTTCAATATGTCTATGGAGTTAAATGAAAAGCCAAAAAGTAGGTGGCATGGTAGTGCTATTCTACAGCTCCAAAGGCCTGGGTTCAAGTCTTGGCATGGCCAGAATCTATGGTGTCTATTCCCATGTCTACTCTTGATTTATCTGACTACTCTGGAATCCTCCAACATACCAAAGGCTTATTGATTAGATTAATTGTTGATAATAAAACCATTAAGTGTGCCTTGCCATGGACTGGTGAGCTATATGAAGATGGTACCTGTCTCACCTTGGGCTATAGCCCTTCTATGACTCCATATTGAAATAACTAGATGCATACAGTGTTGTGTAGTATAGTGACATAATATATTAAACCTAACATTATAAGTGTACAGTTTATAAATAATAGGATTGGCTCCAGCAGACCCCCGTGTCCCTGTAGTTAGGATATAGCAGGTTGGATAATGGATGGATGGATGGATATTTTATTTTATTTATATAGTACCTTTCCCATGCTAAAGGCACTTCACAGAGTCTCAGAAAAGAAACAGCAGATATATGTAACATTGGATAGAAATATGTCCTAAAAAGGACATTAAAACAGATAGATACAGGATACACAAAACATTAAATAGAATAAAAGACAATAAACCAGAGTAAAATACTTAAATCAGCACTAAAAGAAAAACATAGCAGATAACATCATTTGTGATATAACAAACACACAGATTATCCGCAACTTGACAGAGAGGTAACCTGAAAGAAGGGGCAGAATGTAAGGTTAGGTTAAAAGCCTCCCTGAACAGATGAGTTTTAAGTTTTTTTTTTAAAAAGGATGAATGGAGTCAGCTGATCTCATTAATTTCGGGAGGTCATTCCAAAGTCTGGGCGCTATACAGCTGAAGGCCCTGCTGTCACCCATAGACTGCAGGTTAGTGTGGATAACAACAAGATTGCCAGAATCAGAGGACCTCACTGGGTGAACAGGAGCGGAGTGATGGAGAAGGTCGCTGATGTAGTCCGGTGTGAGGCCATTTAAAGCTTTGTAGGCAATAATAGAATTTTATATTCAAGCAATGTGCTTGCTGTTTCTGGTTCATGTTAAGACTCTGGCAGCAGAGTTTTGAATCAACTAGAGCTATGATATATTCATTCAATATACTGTAGTTTGGCTTTGAGCAGCTTTGGTTGTTAATGTAATATAATGTATAAATTCCCTCTGTAATTATAATGCAGCTGCATGGTAATTACATTGTAATTATCTGCTTCATAATAATGTCCTTTTGAAAAAATAATTCTAGCTAATGCATAAATATCTCTTAAAACACTACAATGTTACTATATTTAGAAACTGGCAAATATTCTATTGATGCTTTAATAATGTCTAAATGTTTTAGGATGGTGTTTACTGTGAAACTTCTTTTTTCAATACTATGACTACAATGGATGCTGTAAGTGTACTTGCCCTTTTAAATTTGGTCAATGTAAAAGAAGAAAAATCATATCACACAATTTTTTCAATTTTAACAGTATCTTGTAAGCATGTCTTAAGTAAAATGGCCCATATTTAAAAAAAAATAATTAAAATTAAAAGTAAAAACGTGCAACGCCTTTGGTGTATATTATTGTTTATTTTAAAACAAATAAAAACCTGCCTTTCAAGACTAAGAGATTATATTTAATTACTTTTCTGTACTTTCATGATCATGAGCTTGCAAGTGCTAGATGATAGTGTTCTTCAGAACAATGATGAAACCTTGAAGTAGGGGTGTCAAACAACAACACAAGACTCACATGTACCTCTCTGCTCCTCATAACTGTATCGTCTGTCTTGTGACTTTCTTGAAATTGTCTCTTTATCAGCTTTTTTTTTATCAGCTTGGTAAGTGCACTTGGAAACATTAAAAATCAGGTGTGAATGTCCTAGTGATGATTCACACAGATCATGTTAAAGGTCCACTCACAACTAAGCATTATTCTATCGTTTTAGCACTAGACTAGAACGCTCCTAAACCAGCTGAAAACTTAATTTTGCCATTACTGTCAATAACACTATTCACACATAACAATTTTAGCAGCAAGCAGCTTAGAAAACTATTGCATGCAGTAGTTTTTGACTGTTTTTGGCCAAACACTACTTACATTGAAATCAATGGTAATGCTCATAAAATGCCAATAGAAAACAGAAGAGCATTTTAGAAGTGAATGCCTCTTAATGAAGGAAGCAGTTCATTGAAACTAGAAAGAAATGCAGATGTCGTTTACTGACAAGGATTTTTTTTTTTTTTTTTGAAAAACAATGCAATGATTTTTGTTTTCACATATCACAACTTACATGCTTATCAACAACTGTGTGTAATCCTAAAAATGTTCAGAATTCTGCCTGAATTCTTTATATAGAGTCCAGAATTGTCCTCTCCAATCCCGTTGCTGCAGAACAGAATGAAACCAATAAGTGCGATCACAACACTAATGACACCTGCTCTTCAGTAATTGTCAAGATTGAAAGCACTAAAGTCATAGAAGACATCCTGGAAACATAACAATCACCTTACAACATGACAATACCTCACAGCCTAAAAACTGGAAATGACGTCAATCATATTTTCCCTGCAAAATGTTTTTCTGAAAACGCTGGGAAAATGCTTGAAAAACGCTTGCAAAAAACCGGAAAAGCACCCAAAAAACACCCACAAAAAAACAGAAAAACATTGGAAAAGTTCTGGCAAAAAGTAATTAAAAGGCATGAAAAATGCTAAACAAAAACTGAAAACGCTCAGTTGTGAATGGGCCCATAAAGTTAATCAGAAACTGACAGTGATCACATTTAACATGAGTGGAAATGCAAACGCGTTTTCTATACACATAAAACATTCAAGTGGGCAAAAAACACAAAAAAAAAATAAGCCATAGAAACAGAAAGGCTGTCCAGCCCTGACACCTGTACAGCTTTAAAAAGTGAATGAAGTAGCATGTGTGTAGTCGGGCTGCCATCTCCTGAGACTTTGACATTATGCTAAAATATTTAAGTTCTTTATGTCTTTGTGGCAAGTCACCTTCTTTTCAGTTTTTGTTACTGGGTCATTATGATCAGCCAGTTTACATTTAAATAAAGGTTAGTATCTATCATATGCTGTGCTGAGCTAAACAAATAAATGCAAGCAAACAAAAAGATGCACTTTAAGGACAGGAATTTACATGTAAATGTAAATTATATACAGATAAAATTTAGGTATGAAACACACATTCTCAAGGAGGTCCTTGAGGAAACCAGCAGTCATCCCAGGCTGTATGTAACTTGTTCTGAATATTGATAAAGTGGGCCACACTGTAACGATGCAAGGGTGGCATACATCCTGCAGGCCTTTAATTTGACATTCTTACCATAATGGTAGGCACAGATGTAATATCATATGTAGCTACACTCACACCTTCAGTGTTACACCTTACAAATTCACTGGAAATGTTCACAGCCATGATACAGTATGGAGTGCTTCAGCTGAGTGTCAACACTTTTACATATTGCAAGACAGCATTTATAAAATTTGGTGACATTTTTAATATTTTTATTATTATAATGTACTAGGTTTGATGGTTAGGATTTGGCAGATGAGCATGTGTATAAATTATTTTCCTTTTATGTTTTAAATTACTGTAGCAGAGGTGTTTATGCTGGTCCAAGAGAGATTCAGTGGCTACACATTTTAGTTCCATCTTGTTACTGTTCTTACCTGAAATTCTTTTCCAGTTTCTTACTTTCCGCTTTTGTTTTGTCAATCAAAGGCGAAAACTGTACAGAAATGATCTAAATTTAAAAGATGTAACGGAAAAAAGACACTTCTGTGTTTTAAAATATCAACAAAGAATCCATTTCATTGTCCTTCTGAATGCAGAATACAAGAAGAAAAAGGTCAGATTATTAAACAAGGAGTCTAAACAGAATAAATAATCACTGGATATGTTAAAATAGTGAGAGTTAACAAAGAGAAGAGAGACACAGGTGTACATGACAATTGGAGATACAGAGGAGTGTAAACTGTTAATGTAATTTCATCTTTTGTAATCATTAGCAATCAACAGCTTACAAAACAAAGCTCTTCTAAAAGAGGTAATGAACTAAAATCTTAATAGCTAGAAAGCTTGATCATATTTGTGAAATGTCTATAAAAATTAAGAAAAACCTGTTTGAACATTCTGGATTGCTAGCACAGCACAATCATCACATTCCTCCCCAACATCCATATTTGCAAGATGATCATCCAGCACTATTGATTACTTCAGGAAAAAAAAATGACGAAGAAAAAATGACATGCATACCAAAGACATCAGTGAAGGCTCATATGAGTTTACTTTTTTGGCAGAAGGTTGAATACATACATGAATGATCAAAGAAGGATTCTGCACAATAAAGTATTTTGAGCATAACTCAAAAAGGTTGACATAATGTTTTCATGCTAATAATATGAAGAGTAGCATGTAACAAAAATCCAAATGAAATGCAATATTAATTGAAGAAGGAACATGCCATTTTTGAGCTAACACAATGATTATCATTGCACAATAATCATTTACTAAAAAGGGTATGATTTGTTTTTAAGGACATCTGAGAAAACTATGCTGAATGTTCACAGTCTAAGTTAACCAAAATAAGTGTTATGGAAATTCTCTTTGAATAACATTTAAGATCATCCACCCAGCCATCCATTATCTTAAGATCACCATTCTAATTTTTCCAAGATGCACATCCTGTATTATAACAAGCCTGAGGCAGCCCAATCATATTCTGTTCAGTATGATATGGCTAAGTAAAACATGGATGAGCCATTGCTTATGAAAAGTAGAATAATTTGAAAAACATCAGTTTACAATAGTCAACTTACAGATAGCGTATAAATCATAGCACACCTTACATCTTATAGATCTAAAGTTCCCACAATATCTTATCCTGATTAAAGGTCTTTAGCAAACATCTTATCATTAAATAGGAACTTCCTATATGTAAATATTACAGCAGATGAATGTTATATTATTTCCTAATCTCTATGGTGAATGAACTGGCAAACAGAGCCTTGATCACCACTGAACAGTACACAAGACATTTCTCTTACAATAAGGAACTGATCTATTATCAGATAATTATTATATTAAGTTTCATCAGGAGGAATTAACCCTAAAAATGCATCTGATGATTATATCTAAATGTCATTTACATTTTGTTTTGACCACCAGACTTTGCATAGAATTGCTTTCATTAAGAGTACTATAGTTTTCACTTTTATTCATGTGGCATTTTCCCGATCTTAGTTTTGATTTTCTTTTCAGATGCAGCTAGCTAGATATTGTAAAGCTGACAAAATCTATGTTTGAAAAATGACAAATTGTTATGAATTACCGGTATCAACTGCTGTAAATTTTGAATTCATAATTAATTCATTCATAATTTTTATAACAAAAGAGTTTTAAATCAAAGAATTAGATAATGAATTATTCTTATTAACATAGTTGGCCAACTTGATGTAAAATTATAATTATATATGGATTTTATTGCATAGATTATGTTTGAAATGGATTACAGTGGATCAAATATGTGCCACAACTCTATGCACTCAAGCCCACAGCTTGATGCCTCTGTTCACATTACGATTAATTATAATGTATCCTATAGTACTCAGACTGTACACTCTATCAGAATGCTTACTGTAATTTTATAAAAGGCTGTGTATACTATAAATGCTGGACCTCAATTAAGACCATCTTTTCATTCCTCTGTCGCAAACATTTTCCCTAATAACTCTTCATGACCTACCAAGCAGTGCCATTAAGTTATGCTGTTCAAAAAAGCCTATTGCATGTGTGAGGAAAGGTATTTATCCTTTGGTCACGTGGCACAACTTGCATTCAGATTACTAATGGCTGCAATGGGCAAAGAAAAAAACTTCTATAAATATCTCAGATAATAAATAAAATGTACTTTAGAAATGATTAAATAGAGCAATTTCAGGTAATAGTTCACAATTTAAGTGACTCCTACACCAGTACCATTGTTTAAGCAAGTGAAACCTAGATTTCAACTTTATATAAGGAGGTATTAGTGCAGAAATTCCTCTCCATTGTTAACCAAGTTGATATAAGTTCATTTCTGTTTGATTCTTTCCATGGTCTTATAGTGTGTACAATCAAAATGTATTCAGCCTGACCAAACACCAACTAAGTTTGATTTTTCAGTATATATCACCCTTTCAAACACTATTGTAGCATGCATAAGGAACGGGCAGAAAGGGGAATATAGCGATCTGATTGGAGCTTTCAGTGACTGGAGCAATAAGAACTGCCAGGTTCTGAACACAACGAAGACCAAGGAGATGATTATGGATTTCCACAGGTCTAAGCTACCCGTTCAGCCTGTTAACATCTGAGGGGAGGGCACTGAGGTGGTGCAGACTTATAAATATCTACGTGTCTACCTTGATGATAGACTGGACTGGTCTACAAACACAGATGTCCTCTACCAGAAGGTGCAGATCAGGCTGTTTCTCTTCAGAAGACTTAGATCATTATGAATATGTAGTGAAATGTTGTCTTTGCTCTATCGGACAGTTGTTTGTTATTTTCTTTGTATTTGCTACCCCTTGGGTCCATATTTTGCAAATATGGTGTTTCATTTCATTTCTACGCTGACGATACCCAGATTTATTTACCTATGTAAGGAGTCCTTAAAGTTACTACATGAATGTTATGATGAGGTCAAACATTGGATGGCCATAAATTTTTTGAATCTCAATCAGAGTAAGACTGAGGTTATTGTTTTGGGACCAATGGTGTCTGATGGGGCTGTCAAGGATCAGCTCGGCTAATTAGCTAGGTTTGCAAACCACACGTCAAAAATCTTGGGGTTATCCTTGATTACAATCTTTATTTTAATAAACAGATTTTGTCCATTGTTAAGAGCTGCTTTTTTCAGCTTAGACTGCTTGCTAGAGTCAAATCGTTTCTGGGGCACTCTGATTTGAAGAAGGTATGCCATGCTTTTATTATATTGCGTCTCGATTATTATAATTCACTTTGTTCTGGAATCAGTAAATTTCATCTTTCTTCTTACAGATGGTTCAGAATGCTGCTGCTCGTTTTCTTACTGGGTCTCAGAAAGTTGTGTCCATTACTCCAATTCTGGCCTCGCTTCATTGGCTCCCAGTTGAATTTAGGATTCATTTTAAAATTTTACTTTTGGTTTATAAGTCTCTAAATGGTGTTGCCCCATCCTATCTGGCCTAATTGTTGGCTCCATATATACCATTCCGCTCTTTACATTCCTCTCAACAGTAATTGTTGGTTGTGCCAAAGTCTAAGATGAAGACAAGGGGTGATTGTGCCTTTGTAGTACTGTACTAGCACCAAAGTTATGGAATGCTCTGACAATTGAAATTAGGTTAGCTTCTTCAACTCAAATGTTTAAATCTAGACTTAAAACACACTTGTTTTTGATTGCTTTTAACTGTATATGAATAACTCTGGTATTAATCTTATTAATTTATTAATTTTTACTTATCCATTGTTTTTCTGTAAATTGTTTATCTTCTAATCGGTTCTTTTAACTTATTTGTTTTAGTATTTATGTAATTTTTATACTTTGTTTACTGATTTATTCTTGATATTTTTTGATTTTATTGTACAGCACATTGGTTTACACTTATGGTGTTTTAAAATTATGCTTTATAAATAAATTTTGATTTGATTTTGAGTTGTTGCCAGCATCCTCTTCTTTGCTGCCATGTGTTGAGGAGGCAATATGACAGATAAGAACACGAAGAGGCTGGACAAGCTGGTGAAGAAGGCTGTCTCGGTGCTGGGTAAGACTGTGGACTCAATGGGAATGCTGGTGGAAGGGTGTATGGTGATGAAGGTACAGGCAGTCCTTGACAATAGCAGTCACCCTCTCCACAACATTTTGGCAGGTCAGAGAAATAAACATAGCAGTTGTCTTCTTTCTCTGTGCTCTAGAGCAGAATGCTTCAGAAGATCATTTGTTTCTACTGCTATGAGATTTTATAACTCTATAGGAGCACAAGTGATTCATGAGTTGGTCACCACTCTACCTTCCAACACTGTAACAATTGACCATTTGTACATTTTATTTATGTATTTATTTATTTATTTATTTATGTTTGCTTGTTTTGTTATCTATCTATCTATCTATCTATCTATCTATCTATCTATCTATCTATCTATCTA
>JANRMT010062856.1:62989715-63028916 GCA_026402145.1 Polypterus bichir lapradei | reverse complement strand
TATCTATCTATCTATCTATCTATCTATCTATCTATCTATCTATCTATCTATCTATCTATCTATCTATGTATGAGTCTGGAGTGGGAGAAGCTTTTGTTGTTACACTGGATGTGGTAATGCTTCATTTTGGGAGTCAACATTCTGGGGACAAAACCTACACAGACCTTACTCATGTTTAATTATACATAAAGAATGGATTTAACTGACCCATAATTAATCTTTGTGGAGTCTGCTATATCACATGCCATCACTTTTTGATGCTCCAATAAAATTCACTCGCTGATAGAAACTTATTTTTTTTCCCCCACATTTAGTGTTAGGCTATTCAGACTTTTTTATTTTTGAAGGGAAGTCAAAAATGTGAGATCAAAAAGATTTTTATGTGAAAACCAAAAGGAGAACCAAAAATCTGTCATGAATTAAGGGCTTTGTTCCATCCAGAATTCACTTTTTTATTAACGTTTTAAATATTTATGTACATTTTGACTTAGTGATTAACATTTATTGTCATTATTTTATACCTAACACTATTGTATTATGTTCTGAGATGGCAACTACCATTGTACTGTATGTGCTTGTTGGCGGTGGCCATGTTGTTGTTTGTTACAGCTCTCTTATGTTACTACATGACAACAGGAAATTGCATCATGTGATATCATTGCCAAGACAGTATTAAAGATAGCAGCATGCTAGCCTCCATGTCCAAGTTTATGGGTATTTTGGGTGAATTCTTTGTAGTTATTTCAACTAACCTTTGCATGATAATTCTGACTGTTTACAGGGTGTCCCAAAAATGTATACACACATTGAATGATTATAAATACAATGTTTATTAAGACAACACTGCAACTGCTGGAGTGTATTTGAACTTGCTGCAGGAATCCATCATTCCACGTATTCAAGAGGAGTTTGGGGATGAGGACCAGTTTCATTTCAAGCAGGATGGAGTACTTCATCACTACTATCATAATGTGAGGGCATATTTTATGAAAGTCTGCCAAACAAATGTATTTTGACGAAAAAGTAGCCCTTGCATTCACCAGACCTCATGGCGATGGACATTATTTTAATGGGGTCGTGTCAAAGATAAGGTTTATCTCACAAAACTGCAACAATTGATACACTGAAAACAATTAATGAAAAGAGAATGAGCCCAAATACCAAATTAAAAGTTTTTTGATGTTTGCAAATTCATTGGTCCCATTTATCAGCAGTGTCTCCTCCAGAGCAGCTAGTAGTTGAACACTTTTGTTGTGGCATGAAATGTTGTATATAAATTGATAAATATTTTGTATTTCTTTATTTGTAAGTACTGTAAGATAAAGCAGATGTTGTATTAGTGTTTTACTTCATTGATGAGAACAGCAACGATTTCATGTCTGGCCAACCAGCCCCCATCCCCCCTCCAGTCAGGATGTAGAATTTATTGCAGGGTTGGGGAAGATCCCTCAAACCGATTTTGCAAGTGATTTTGTGCAGGACATTCAATTAAATATCCCCTGCAAAAAACTACCCATCTGACAAGCTTCAGCTAAACAAATGATCTTGGAGGTTGGTGTGAAGAGGCATTTGTCTGAAGTACGGCTGTTTAGGATTGGTTTTGAATCAGAGGCCATTCTGTACCATGACATCCTTGGACAGAGAATCTATAATTTTGGTTGGTTTAACCCCCCTCTCTTTCTCTCTCACACTCACACACACCATGGCCATAAAGACAAAACAATGAGAAGCATAGCTCAGCAGCCATATTGAGACAGGCATGCGGCCTGTTCTGAAGAAAGCTGACTAGTGTTGATTTAACTAGAGACATTTAAGCAACTACAAGTCTGTGTGCCACCTGCAACTACATTTATCTGGTTGTATGGCTGCCAATTTTCACATACACTTTGCTTATTGTTATTATTTTATTAATATTATCAATAGTAACTTAATTCATGCTTGTCCTTTTACTCTGTGTAATTACCCAAGGATATAGATGTAGAAGAAAAGGTGGGGAGAAGTTATAAAATACAATACCTTATAAACAGTGGTAGGGTCTATAAGGGTATGAGGCATTCTGATAAAGTCAACACAATAAAGAATGCAAAGGGGAAAAGCAGAGTAATATAACTCTACCAAGACAAAAAAAACTTGTGATAACTGATTCTACATTTGTCTCCTTTAATTTGAATTATAAAACTTTGATGTATCTTAATAAACATTTTATTTATAATCATTCAAAGTGTGTATATATTTTTTTTAAGACACCCAGTATATTCTGTCCACCCTTGTTATCAGTCACATGTCTCACTTCATTACCTTTTTCCCTGGAACTACTAGCTCATTACAAATATTAATGTGTGGGACCATAGCCTTAAGCCAAAATCTGAAAGCTGAAATAGAGGAACTGTTTGGAAATATTCAAACACTTAGATGCTGACTGAACTGCAGTGGCATGGTTTATACTGGTGGTGACATGATGACAGACACCAGACAGGTGCCGACCACATGCCTAACAACAGCCCTAGCAAAAGTAAACAAATAACTATAAAATGGTAGCATTGACCGAAATCCAAAATGGTGTCACCTGAAAAAAAGGATACTAATAAATTTAAAAAGAGCACATGAAAATAAGAAAAAACATATAAAATCATTACACGTAGAGATTTTGCAGAGGAAAAAACAACCTTGGGAAATATTGGGATCCTGGAGTGAATGGAAGATGAAAGCCACACTCAATTTCTGTCAGGTTTTTCCAGCTTAACCTTTAAAAATGATAGTAATGAAAAGCTAGGAACTGAACAGCACATTGCTTACCATATAATATTGCTCTAGAATTTTCATAATTAAAATTCCCAAAATTTCAGGATAAAAAAAGTGTGCTTTGCTGCACCAGTGAAAAACATGTACTTCAGCTTGAAGGCATGTGATGCTCCAGTGCCTGCAGTCATGGACATCACCATCTGTTCAGGCATCTGTAGTCATGTACCAAGATGGATGAAGAAGAGACATGAAAAAGGCAAGTCTTTTACTTCAAAAATGTGCAGAATTTATTAAACAAAGAGGTAAAGTGTCCAATAATTTAATGGTGTGTTTAATAAATAATTCACTAAATAATCTATATTTATATATATAAAAGTCAATGTGTGTATGTATGTATGTCCCAGCATCACGTCCGAACGGCTGGAGCGATTTTCATGAAACTTGGTACACATGTTTCTCAATGGTCGACTAAACATACTGTAGGGTGAAATCAACCCTAACCCACCCCCTTCTAGGTCTTGCGGTCTTCTATGACACTTGGAATGACCACCAGAGGGCGAACTGGAGGTGACTGCCAGCATTCTTTATGTTTGAGCACCACCGTGCCCCTGTTGCTTTTGAAATTAAATAGAGTTCTTCATGTGCAAGTGTGTGTGTCTGTCTGGAAGTGAGACGTAGAGTCGGGGTGACGGCTCGAGCTCCGAGGATACGCAAGCGAGGCCAGCACACTGGCAAAACGAAACCTCCTAAGAAAGACAGTCGCTTAGCTGCTAAAGCACAAACAATGAGAGCACTTCGGCAACATGAATCTTCATATAAGAGAGATGCCCAGAGTAGCTCTGATGATTTCAGTACTTTCTAGGATCCCGTGCTGTTAAAAGCTTACACAGTTAGTATATAGCAGGCGACTGTCAGCATTCTTTATGTATAAGCAGCACCGTGCCCCTGTTGTTTTTCAAATTAAATAGAGTTAGCCGGTTCCGAGCATCAACTAGATGATAACATACATACAGGACCGCAAGACAAGGACATTAGTGAGTCCTTATTGTTTGTTAATTTATTTTTATTTTTAAAGTTGTGTTTTTTTTTATTATGTTTTTCTCAAACAATTAAAAAAACACTTTCTTTTCCTCCCAGTCAACACTGGGTATTTCAGCTAGGTCAATATATAAGGTTTATAAAATGATGCCATTAAAACCAAAAAAGTGTCCTTGGTTGATCATTAAATAAAGAAATCTAAAAAGTATGTTTAAAATCCCAAAGATCAAGTGATAAACTCTGTTATTTTTCTCCCATCAATGATGGGACATTGAAATCAAAAGCATGTAGCCTACTGCATCCTGGTCTGCCACCTCCGCCAGTAACTTCAGACTTGAACTGCCATCTCTGCTTATAACTGCAGCTCCCCTGGGAGCCTTACCCTCCGCATTGGCTACTCTTTGGAGTCTCCCGTCTTCAACATGTTCTATGAGCGTCTCTTTATTTCGTCTTCTCCACTGCTCAGCAGACAGAACCCCAGGAACAGCCTTCAGTCCTGCTCTCTTTAAGTAATCAACAGGACCTGTGCTATTCATACTGCACTCTCTCTCTCTCCCTTTGCTACCTCTCCGACAAATGATTGCTTCTCTTTGGCTTTATCAAAACAAAAAACTTCTCTGACAAACAATTGCTTACCTCTGACCTTAAGAGAAACTACTGTAACTTTTTCCCAACCTGCACTAACCCGCTCTCTTTTACTCAACTAGTCTCTCTATAACTGGTACCCGATAATTACCATTATTTTATTAAGCCAGTGCATGCACTGACATGCAAATAACTGATCAGTGTGAACTAAGCTAACAGGTTGTGCCTAAAATCATTTAAAACTGTTAAAAAATGGATTCTATAAATCACCCCTCCAGAATTGTCTTGCCACAAGGCAACCAAGTCAAAGAAATCACAAAGAAATAAGAGGACAACCCAGTCTAGCATATGCATGTTATCTCTTAAAGCCAAGTCCTCCAAGCTGATCATGTATCATTACAAAGCTTTGGTCCAGCTGATGTTAGGATCAATAGTTAGAAAAGAGTGCTTATAACAGAAGTTGCCTGTTACTGACACCATTGTACTTTGTACCTCTGGAATTTATATTTTGGTTAATAACTTTCAGGCCTATTGAGATGTTCTAGCTATTTTACGCCTTGTGAAAACTAACATGTAATCTGTAGATTATACCTCCTACCTACATGGTGCTGCTAGCCTGTACTTTTTTGAGTATCTGTTCCCATGTCAGACTGCTCCTAATTAACAGTGTTTAGTGTGGAAGTAAAACCCAAGGAAGACAGGAATAGTTCAATCAATTAGTCTTTATTCAGTCACAGATGAGTTTGTGGATTCATGCTTTGCAGAGCAGAAGAGCAAAGTTTTCCGGTTTCAGTCGGCTTTAATATTAATTTTTTTCCCTCCCCCTTACTTATGAAACAGCATCTAAGTATTTAATCAATTCGGCTAACCGTTTCTTTTTTGTGTACGTGTCAAAAGAGGCCCCAAAGAAGGAAAGGTCACCTTTCCTACAGGAAGTTACCCAAGTTCAGCTTACTTCACCTTATCTTATGACAGACGCCTGTACGAATAACCTGCCGTTATGATAAAACAGCTTTTAATCCTTAGTAGCTTGCAAGCAATTACATTTTTCTTTCACATTAGCATCACAAAACTTTTTCTTAATTGATGCTTGTAGTTGCTACTACAAAATTTCTAAGAGAAACATATAAAGTAGGACAACCAATGCCCTCTGGTATGCTCAAGCCTTCTTTCCCTTAGGTTATTAAGTTTACTGTTTTCTATCTTTAATTATTAAAATTAATCTTTAGAGTGTGTACTACAGATGATTTAAAATTATTCTGGTGCCTGCCCTAACATGACAGTTGCAGATTTCTGACATAATTTATCACTAAAATCCAATGCAATGCATAAAAGATTTTTTTTCTATAAAAAACTGTAGTATATATGTCTGTCTTGTGCATGTTATTTTCCAAGCCTTACTCCTTCAAGGCCATCAATTAGTTGATTTGTATCTGAAATGGCACAGTGGTTCCCTATGCTTCCTTGGAAGCTCAAAGGACCTGCAGTCACATTCAGTTTCTGTAGAGTGCACATGTTCTCCATACCCAAGTGAACTTTTCTTGGCTTTGTAGTTCATCGACACGACCAAATCTTTGCATTTCAGGCTAAGAATAAATTAATGTATATATTACTGAGAGTGTAGATCTAAAGTATACCAATAAATTATTATCCAAATCTTCTCAAGCTGAATGCTCCCTATTAATATTTTGACAGTCTTGCCGCCTTGTCCAGGATTGTCTCTTGCCCCATGTCCAGTGCTCCTTACACCCCAGAGTTTAGCTGAGGCAGGGTGGAAAATAGATGGATGGATTGAAGGAATTGTAATAGCGAACATATATTTTCTTTATAAGTACATCAATTGTTTTGTTTCAGAGTTAATTTCTTTTGAAAACTATTCCTATCAAGGAATGAGAATGTGTCTCATATTTTTAAAGTACAGTATATCCTTAAATAAGAAACAACAATTGGTACCAAATTAATTTTACTCAGAAAACTTCAGTCCTTGACAGGTGACAGAAAAAAAAAGTTCTTTGCCCACAGGTCTCTTTTAAGCAAACATCACACTTAATGATATCTTACAGCTCTGTTATGATCTGTGGATAGCCTGGATCAGTACATGACAGAAACTAGCAGAATTGATAGCACACCTTTAGAAATGGATTGTTAAAAGAAATCCCAGGTCACTGCTGCTCTGATAAAATAGGACAGACTATCATCTCCAATATCCAGACCAAAACTACAGATGTGATTTTCTCATTTTTAAAAATCTTCACTACAATAGCCGTAGATAATATCTTTCATTGGTGAGCCATTAGTATAAGATCGAGCAGTTATATTTACTGAATGAATACCCTGTGCTGCTTGATCTCCATCTTCAAAACAGGTTTACAAACTGTAATTTTCTGTAAAAGTACAAGGGCAGTAGGAGGGTGCAGAGATTAGTGTAACCACCTTAGATTTCCAGGGGTGTGAATTTGAACACCAGCTAGTTCAATGCCTGCATGGACATTTTAAGTTTTTCCTATGTCCCCTTGGGCTTTTTCTGGTTTCCTCATACAATATTCAGAAAGAAAGGATGTGCAGGTTAGGCAGATTGGGAACTCTAAACTTGTCCAGTATAGATGAGTTTAGGTGTGTATACAAGTGTGCCTAGTAGTGGACTGGCATTCCATCTAGGTTTGGTTCCTGTTGTGCATGCAATAATGCTGCCTGGATATGCTTTAGCTGTATGTAGCCCCATTATTCCTGTGCTACAATTAAAGATGAGCCACTACACAACTCAAGTACTAAGGCTAATTGAGTTGTGGGTGACCAGCAATACTCATTATAGAAGACATATCCAGTCTCTTTAGGAAAGGACAGCTTTTTGTCATGGTAGTACATTTTACTAATAATAATTGTTAAATATGTTGCGAACAGTTAGAAAGGAGAAGTAAGAATTACTCCAACAAAGTGGTTCTTAAACCTTTTTCTCACAATCCAGTATTGCCTTTGCTTGTCTTTGAGACTTACAATTGTCACCCAGGGGATCTATTCCCCTTGTGAAACTGCTGTCAGTCGTCGTCCTTGACTAGGCTTTCTACAAACATTTCTTGGCCCTTTCTCATTCAGTACTTTTGTAGTTCATCACTTAGTGTGACCCAAGTTTAGACATCACGTGACCTTTGGGCCATGACCGATAGTCCAACAAATGCATATTTCCATCATTTACTGGTATGAATGTTGACTCAACCATGTACATTACCAGTCAGCAAATTGTGATGTATGTAGTTATTAACAGGAATGTCTCATCATGGCTGAGGCTGTTGACCATCTCAGCTTCATAGGACACTCTTTGTGTTCCACTGAATCCTGACATGAATACCACTATGTCAGTAATCATGAAGATCCATTTTTCATTTCAAATATAATAGACAATTTTATTGAAAGTAATGAGAAGATTGTGTACCACCACCACCCCTGAAAGCCAGGAAAAGAGCAGCAGAGAAAGTAGGGGTTAGTATAGATATTGAAGCAACCTTGAATAATAATGATAATTAGGGCCCACGATTTACCGCGGCAAGAAATGGTAAATTCCGCTGCATGTTTTTTTAAATTCCGTGGTGTACTGTGGCGCGGCAAATACAGTACCAGAACTCCATAAGACTGATTCGTAACCCAAGCAAAATAAATGCAATTTTTCTTATTCTTAATCCCTAATAATAATCAATCATAATTTGTAATACTAATCAAATAGGTATATCAAAGTGTTCACATCTGCATATTTTAATCCACAGATTTGCTTTAGGCAAATGATGCTGAAACATATGTAGGCATAATATTATTCTCAAAAAACGATCGAATAATGTTTCTAAAGTCATTGTTTATTTATTGTTGAAGAAAACGGCACTGTAAGCTCGTAGGTTTTCTTGTGACAGAGAATATTGCAGTGGTGACAACACTGATCCATATTTTGAGAACGAACGTTCCACATCAACAGAAGAGATCGGCAACGCAATGTAAACTTTAGCAAGAGCTGCTAAGCGAGGCTGTCTGTCCTCTAAGACATGCCAAAAAGCAGTGATATCAGCTGGAATTACTTCACGAGATGCTATGTCGAGATAAGCTTGCCATTCATCTGCTGTGGCCATCATTGTTGCCACTGATGGTGCATGATCAGCAAAATTCTTCGATAAGAGTGGTAGCTGTCGTGGATCAAATATTCTCACAGATCTGAATAGGTCTATTGCCAGCTGTTTGGTTCCCACAAAATATTCTTCAAGTTTAGCAGCAGCATTGTGCTTTGCATCTTCACAGCTGCTGGCTGCAATTGGAAATCCGGATGATTTCAGGCAAGACAGTAAGTCAGACGCTTTGTTGTAGACATCGACAGCCATGAATGACTGTGCCTCAAAAGAAGTCAGAGTGTTCATAATTGGCTGGCAGTGAACAGATACAAATTCAAGTTCAGCTCTCAGCTCGTTAAGTTTTTCAGTACTTTGCAGCAACGCCGGCAGCTTCTTTAACTGGACTGTAGCTCCACTGTGTTCGATTTCAGTAGCAACGAATGAGATATTAATGAGATGATGCAATAGGCTAAAGAAAGAACTTAAAGAAGTAATCAAAACTAATAATACTAATATCAATATGCCTCAAATAGTGAGATTTCATTCAGATTTGGTATTTTCCGCGGCGTGGCGTTTTACTGCTGCAAAACCCTAAATTCCACGGTGTGGCGTTAAATTAGGACCGTGGTAAATCGTGGGCCCTAATGATAATTAATTGAATATACAGAGCATCAGGATTAAACTAAAATGAAGCTATGAGAAAGCCATGTTAAAGTGATGTGTTTTCAGCAGTGTTTTAAAGTGCTCCACTGTATTAACCTGGCGAATTCCTGTTAGCAAGCTATTCCAGATTTTAGGTGCATAACAGCAGAAGGCTGCCTCACCACTTCTTTTAAGTTTAGCTCTTGGAATTATAAGCAGACACTCATTTGAAGATCTAAGGTTATGATTTGGAGTGTAAGGTGTAAGACAATTCCGAAATATAGGACAGAGTGAGATTATTTAAACCTTTGTAAACCATAAGTAGTATTTTAAAGTCAATTCTAAATGGCACAGGTAACCAATGTAGTGACATCAGAACTGGAGAGATGTGCTCGGATTTTCTTTTCCGAATTAAGATTCTAGCAGTGCATTCTGCACTAGTTGCAATCGATTGACGTCTTTTTTTTGGTAGTCCTGAAAGGAGTGTGTTACAGTAATCTAGTCAACTTAAAACAAAAGCATGAACTAATTTTTCAGCATCTTGCAAAGTTACAAGAGATCTAACTTTTGCTAGATTTCTTAAGTGAAAAAATGCTGTCCTAGTAGTCTGATTAATATGTGATTTAAAATTCTTTACCTCTGTCTTGAATAAATGAGCAGCTGGGATAGAAAAGGTTTCGTCTAAAGCCAGGAGGAAGAACTGCACTAGGAAGCCACTCAGTCCAAGATGTCACATGATCTCCCCTCCATATTTAGACAATCAGAATCATATCATAACTGAAATCAATCGGGTTCTTGATCGTTTATCCAACTGATGTACTTCTCGGTTACCAAACTTGACAGAATGGTGTTTTTTTTTTGTTTTTTTTTTGATTTCCTAATAACAAATTGTGCTGTGCTTCTGAAAAACTGGGACCGTTCATAGACTTAAATTTTTAGAGGTGTGACGTTAGTATGATGCAGAGCTCATACAAAACTCAAAAAAGTGATTCAACTCAAATACAGTCTTGCAGGCTGCATCCTGAGAAAAGAATCCAAACCTATATTATTCAAAAAGGAGTCATAAAAACCCCTGACCTAACTAACAAAATAATCTATATAATAATAATATGTATTCAAAAAGGCTGCTCAAAAACAAAGAAAAAAATTAAACTCAAAAAATTTTCAGCAAAATGTACAAAATGTTGCCTTAAAAAGTCAGTCCAAAGTTAATGAGGTCTACAAATTAAATTCTAAGAATAAAATCTTAAACCACAGCAGAGTCCAAAAGTCATAATATCAAGAAAGAAGAAAATATAAAGCAAATGGAATTCAAGAAAGATAAGCTGAACAGCACTAGCTGATGAGACCATACTGAATATAGACTGGTCCCCCACATTAGGTGGGCCTTGTCCTTTTAGGGTATGTTATGTTGGAGCCAGGGTTTTCTCCCAGGTTTTTTCTGTTTTATTGTTGTTTTGCCATTTTTAATTCTTAGTTTTGTGTTATTCTGTTCATTTTGTTTATTAATGATATACTATGTCTGTAAATGTGCTTTAATTCTACATACTGCATACTTTCTGTGTGAAATCCCAAGAGGAGGGTGCACCCTGATGTCACTGCTGCTAGGTCCTCTCTCTGGCTGTATAGGTCTGACAGAAAAAAGCATCTAGCGGTGGTTCATTGAGTGTTGTTTTTGTGTAACTATTGCATTACCTTTTTTCTTATTTTTTCTACTCTCTCTTTAGATTTTTACAAACGGATTGTGTAATTGGACTTGTTTGCTTTGAATTGCCTTTGGGAAAATCCCTTTTTGCTCTTTTGATCATTTTAATTTATATTTTCTTGTAAAAATATTTTCTTTTTCAATTCATAATGATGGTTTGTTGCTTGGTGAGACATTTTTCAACTATATTGGGCTCTCTTGCAGCCAAGCTCAGAATTGTTTTGCATTTAAGTAGACTGAAGCCAGCAGGTAGCAGTTAGAGACTTATCTCAATTTGGACAGGCCAGCGGTTTTTTGTGGCTTCTTGAAGGGGCTTCACACCCTTTTCAATCTGTTTTTAACTCTAACAGGCTCAATATATAGAAAACAGGACAGGACAAAAATAATATTACAAAATAACTGAAAAACAGACAAAATCTTTTTGAAAACCAATTTAACACAAAAACAAAATCATTAACAAATACATCAAACAAGCCACAAAAAATAGGCAAATAAATGAGGAAGGACTAAACAGACTGAAGGGAGGGATGAAACTGGCAAAGAAATGAATGCCATGCCATCTAACTTTTAATTGTGTTTTCCCTTGTGAGAGCTTCAGTGACACTGGACTGGGTGGTCAGAAAAGACTTTACCATATTATGCAACATTCATGAGCTTCTGCTGAATTACTCAAGTAAATGTTATACATAACCTGATAACAGTGTATACAAATTGAGGAAATTGTCTTTGTGAATGATAAAGATACTACTTTTTGCTATCATTTTCATTGATCTGCCGAAAGCTTATTTCTTTTCTCCTACTTTATACAAATGTTGTCAATTTTGTCAATTTGATAATTAACATAAGAGATCAGTACAAGCTATGTCCAACAAAAATGTAATTTGTCTTGTCAAAGTAGTACAAATCAGAAATAATTGCCTTGTGACACAGAAAAAGATGGCAATGAGTGAATCCCAATATTATAAGGGCAGAGGACCTGATCCTTCCAGCTATTGAGCCACTCCAAACTCTTGGAGAAGATTTTCTTTCTTTGCTCTAAATTTCTCTCATAAATCCTGCCCAGGAGGTTTACTTTACTCAAGCATCTGATGCTGACATGCATTATGATTCAGTGTGCTAAGAAATAAAGTACAATGTGCTGCAGTGAGCCTTAGCTGTCTTGGCAATGAGCTGGAGAGATTCAGACTTTTCCCAAAATTGTTGTCTTTTAAACTAATATCTTTCATTAGGACTTTTTTTGCAAACTGTTACATAGTATTTTAAATAGGAACACCACTGAATCACAGGTTCATAAGAATTTCAAATTCAGTATTTTCCCATTTGCATATACGGGTAATATAAATTCATTTTTTCATTTTCATTATTTTATCTTAATGAAAACATTTTCTAAAACTGTTAGGCTTTAAATCTAAAAACAGCAAATATGTAAAAAGGTGCTTCACAGCTGGAGGAGATCATAGAACAGATTTATTGCATGGATTGTTTTTGAGGAAAGCTAGAATTAAATTCCTTACCTGAACTGGCAGGAAATAAATTAGACAGGTTTCCCACATTTGCCTTTACTGTATAAGTTCTGCCATTGCAAGGTCATCACCAGTATCATAGGCTCTGCTGCTATTAGACATGTTTGTTGCTTTATTAAATTACTAAAAGAGGAGTCCCCTGTGTCTATAACTATAATAACTAATGGAACAATATTTGCACTGGAAAATTGTTTTCTATCTTTGAGAGAATACATCTAAACTCAATTATATTTGTTTACCTCAGATTTAACTTAAACTATTTTGCAATTACCAAAGTGGACACAAACCCACTTTATATAAGGCTATAAATTGGTTATACTGTAATCTAATTATCACATGTTTCTTTGATTTATTCTGTTCTGTGATATATCAAGTTCTGATACCTACAACTGAGTTGGTGGTATAAAGGGAGTGGAAGGAAAAAATGAAGGCTAAGGAGGGATTGTTGAATATCATAGCTGTTTGTTTCTTAAAGAATGCCTAAGTTTGATTAGTAAAGTTACAAGAAAATGGGCAGTGAAGATAGTAGCCTTTTTATAACCTTGTCTTGGGCAATTTACAGTTACTTTGGTGATAAGGAAGAAGATTGTTTGTAAATTATTGTATATTGTGGCAATTAACCCCATGGGTGACAAATATCTGGACAATGCAAAGTGTTCTGTAGTATAACATCGTCTGGAGACTGATGTGCAAAGATCTGTTTTACCTTTCCAGGTGCAGGTACTATTTTTATGTCTGCAATTATTACCCTTGAAAGCCACTTCCGCCTGACAGTAAATACTTTTGTGGATTATCACAAATTTAGACAGTGGGCTTAGTATCATAGTGAATCCTTAGCAAAGCATGTCGTATAAACTAATTGTGAAATATGATTTTATGGGATGAAGCAGAGGAAATGCTGAGGGACTAGTTAATTGAAAAATAAGTCTGCTTATTCCCATATTAGAGAAAGATTTTTGCTTGAACCAAATCTTGCATCAGCAAAAGGAATATAGACAGTTATTCCCCAGGAATTAAGCAGACTGTGAAATCAGAGCCATGAAATTCAGTGTGGAGATCAAGAGAAGTGATCTGTTCGCCCAGAAAAGGCTTCAGATACTCCAGGGAATTTAGAACACTTGTTTTCTTTAAATGCAGCTTGTCTAATCACTCAAACAACTCTATGGACAGCCCTGCTGTTGAGGTTAAATGTAAAAATCTGGCATTTTTTAAGGGTTTAACGTTGAGCTAAGAAAAGAAATGTAACTGAGCTAAAATAGTACAAACGCTACAGTTAGCAATGGACAAAGAAAAGCTCATCTGTACTATAATGATTGGCACTCTGGTTCACATACCGTTGAACTAGTTGTACTGTAGATAAATGACCTTCAGCATCAATTCTGCCAAAACGTCTTTAAACACCATGCAGACTCTTTTCCATTCTGGTTTTGTTCATCACAGGCTTCTTTTTAGTGTTAGTTTTCCTCTTTGTTAAGGATGAAACCAAAGAAGTCAGCTATTAATGCCAGTTGACACCACACGGAGGTAATAAAAGGGCTAGCTCAAGTATAAGTTAGACACAGACATTGTGGGGTTTCTACCTTGTCAGACAACTTTCTCTAAAGTCGAATAAATTACTTCTAGATTTACAAGTATGTTCTTCTAGTTATTGATTTAGGATTTGTGTATTTTAGTCTTGTTTAATGGTTACAATGGTTTTGGATTTGAAATTCTGGATTAATTTGTGTTCTAAATCAGGCATGTCAAACTCATTACCATTGGTGGGCTGCTTCGACTGCCATACATACGTCAGCGGGCTGCACTGTAACAAATACTATTATACTATTATACAAAGTTACTGTAGCTTTCTTTCCAATACTGAAAACTTTAAAAAATGTAACACTTAAAGTTTAAAGAAAAGCAATTTATTTCCATACATTCTCCGTACAATAGCGTACAATTAGAGTCTTAGCCTCTTAGCTAGGTTCTTATATTATTATATTATATTCATTGTATTATATTCATTGCTTATATAGGAGTCTTACAGTCTGAGATCTATTTCTTTTGTCCCGACACTTGGCATCTCTTGTTAGTAACCAGTTTGTCAAGATCAGGCTTGAAATCTTGTGCAGCTGCAACTTTTATGAGGGATGAAAGGTGCTCGACAGTAAGTCTTGAGTGATGTGGGGTTTTGGCAGCTTTCATTAACGAAAACAATTTCTCACAAAGGTAAGTGCTTCGAACATAGACAGTACTCTCGATGCCAACTTACGGATCTGCACATACGAGGGTGGCAGGTACAAGCCTGGCACACCAACTTCATTGTATTTGCCTTCAGAATAGAATCTGACTGCAGTTCAATCAATTCTATTTGGATATTCTTGGGCGCATTCTCAACGTTGTAAGTGAACAGCGCAAAGTCCTGTTCGTGTGAACTGAAATCATGAAAACGCTCACTGAATTCACTGCTCAGTAATTCAAATTGCAAGACAAATCCTCCAAAAATCTCATTTTACTTTACTAAGTTTACTTCAATGCTTATATTGTAAAATCAGCAGATATGCAAAAAGCCCCCTGACCTACACTAATTTTACAAACTCAAAATCACAAAAATTTGTTAATAAACAACTCACCACTTCAGATCTTCAGCTGTAGTCTGCAGTAACTGTTTGTTACAATACTAGCACAAAATTACATAAAACTAGAGCAGAGAAACGTGAAAATATTACTACTCGTGATGGTCAGTTCTGCCCTGTGGCCAGTCTCAGCAGCCCAGCAAGTAGTGTAGCCTGCAGAGGCGGCTCTAGGCTCGTGACTGCCCTGGACAGAGAAAGAATCGGTGGCCCCTTCACCCGCCAATGTCAATTTGGTATCTTATGCACAGCGGATGGCCATGTCTTTTACAGACACTGCATAGCCGCCTCGTGCTCATGACACGCTTCTATATGCGCGTGTCCGTAACTTGAAAACCAAGTGGCGGCCCATGATATTCTCATTATGGCAGAACGTTATAATAATACATATAGCTTACTGCTCCGACTCTAGCGACATTAGTAAATACAGCGTACTAATTAACAGGAAACACAATGTTTTTCGGCCACATTGCCATCAGCTATGTCGTTATTTTCTCTTTCTGTTTTATATTCAATATATATTGGCGTGGTGGCCCTGTGCAGGTGCACAGTTTGCACATGCCCAAAGCCGCCCCTGCTGCCCGCTGTTGCAGCCTAGCACTTCAGTTGCGATGTCACGGCTCATTAACTTTGGTCAAGGCTTGTGGCTATACTAGCAGATGACGTTTCTGGTACCGTAATGCCATGGGAAAATGCTCTTTTGTCAGAAGACAGAAGTAAGAAATGTCAATAAGTAACGCCAAAGATGCAGAATGATTCAATCACAAATGACAGTAATCATTTTGTACAAGTTCAGTGCTAACTAGGATATGTTACGCGGGCCGCACAGATTTCTGTTGCGGGCCACGTTTGACATGCCTGTTCTAAATAATAGTACATACAAATATTTGATGGATAGAAAGGCTCTATTCTTTCAGTTATTCTTTGAGGAATACCTTTTGTCCAGTGGCAAGTTATTTGTTTTGACTGCTTTCATTAGCGCAGTCCCCAGTGCTTAATACAATTAAAACATTCTATGTAGCTGCTTGTTTTATTGTGGAAAAGCTTTTGGGCACACCTATCTTTAAAATATAAATCCCTTTAATCAAATGCATAGATTCTTTTTAATGTGGACCCACAGTGTAATGTTTAATTAACTGTCACTGCTTTAATTTGTCTATTCTTACAATTGCCAGCCTTTAGGGATATGAAGTTTGCAGTTTCAATGCACTTGCACACAGGACTACAGTCCACTACCTTACTGCCAGTTGTTATTTCAGGCTTCCCCCAGATATGACTATGGCTTTAACAATCCTGTTTGTAGTTTTCTCTTACCCCTAGCCCCTATCTGAAAAAGGAAGGCGGTTCACAGCCCCCGGTAACAGAATTGTGCAAATGTGCAGGCGAGAAAGTTGGTTTTTAATATAGTTTAATCTTTAAGCAAAGAAAGAAAATGCTAAATAAAATATGAAAGCCATATGGCCTGGTACTGTTAGAAGTTTAGTGTTCCCAGGCAGAGCCTTCATTGTGCAGCTTTAAGTGTCAACAGTAAGTCACATCATTCTTAGATCCATGTTCCCCTCCTCCTGTCTTTCTGATTAGCTCTTTTGCTGGTCTTATAAAGCTAACCTAAGTATGATATGGTCATGGTTCTCTCCATGACAACTTTGCTTTTTTTAAAAATAAATTTAGCTGTTTCTTGAAAGTGCTACCAGAGCTAATATGCTTCTGCATTTAGAGTCAGAAGGTTATTGTGAGGCATGTTGTGTAATTTAGAAATGGGGATTCTAAGAATCACTCTTGTACTCTCATCAATTACACTTTATAGTAGATGCATTTCATTATAAATTGCACTTTGTAGTAGACGTATTTTATCTCTTACAACTTAACACCACTTCACAGTAGCATTCATGAAATTCTAGACTTACAAGGCCACAGAGGTTTACACTTTCTATTTATACTAATTATTAACATATTCTGGTAGTTCTTAAGCACACACTAAAGCATTAACATAAAAGGTACACTTTCAGTAGCCAAGTAACATGGCAAGCTGTGTTTAACATAATAGGCTGTTTCAGCATAGACGGGAATAAAATATCTTTGTAAGGGTCCACTTTTTAAACATTGAAAGTAAAGTTCTGCTCTCTTCTGCTGAACTAATAAACTTTCAGGTAAAATGTCATGAAAAGGAAAATTAAGTCTGTTTGCTGTTTCCTTGCAATGGATGGCTGTATCCCCATGCAGGATTTTTTCTGCCATTTATTCAAGACTGCCAGGTTAATTACTGGCTTCTGGTCACCTGAAAAAAAACAGGCTAAAAAAGAAAAAAGTTGAAGGACGGCTGATATTTACTAGTTCTTATTGGAGTACTTTTTCTTACATTTTTCCATTTTCCTCTCCTTGACCAATCTATTACTATTACAAAAGAAATTGTAAGTGTTCTTCTGTAACTGCTTCAGGCATTTCAAATTATTTTTAAGTGTTGGTATTGTTAACAAACAGGAAAGCATTTTTTATTATTTATAAAAAAGAATTTAAAAAACATTGTAATGACCAAAGTGTTATATCCAGTATATTAACAATAAAAAACATAAAACAGCCAACTAAATCACAAACTATATGTCCATTACTACAAAAGACATCAAAACACAAACTAAGGGGCTAAGTTTGTACACAAACATGCTTTTGGGAGAAGATGCCTTTTCAAGTCTGGATTTTAAGAGGAGACAGCAGCCCTAACACTGAAGGGTAGAGTGTTGCACAGCCTTGGAGCGACTATTGAAAAAGATGTTATGCCAGTCACAAGTATCCAAATTCATTCAGCTGGATCACAGAATAGCCCAGGTCCACCTGTTTTCTCAGTTCCAGCAGACCTCTCTGAATTGTCTTCTAGCAACAGAGTTAGTGAGCAACCAAGAGGATGGTGTTAAACTGACCAGGCGATATGTGTTTATTCAAGAAACCGAGATGAGAGTCAATATGTAAACCAGAGAGCAAAACCATCAGCGTAGTCTACAGGAAAATTGTCAAATGCTGTTAACCAAAGGGCAAGTTCTCACTGGACCAAGACACTAAAACCTAAACTGAGTCAGAAATGGAATCCTATGAGTTCTTAACCAGAAAGCTTTATACAATATTAAACTCAATTCACTTTATTTTTGTATAGTGTGGGCACTGTGACAAGTTCTCAGGTAAAATGCAAATACAAATTTTACTAATTATATTTTAAGAACACATAAGAACACAGATTTGTTTAAATGATCAGGAAAACAGTTTGAAACTGATTAACATAAATGGAGCCTAGAATCATCTCCCCATTAATTAATTGATGAACTATGGCCAGTTGAAAACAGAAGAGAGGACTATGAACACAAGACTGAGGTAACCTTAGACACTATACAAAGCTCTGCACAGGGAGCATTGTGATGTTGTGTGTAGTGCTTCTTATAGAGGAAGCTCTAGCTAGCATCAGTGCTGTGTTGTCCTAACAGGCCAGTAACAAAATGCTGAAGCTATAAAATTTTTTCTTTTTCTTCTTCTTTATCCTTCCCTCTATGGCTTCATAACATCAGAGCTGCACTTACTAAAATGTTTGCTGTTACATTTTATTTTTTTGGATGTCCTTGTTCACAACATAAGTACCCTAGAGCTTAGTCAAGATTAATGTATATCTAACAGAAGCTGACATGAAGATCTTAACAACATAGTGATAAAGTAACAACAAAGTACACCAATATTAGGTGAGGTCTGACCATTTAAAGTTTTGAAGATAAAAAGAAAATGAATCCTAAAATGAACTTGGAGCCAATGAAGGAATTCTAATACTACAGTAGAGTAAAGCAATCTTTGTTCTTACTACAAGTTAATACTCTGACTGCAGCATTATATGCTAAGTGCAAGTGTAACAAAATTGACTGACTGATACAGTGGACTGCAATAATCTAAAACGGGATAATATGAACAAAGGGATCACCTTCTCTAGGTCATAAAAAATGACAATGGCTTAATTTTAGAGATTATTCTTATTTGAAAGAAGTTAATCTCAATGATTGAATTGACTTGTTTATCAAATCTGAGGTCAGTGTCATAAATCATACCCAGATTTTTAACATGTGGTTTCATATTTGTTAAAAGTTGTCCTACTTTTTCGGAGAGTTTAATAATAGTGTTAGGGGAACCAAATAAGACAACCTCATTTTTATTTTCATTAAGCAGGAGGAAATTTTTAATCTAGTTTTCATTCTTCACACAAAAGTAAATGAGGGTCTTTTAAAAACTGGTATTAGTAGGGTGGCATAGTAAAATAAAGTATGTTTATCATCAGCATAAATGTGAACAAAAATATTACTATAATCTGCCCTGATAGTAGAGAAAAAAGAAGTGGCCCTAACATAGGCCCTTGAGAAAATAAAAGGGGAGACAACAGCAATAAAGGAGAATTAATTCCTAATATTAATAGCAAATGTCCTATGTTTAAGGTAGGAGACAAACCAGTCTAGTGCTGTATGCTAAATGCCAACCCAAGGTTCAAGATAGTTGTTGTAAAACAATAAACAATACAATTTAATACTTTGATGTAAAAATGTAAAAAATGAAAACCATTTCCATGTAACAACCAGTTTATAAAGAGAAGAGTCTATGACTTTTGAGGTTTGTTTAAGACAGTAATATTAATTAACCCTTTTATGTAAGTAGACCACCTATCAGGATGTGTTTTTTTATCCATTGAGTCCCATTCTGTGCTATAATAATTCTCCTTTGGAAAGGAGATTTTGTGTTAGGCTATATAGTGCACCAAGGCACTGCACTGCCAACTCGCAGAAAGTTTTGATTAAAATATAAACTTGGTCCAAATGGGTTTTGTAATCTCTCCCTTTAAATAATACAAAAATGTCACTAATTTATTGGGATTCTGCATGGTCAAATAGAATTATATTGCTGATCATATCAAAGGAAAAACTTAAATGCAATAACATTAAAATGACACGATTACTAGAATCAAGTTCAGAATATTAGTATTACAAAATGACAGAAACAGAGAAAGAACAATCTTTTCCAGGACTGTAGGAAGAAATGAAAGTTTAGAAATATGACAGAAATTAACCCAGAGGTGATAGGTAGGTATGGTGTCAAGAAGAGGAATGCAGAAGGTCAGATGATAGTGGATTTTGCGAAAAGAATGCATATTTTAAGAAGAGGGAGGAGTATAGGGTGACATATCAGAGTGGAAAAAGATGCACACGGATAGATTATATCCTATGCAGGAGGGTCAGTCTGAATGAGATTGGAGACTGCAAAGTAGTTAGGCAGCATAGGATGGTGGTCTGTATGATGAACTTGAAGATCAAGAAGAGAAGGAGTGTGAAGGCAGAGCCAAGGATCAAATGGTGGAAGTTGAAAAACTGTAAGGTTGAGTTCATAGAGGATGTAAGACAGACACTGGGTGGCAGTGAAGAGTTACCAGACAGCTGGGTAACTACAGCAGAAATAGTAAGGGTTACAGCTAGAAGGGTGTTTGGTGTGATATTTGGACAGAGGAAGAATTATAAGGAAACCTGGTGATGGAATGGGGAAGCAGAGCAGTGTATACAGAGGAAGAGGTTGAAAAAGAAGTGGGATAGTCAGAGAGACGCAGAAAGCAGACAGGAGTACAAGGAGATAAGGTGTAAGATGAAGAGAGAGATGGTGAAGGCTAAAGAAAAGGTGAATTGCATTAGAATGATGAGTTGTATGAAAGTTTGGACATTAAGGAGGGAGAAAAGGACCTGTACCAATTTGCTAGACAGAGGGAACGAGCTGGGGAGAATTTGCAGCAAGTTAGGGTGATAAAGGATAAAAATGGAAATGTACTCACAAGTGAGGAGAGTGTGTTGAGCAGATGGAAAGAGTACTCTGAGAGGCTGTTGAATGATGAGAATTAGAAATAGAGATGGTTGGTTGATGAGGAAGATAGTGATTCAGGAAATGCAACGAATTAGCAAGGAGCAAGTAAGGACAGCTATGAAGAGGATGAAGAATGGAAAGGCTGTTGGTCCAGATGACATACCTGTGGAAGCATATAGGAGTTTAGGAGAGTGGCAGTCGAGTTTTTAACCAGACTGTTTAATGCAATCATGGAAAGTGAGACGATGCCTGAGAAGTGGACAAGAAGTGTACTGGTACAGATTTTTAAGAATAAGGGGGCAGTGAACAGCTATAGTAACTACAGAGGGAAAAACTAATGAGCCATAGCATGAATTTATAGGAAAGTGTAGTGGAAGCTAGATTAAGAAGGGAGGAGATGATTAGTGAGCAGCAGTATGGTTTCATGCCAGAAAAATGCATTACAGATGCAATGTTTTCTCTTTGTGGAGAAAGCATATGATAGGGTGTCTAAAGTGGAGGTGTGGTATTGTATGAGGATATTGGGAGTGGCAGAGAAGTACGTAAGAGTGGTACAGGATAGTGTGGTGAGCTCTGCGGTAGGAGTGACGGATGCATTCAAAGTGGAGGTGGGATTACATCAAGGATCAACTCTGAGCTCTTTCTTATTTGCAATGGTGATGGACAGGTTGACAGACAAGATTAGACAGTAGTCCCCATGGTCTATGATGTTTGTGGATGACCTTGTGATCTGTAGCATGAGTAGAGAGCAGGTCGAGGAGACCCAGGAGAGGTGGAGATATGCACTATAGATGACAGGAATGAAGGTCAGTAGGAATAAAACAGAATATACAGTATGTGTGTGAATGAGAAGGAGTTCATTGGAATGGTGAGGATGCAGGGAGTAGAGCTGGTGAAGATGGGTGAATTTAAATACTTGGGATCAGCAGTACAGAGTAATGGGGAATGTGGAAGAGAGGTGAAAAAGAGAGTGCTGGAGAAGAGTGTCAGGAGTAATTTGTAAAAGATGGGTACCAGCAAGAATGAAAGGGAAAATCTACTGGACGGTAGTGAGACCAGTTTTGTTATATGGGTTGGAGACGGTGGCACTGACCCAAAAAAAGGAGACAGAGCTGGAGGTGGCAGAATTAAAGATGTTAAGATTTGCACTGGGTGTGAGGAGGATGGACAGGATTAGAAACAAGTAGATTACAGGGTCAGGTCAGGATGGATGGTGAGGTGACAAAGTTGCAGAGGTGAGATGGCATTGGTTTGGACATGTGCAGAGGGGATATGCTGGGTATGCTAGGAGAAAGATGTTAAGGATGGAGCTGCCAGACAGGAGGAAAAGAGGAAGGCCTAAGAGGACATTTATGGACGTTGTGAGAGAGAACAAGCAGGTGGTGGATGATAATGGAGCAAGGATATGGGAAAAGATGAGCCACTGTGGCAACCCCTAATGGGAGCAGCCAAAAAAAGAAGAAGAAGAAATATGACGGAAATTAATAAAATATGAATTCTGTCCATTTCTGTAAAAGAGTACAGGAAGTTTTTTTTGGGGGGGGGGGCGCGGATTCTCGTTTTTTTCTAAATTAGTGAAGCAGGTATTGTTACTGGTTTATGTATTAGGATCATGATTTCATTTCTTGCATTTTACATAGAATGCTAGTTAATGCTATTATAAATGATGGAGTTGATGGAGCTGGCTAGTAAGCATGTTGTTGTGAGCAAGATGAAATGAGATTGAGACTGGAATTTTACCAGGATTTTGTGTTTGTTTGCACTGCCAAAAACATTTTCCACTTTAAAAATACCAAGGAGTATTCAGAAGAATTTTAGAATAGGTAAGAATTATAATTACACATTATGAAATTATAATTACAGGGAAATGAGCATGATAAAATAAGTATATACTTTGACTCACACATTTGTTAAAGAATACTATTATCGTATATCATTATTCAGGTGCAATGATTCATTTTCCAGCAGAGGAGATTCAGGGTCATCATCTAGTATAAGAGCAACATGTGAAACTCAGCCCCTTTCAAGTTTCAGTTAATGTTTAGTCCAATTATTCACTCTTCTTAAGATTTTACATGATTTATCATTTTAATGATTTTCCTTCAATCCATCCTTTTTTAAAGGTATATGTTGCAATGATACCAGCATCCAATACCTCTCAAGGTAACAGCATGTGCAAAATAGGAAGATTGTCTGAATAAGGTTAAATTTAGAGTCACAAATTATGGTGACATGAATCTTTTTTTAGAATGTGATAAGAAAACCAAAATAATCAAATAAAACTATAGTCAGATGTGGAAAGAATGCACAAACTCCACAGTTTGAACTGGGACCAAAATCCTGTTCATTGTGATGAAAAATCCTGTAAGATGTATTAAAGCGCTAACCACTGCATTGTTATATCATCAATAATGTGTGTTATTTCTAATTATTCAGTCTTCTTATGGCTTTACACTATTTATCATTTTTTATTTACTGTATGTTCATGATGTTAAATTTTATTATTCAGTACTCTTTAAATTTTTTACTGTTTCATGGTTTCCTTGCTTGTAGTTTTGATTGTTTACAAATAACATTTGTTTTTGTGTGTACTTAATTTGAATCAGGGAGCTGGAGCGCACCAAAGGGATTAAGGCATTTTGAGCACAAAGGTGAGGAGCTGCACTGTAGAGGTCTGCATGATACTGATTTTTCAGTCTTGTACCCACAAAATCCTCCAGTCTGCTCCTGACTACATTTCTGCTTTCCCCTCAACAAAACACTTGGAATGAGCACAAAACCTTAAAATGGCAGAATCTGTTAGGGAATAAAACAAAAATAGCACACAGTTGTGAGTAAACCTGTTTACGACTGATTTCACAATATAATCACAGTCTGTTGATTAATATAATCTTAAAAAAATAATAAAAAGAAGAAAAAAGAAGTATGAGTAGTCAGTCCATTTTTCCCTGATGATGTCCTCTTTTTGAGACCTCAATAATCTGAATGGTATTTAAAAATCTCTACAACTGTCCAGGATTTTGTCTTGATCCATGCTTAGACTTTGGAAACAAACAACAGTCCTATATATATTTTGTCCAATCCATTTGTAACATTTAAAAAAAAAAAAAAACTCATGGCAGTCTGACACAGTTGACAACTTGAAGGAGTGGGCAGAACCATGTTAGTATTCAACACCAAATTATTAGTTAAAAAGGTGCACATTTTAAACAAGTTTAAAAAATAAAAATAAGTTTTTAACTAGGATGTATTAAGTAGGGCGCTGAATGAACAGTATTTTAATAATTTAAAAATAGTATGTTTTTGAGTTTTTAATTTATTTGCTTTTATGGAAGAGAAATAGTAACCCTTCATGTCCTTGAAAGGTTTACTACTTAGCTGAATATAAACTAAGACATTTACATTGATCAAATTTTTTGATTAGAAAAATGAATAAGGAGGCATTTTACATGACAGTATGAGTCACGGTTTGATTATTTCCCTGCCCCAGTGTTCTTCTTTGAAAAAGAAAATATGGTCACCCTCATAGACAGACAGCTATGTTTGCTTTGTTGTGAATGCCATAAAGACAAGCATTTAATATATACATTTATATATAATATATACATATAATATATACATTACACTTGCACCCTGTTTGACCAAACTCTGGTCTATACAGTGTCACGCACATGTGATTACAAGAGTGTGCAGGCTCGAATAACTGTGATTATTTGCAGACTGAGGGTTGGCACTGTGAGATAACATTTTCTCTTTCCTCCTCTGCAGATAATCAGAAGGAAGTCCCGCCTGAAAACCTCACTCACAGTCCCGGTTCTCCTGACCTTACTTCCTCATTTAACCCTTTATTGACGCCGTTTGTTTCATATTATTCAGTTCTATATTGAGGTCAGTCTGAAAAAACAATAATTCTCACTTCTTCAAGTATATGGAGTGGCTACCCCAAATCTTTTTTGTTGTTCTTGTGGTTTCTTCACAGATTGGCATAGTTGGCTGGATTTTTGCTGAAAATGACGGATGAACAAGACCTGAATTCGGTCCTTACAGGCATCGCTACTGAAATACAGAAACTCAATGTCCAGGTTGGAGAGTATTAAATGCAACTTGCAGAGTCAGAGGCACAATGCCAAGTACAAGTGACAGTTCAACAGGATAAGTCGTGAGCTCCATCCCAGGTACTCTCACCTTTACAAGATAATGATGATATTGAATCCTATTTTCTTATTTTTGAACACACTGCTGCTAGGCATCACTGGGAGTGAGTGGAGTGGACAAATATACTGGTGTTGTTCCTGAAGGGGGAAGCTCAGTGGACCTACTATGACCTCGTGGCTGAGGCTGGCACTAATTATGACACCTTAAAGAAGAGATGTTGAAAAGCTACGGTGTGTCTGTGGATCAACAGGCGAGAATATGTCATTAGTGGCGATTCTACCAAGAGTGGCCATCCTGCTCATATGCCTTTGATATATAGGGCAAAGCAGGTTGCTGGATACGGCCAGATGTAAATGCCTCATAAAAAATCACTGAACAGGTTACATGCAACCTTTTGGCGAATGCCCTCCACAATTATCTCACCTAGTCAGTCTGTAGAGAAGCGTATAAAAATATAGAATCCCTTATAGATACCGTCAAGTGGCACAGAGCCAACTCACAAGCCGAGAGGACAGATTGGTCTGCATGTCCAACCCAGCCGCCACACAAAACCTGTGGCAAGAAACCACGGCCATTGTGGTTGGCACTGACACTACATCTTTGTTATATTTTTAATTTAAACAAACTCCAGCTTCCTTTAAATGGGAACAATGGAATGATGATTTCATAAAATTTGCTAAAAATGCAATCATTTTGGTAGATAGCCATCATACTCAACATCCCATGCCACAGTGTCTGCACTTTGTTTTGAAGAATGATCTTCTTTACTGGATAGCAGAATATAAGGAAGAGGTAAGAGTGTTGTTATTAGTCCCACAGACCTCCTGGCAGCAAGTCTGTGAACTTGCACACACTCACCCCATAGGCACCCACTTGCGAGCCGAAAAAACCCTGGAGCGTTTTAAGCTCCGATTTTATTGGCCTTGAATCATTTTGGGGCTTTCTGTCCGGAGTGTCAACTGCGACAGATTCCCAGGAGGGACTGTACGCCTTTGGTTCCCATTCCCCTTATTGATATCCTGTTTGAACATATTGGGGTGGATATTGTCAGACCCCTGTATCCCTCAGCTAGGCGACATAAATTTATAGTATCTTATTCCTCGTGGATTACATCAAATGGTATCTGGAGGCTGTCCCATTGTCTACAGCTAACGGTAAAAACATTGCACATTAATTAGTAGGGATATTTACGAGAGTCGGCATCCCCAAATAAGTCTTAATAGGACAGGGGATGCTTTTCACCTTGGAGACATTCGAGGAAGTAGCCATATGATTCAATACGAAGCATTTAAAAACCTCAGTATATCATCCTCAATCTGATATTTTAGTAGAGAGGTTTAACACTAGAATCCCTGAAACCTACGAAAAAACTTCTAATCCCAGGCCACTTTAAATCCCTTCACACCTGTCCATCAGCATCTTCTGTTTTGTAAATGTGTCAGTCAGCACAAGCAGCAAGCAGCCTGCTGTCCCATTCCGCCTAGAGCTGGAGCTCATCTCGGTAAAAAAGTTCTTCCAGCTCAAGTCTTCTTTATCTGCATGTGAGGTCCTTGAGTTTTATAAGGTAAATAATATATTGCTATTTGGAACAGATACATTTCTTGTGTGTTCTATATCTACAATGATCTCTGTAAGTGTAGGATGACAGGAAATGCGAGAAACACAAGAAATATTGAACAAATACCTAAAATAGAAACTTTTTTCATGTTATAGTACTAATAACAAAATTTTTACATGGAGTGTATAATGTGTGGAGAATGAAGTTCAAATATCAAGTAAACACTTTCACAAAAGGTACACACAAAACAAAACAAATGAAGAAAAAGAAATTGGGTTAAGGTAAAACGCGGATATGGTGCAGATCCAATCTCTTGGGTGGTGCGGCAGTAAGAACTGCTGACTGATAATCAAGAGGTCCTGGGATCGAATCTGGGCACCTTCCAGAATTACTATTTTGAGTAGGAACTGCTCTTATTGTTACTATTATACAATAAAAACATACATTTGATTTGAGTCTGTAACAGCCAGTGTAAATTTATGGTGCTTGTAAAGGTTAGCTTTTTTTTATGAGGATGAGGGTTCTACATTGGAGAAAGAGAAAAGAAACCCTCCCCGCAAGAAACGTCCACTCACATATAAGAACAACGCAGCTGTACCAGGCATAAAGGTAAAAGATGGCACCGTTTGGATGTAGCAACAGGTTGGGCGTCATCCTGCCAGTCAGTCTGCCCCACACGTGTCCTTCAAAGAAAAAGCAGGGCTTGTTTTCACTTGCAAATTACACCTTAACTTCAGCACCAGTTTGACAGCCAAACAGAAACAGGAACTGGAAACAGTCATCCTGTCAGTCCCGGAAGTGGTAAGCAAAACGTCAGGACCTCTCTGATCGTGACTTCACATAGTGACAGAACCTGGGGTATTCATCAGGAAGCGCCCATACCAACTACTGGAGATAAAATTTGCTGAAGTAGAGCTTGAGATCAAGTGCATGCTCAACTTAGGTGTAACAGAGGAAAGTCATGGATAACCTCTTTGAATAGCTTGATAAGGCGTAATATTAAGCCACCCTTGACATGACAAAGGAGCACTGGCAGGTTAATTTAATGCAATCCACAAAAGAAAAGACAGGCTTTAGCATCCCTAGCAGACACTGGTAGTATTGTCCTTCCATTTGAATTGCACAGGGCTCTGGCGACCTTCCAACGTCTGATAGATAGAGTGCTACGGCCCTACAATTCCTAAAGTATTGCCTATTTAGATGACATTGTCACCTATTCCAGCTCATGGATGGAAAACCTACACCTCAAAGTGGTGCTTCATACACTTCGTAAAGCTGGGTTTATACCCATCTCCAGTGGATGGTGGTTCATAAAGAGTTGAACCCATGATTCACAAGATAGTTTCTGGACCTCTAGCCTTATAGGTTTACGCTCATTGATCACTGGAGCTCTCTTCATGCCAATGGCAATGTTTTTTCTCGCAATCATGACCTGCCCATATGGACCACCCAACTTGATGGGTCTAAGCTGGGGGGGCGTGCTGGGGGGGGGCGTGTCACATACACACATACAATTAAGAGACAGTTTGTGGGCTCGCATAAGTGTGATTATCCACCAGAACAAGGGTTGGCACTGTCAGATAACATTTTCTCTCTTTCCTACTCTGAAGGAAATCCCTCCTGACAATGTCACTTCCAGTCTCGGCTCTCCTGACTTCACTTCTGGTCCCGGCTCTCATGGCCTCACTTCCTCATTTACCCCTTTATAAACGCCATTTTGTTTCATGTCATTTACTTCTGTTTTGAGCTTGGTCCGAAAAGACAACAATTATTTCACATTCTTATGTGAATATATGGTGGCTACCCCAAACCTTTTTTGTTGTTCTTATTGTTTCTTCACAACAGATATGAAGGAAATGGGGGGGGCCCCCCCCCACATCACTCCTGCTAGTAATTGTACCACACATACCACAATGACAGGAATGATTTGTTTGAAAACTAAGTTAAAAAGAAAAAAAGGCACATCAGCACATCACAGACACACATGTACAAGCTATATTCTGCTCTTTTTTGACTATATTAACAGTATTGATTATTAAACCAATGATAAATTACAGTATATAAAATCACTATTATATAAGTAGTATATATATTTTTGTAGAATTTTCTCAGGAGGTTCATCAACGCTGTGAAATCCCCCATTCACATAAATAAAGTCCAGTCGCCCATGTCCAGGGCCGCTCTACCATAATAGGCAAACTAGTTTTTGGGGTTGCCATTTTGGCAACTATCATAACACGTACAACTTGCAGGAAATTCAAAGGGACCACCCTCCTACTGTTTGATCTGTTGTACAACTCACGCAAGACTCCATGAGAGAACCAATCCCCACCTGCTCTTCCATACAATAACGTGTATAGGAATAGCCTTCAAAATTGTGCAGTTTGGGTGCAACATTTTCACTTTTGCCTAGGGCAGCTACAAAGCTAGAGTCAGTACTGCCTACTTCTGCTCACTACTCTTAGATTTTAGTTCTGTGCTGTAGAAAACTAAGTTGGGTCCCATACACAAGTAACACAAAAGTGAAACAGCACCTGTCCATGTTTAGAGGGATTGCTGGTAATGATGACCACCCAACTTCAGTCTACTAACTACCTGGTGCTCTGTTGCTGGGAATAATAAATCATGGCAATATGCTAGAAAAGTATTTCCCTGAAAAAACATAGTTTATTGTAACACTTATTATTTTGGGTTAGTAAGGGTACAGAAAACTTTCAATAATATGTGAATCAGCCCTGCAATATGTAAAACTAGCCAAAAAAAGGTGTGATTTCTTTAAATTTTAATTGCAGTTATAACTCTAAAATTGTATTTTTAGAAGAAAGTCCACATTAAAGTTTGCCGGCAACAGCTGGCAGGTATACCAGCTAGATAATTTAGAAGAAAATTCACATTATTTACAATGAATCAGCCACTTTAAGAACACTGGGATAATTGCTGTAGCAGGACAATTTGGCATGATGCAACTGCTAAGTGGGCAGCTAACTTTTCATAAAAAATGAAGCTACAAAAATGTCTGCAGAATTAATGAACTCTTGCTTCACTGGCGGAGGCAAAGATCAGGCAATTTTAAATCCTCACAGTTTCTCATCAATATTGCATTGACAAACTGCAAAGAAAAGCGAGGGAGAACAGATGACTCAGTCACTAAGCAAATGGGACAATAGAGAGACTCCACAATGAAAAGCTACCTATTGCTCTAAATATATACTGCTGACATATCTGAAGGGGATTTTTTATCTTTCCATGTTTTATCATTCTGCCCACGTGTCCCCAGGTAACTGAAACGAAAGATTTCCATCTGTTCTCCATACATAAGTTTTAAATGTTTAAAGAAGTATCAGTTGTATTGAGCTAAATTAGAGCGGCAGAGTTGAAAACGTAAAGCTGAGGATATTTTGCAAAGAACAGAAAGATAATGTCACCAGGTTATATGATTGGATTGGCTGTCACTACAAATAGGTAGCAATGTGGTTTTGATCATTCCAGTTTCAATTTTGAATTTATCTGACTGTATGGAGCAGTGTTCTTCTCTGAAGACATTTAGTCGGGTCTCACTGTGCCCATAGGTCAATGAGGTGGTGCTCTAGCTATGCATCGTTTTTGTGTTGTACCTTTCCTACACTAGAAATGGCTGATTAAACATTTTATGAACCAACATTATATGCAGTAGTGAGCGTGTCCAAAGGGCTTCTCACCTCCTGCTGTAGCTACTGAGCCACCTTCTCCCTTGCAGCTTAGCAGCTGACTTAGTTGGTAGCCTCGAGTGGCTATGCCAACATGTCAGCTCCTTTCTCGATATGCCACTTTGACTACTTCAAATATGTCCTTAAAATAAACTGGAAAAATTTTGTAAGTTACCTTTGGACAGTCATATTTTATATCATTTTGATCTCCTTTAGAAGTTAAAACACTATCTTCTAATGCAATAATTAGGACTGCCTTCACCACTATGAAAGACTCACTGGTCAAAAGCAAATACACAGTAATTGCTGCAAAACATGTACACTTAAAAATAGCTTTAAAGATTTATTTTTTTTTAAGTCGTGAATTTTTTTAGATTAAAGACGATCATTGTTTCTGACAAGTCTAATAATGGGAGGAAAAAAGGAGATGGAAATTTTACCCCCTGCTGTTCTACATACTCTTTATCTTTCCTTGTAAAGGTAGCAATTATAATAAACAAGAATTGATTGTCCACAAAAGCAAAACGGGGTTTGCTTTCACAAAGGTAAGGACTTGAAGGAAATGAGAAGAAAAAATATATAATTGCAAAGCAACTGCAGAGTATCAATTGGTAAATACTGGTGAGGTCTGCTATGCAACCACTTAGCACTGTTTTAAAGCAAAGAGCTATGGTTAAAATCACCTTTGCATTTTGGATAATTAAATAAAACACTTATCTTTAAAAAATAGTTAAATAGAATTTTTTTTTCTAGATGTGTTTATGTCAGAGGACAAATACTGAAATTTGTAAAAACCATTTAACAATTCCTCTATTTACAATTTTCCATCTCATATTACTACTCCATAAATGCTTAAACAAATGACACATATTTTCCTAAAATAAAATTATAATAATGATAATGCAATTAACAGTGCTATTGTGTGCTCTGAGTACACACGCCTGCTGTTGGAGACTAGCATTAAATGTCTAGTCAGTCTGAGGCATTACTTATTAGGTAGCTGAGACATTGAAAGAAATGTGTCATTTAAAATCCATTATAAATATTAATAAAAACAGCATCAGTTAGAGTGAAACACTCAAATGCAAATAAATGACCCTGTAGGTCAAAGGTCTTCAAGTTCAGTCCGAAGGGTCCACTCTGACAGCAGGTGATTATTTCAATTTCATTGAGTCATTCTAATTTCTAACAGATCTCATCATGTAGCTAGGTGGCCCTTTTTTCTTCCCTTATTCTACATTTTGGAAAAGCATATAAACTTGTAATAAATGGTAACTACTAAATAAATAATAACTACTAACCAAATAATAATAACTTCCATTAATGTTTTAATAGCAAAGAAAGTCCCACCAAAAGATGACTGACACCACAGCCCTCCTCACTCCTGCCCTAACACCACAAATCAGGTAAAAAGAGACCTCTGTACCTCATGATGTTAATGAGATACATCTTACGCCTGCAACTTAAAATGACAAAAAATATCTATTAAACAGCGCTTTTCCAACAAGAACTCCAGTTTTTTTTTTTTTATGCCCTTCATATTTTTAATCACACTTGGTAGAGGTCAAATATGTAAAGTTCAAATGGAACATGCCCAAGAGACACAAGAGCTGTGACCAAAAAGTTGTTGGTGCCTGTCATGGTACGAAGCCAAAGACCTGTTGGTAGACACCAGAATTATGTAAACTGTTAAGCTGATTTAATGTGACTTCTGTTCAGTGGTAGGAGGGTTTCCAGATTTCATTGAGAGGTACTGACATGCCAAAAATGTAGTAGCTGTGGAAGTGGCCAAAGCAAAAATTCATGTGTAGTTGGAATTTGGTGAAGCCATAGAGAATGACTGTCAGTAATCAATTACCTGGAAAGGGTAAGAAGTACTTTGCTCAGGCTTTTCTCAGCAAGAGTGAGCAATGTTATGGTGGTGATAGAGAGTAGGACTTTAGGGATCTTCATTTCTCAACAATGTTATTTTACACAATCCAGGTGAATAGGATGGACGGGCATGTTGGGCTGAATGGCCTATTCTTGTTACATTTATTCCTTTGTTGCCACTGTGAATATCATTCAGATGTGGAAAGAGCAGTTAAAGAACTCCTTCTCCTAATAGAAATGCCATCCTCAAAGGATACAGTGCAAGATTAACCTCATCAAGTTTTGTCCATCTCTGCGGCTGTGGTTCTAGCATTAATTAAAAAGTTTCATAATGTTAAGGCTGCAAGGGCTGATCAGAAACTGGGATAGCACTGGATATTGTGCCACTGGTTAACTTGTTAAAGTTAGTGGAAATACCTTACGATTGGTACTCTTCATTTCAAAATATGGGACAAGAAAGTGTGTTCCAGCTACTGATGAATCACATCTTCCAGCTTTCCTAGGAGAACCCATGCCTAGGCTAATGGAAGTAGAACATGATCAAAATCTGAACCACAGACTAGGAGGAGCAATTTGAAATCCATCCAAACTCCGGAACTGCAGACCATCTCTTTATCCTTGAAGGATACCAGAATGATAATAGGAGTGTACCAATTCTGTCTAAATGCGGATTGTGGACAAGAACAAAAGCATCTCCTTAGACTGTGATCTCTTTTATTCACTAAAACGATTCTCAGCAGATTCGTCAGGGTCTTACTCAGGAATAAGGGAAGAGGTGAACAATAAATAAATGCAGCAGGAGCAATAATACAAACATTGTAGCAGATAGTGGTGATGAAGTGACAGCTTAGTCCATAGATGCCACTGTCAATTTACTGGTCATTCCCATCCTCATCTTTGATCATGGACTGTGGGTATTGACTAAAAGAATGAGATCACATAAGCCGCTGAAATGAGGTTCCTGTTCAGGGTTTCTGTGCTCAATTTGTGCAACAACTTGAGGAGCCCAGCAAGCCTTGGTAACCACAGAGTACAACCACTGCTTCAAAAGTTTGTGAGATGACATTTAGGATGGTTTAGACAAGTAATTGGAATGTATCTGGTTGTCTCCAACAGGAAGCATACACATCCCTGCCTACTGAAAGAAGACCAAGGGACAGACCCAGGACATGCTGGAGAGGTTGTATTACTCAACTAATCCAAGGATCATTTCTGTTTTTCCTTGGGAAAGGGTGGCCTGATCATTTCAGCTTAGCATGTTGCTACTGCAGCTCTTACCAGGAAAAGCAGAATTAAAAATGATGATGATGAGGTGCAATATTTTAAATAGGTGAAGCTGCAACCTCTAAAGTATCCTAGATTATGAATAAATGAAACAAAAAATGTCTTTATTGGTGAGTGAATTCTTAAAAGATTACTTTTGATTTTTGTATTCTGGCTAGTGTTTACTTAGACCAAATTGCAGAGATCTGTTTTCACTTTGACATTAAAACAGTCTTTTTCTGTTGATACATGTCAGAAAAGACAAATTAAATCCACTGTGATTCATTGTTGTATAACAATAAAAAAAATAAAAATTCCTGGTTGAATACTTTTTATAGGCACTGTATCTATTAATACTAAAACAGCAATTGAGTGAGAGCATTGCATAAAATACCATAATAAATTGCTATATCACATTAAATGGAGATCAGGATTGTATTACATGTTAAACTGTAGGCTGCCAAAGACCATTTCAACATACTAAATATACCATGCTAGTGATGCTAAAATAAGCTATGGTTTCTTGTCACACTTTATTGGAAAAACACATTAAAAATGGAGCAATTATTATTATTATTATTATTATTATTATTATTATTATTATCGCCACCCTACTGTCAGCACACTAACATACGTTGGTGCATTCACCAGAGGTCAACAAGACTTCTCGGGCTTTGAACTCAGATTCTTATTGTTGTTGTTGTTGTTGTTGTTGTTGTTGTTGTTGTTAATATTATTATTATTATTATTAGGACAGCAGAATGGCACAGCAGATCATTTTTCCTCATAACATTTCTGGTTCAGTTCATAGCTAGGATGCCTTAAGAAAGGACTTTCTTCATATGCATGATTTTCCTTTAGCATCAACTTGTTTAATCAATCATTGGTTTAAATAGCATCATTAAAAGCAAGTTCCACAACCAAAATACAATGTAGTGAAAAATATTTAATTGAACAAAAATATGTGATTTAGTTTAGTTGATGTCTTTAAATATGGTGAGTGGACATATGCATAATTGTAACTTGGGATGGATTGGCATTTCTTCCTTGTCTTGTACCTGCTGCTATATTAAGTTCAGATTTTGCAATGGAAAATGCATATTTAAACATTGGATGGATATTTCAAATATGAGATTAAATAATATTAACTAAGGCTGCCTCCTTCTGTGACACTGTAGAGAAGTTCAAGCAAAAGACAACATAAATCGTCTTCGCACAGCGCCTCCACAGCCAGTTTCGGCACAATACAGCATGTGTTTTTTAAACTGTTTTATTTGTCCTTTCAGTAACTCATGAATATATTAATTCAGTGAGTCTGAAAATGAAATATATGAGTAGGCTGTGTGGCAAGCGGCCCGGACACAGACAGGTAGACATTGTTATAATCACCCAACACACGCTTTATTTACAAACACTCTATTTACAAGGTGCACACAACCCCAAAACTCCCCCAAAGTCCAGGCCTCTGCAAAATGCCTCACTCTCTTCAGGCCTCCTCTGTTCCACTCCTCCTGAACTCTGTCCTTCTCCTCTCTCAACTCCAGCCACTGAACAGAGGGAGGCAGCCCCTTTTATTCCTACCTGGACGTGCTCGAGGTGCTTCCCAATAATCTTCTGCCAGCACTCCCCAGTGTGGCAGAAGTACAGGATGCACACGCAGAAGCACTCCGGGTGTCCCTGGTCTTCCTTCCCCCAGCACTTATGGGTGTGGCAGAAGTGCTGAGGGCCAGGGCTCCTCAGGCATAGGGGTGCCCCCTGGCAGTGACCACGGGTCCCTATAGGGTTGAGCTTCCATGCTCAGTTCCCGTGGTCCCCACAATCACCAGGGCAGTCGCCCCCTCGTGGTCTGAAGAAGGCGTAAGCCCTCCTCCGGTCCTCCTGGGCGTCCTGGCTGGGAACCACCCCCAGCCACTTGCAACAGCTGAAAAAAGATTTGTGGTATCTGGTACACAGAAAATCTAAAATAATTTTCTGAAGTATTCAAATAATTTAGCCTTGCTTAAAATGATCTACATGGTCGCTACTGCAGCTGACATGCACTATGCTGCTTCTCAAGTCAGAAGAAAAATGAAAAATAGATAACTGATTATCTAACTCTTTCAGCATTTTTCTGCCCTTTTGTACAACTGTGATACTAGGGATTTTATTAATATGAATTCAGGATTTACCAGAGGTTCCTTTATTCAGTTGAATAGTTTCATTTTTTTCACTATGCATTTATTTATTCATCTATGCAATACCATTTCTTATTATATTAAATGCATTTACATAGCCATCCCATGAGAGCTATATCTCAAATAATACATTCTCCGTTATTAGTTCATGTGGGTGGCTTCTGCTTTTTTATGATTAATGATTCCTTTTGTGAATACACTGAGTTGAACTGTATGATTTATAGCTGTAAATAACTAAAGAAAAATGTATCTGCATTTAAAAATATAAATAAGAAATTATGGGTGTCACAAATGTTAACTTTCAAACTGGATGGGACCATTAATTTATCTCAAACAAACATTACAATCATACAATCTTAGCATGTAAAAACATATAATTTCTGAATCATAGCAGGGACAATTTATGTCCCTCCACATACATTGTAAAATAATACAACTCATGGTAAAAATCATAGTTTTAGAAATTGTTGTTCCTCAGCTTCTGTTCAGACTTTCAAAATGTTGATAGGCACCACTGTTCAGATTTGCCTTACAGATATGCTGTCTGAGTTTGGAGGTTTGTCATTTTATAGTCAGAGTTCAACTTCTCATGGAAGGCACAGCTTCTCTGATGTTAAAACTTTAAACTGAATGTCAACATGCTTGACTGCACTACTTATGTATGTATTGTAAAGAGACAAAGGCACAAGTTAAAGGGTCTGTGGCACCTGAAGGCAAACCCCGTATATTGAGGTTGCAAAAAAGGTGTAAAATAAAATGTATGTTAAAGTTCAAGATGTCAACTTCATTAAATTCGGACAGTCTGCCCAAGATGGTGTTGCTTCCTCTTATGCTGGATTCTGGGAGGAAGAGGCGGCTCCAGGTGCTCTGACCCCAGAAGTGACGTCAGAGTGGGAGAGGTGTCAATCTTCCTTTCTGCAGATGGGGAAATAGAAGAAAATGTTATTAGACAGTGCCCCCTCATGTCTTGGTGATAAATTGTACTCACATAGGCCTTTAGGTTGTTCCCCAAGCACAAGCATGTGACAATATTTAAAATGCTAAGGTCTGCCTATCTGTCACACAATTGCTCATGATATAGACTACAACCTTGATCTTGGTCTTAATCGAAAGCTATGACCTGATATGTGCTGATCAATCAATCAATCACTCAATCAAAATTTGAAGTAATTATAACCTTGGGAAAGTGAGCTGGATTTGTGTTTTTATTATGACAAACTGATAAAAGGGTGGCATGGAAGGAAGAAAAAGGAGTGTGGTACCATCTGCTGAATGTGAAGATGATTATGTGATAGAAAGAAGAAGAATGACAGCTGCAGAATCCACTGACCCTCAAGCACCTACAGATCAGCAACCTGCTGGTACTTGAAAAATGCTGGGACTTAATTGAAAGCTTATGACCTAATTAGTTTTGACAAGTCAAAAAAATGTCAGCTCACAGCAAACTTGAAAAAGCAAAGCGATTGACAAAGCAACATGACAGAAAAAAGCGGCACCATGTGCTGAGTGTGTTACTGGTGAGCAGAAAAGTTTATTGTAATAAATACTCACTCCTCCCACAAATATTGTATTTATTGATCATCGACTATGACAAAGAACTACGTAATAGGAAGAGGGAAAGAAGAACACCGACATTTGCTACATCTTCTTGGTGAAAATAAAACACTGTCTTGCAAAAATGGAAAGTTCACTTTGCTCTATATGAACCATCTTTAATTGTGGACCAGGTGTCCATGGGTTTCCCAGTCTCATATGAACATGGGATCCTATCAAGATATCCATCTATCTTCTTAACACTAGAATCCCTGAAGCCTACAAAAAAACTCGTAATCCTGGCCCACCTTAAATCCCTTCGCACCTCTCCATCAGCATTTTTTGTTTTGTAAATGAGTCGATCAGCACAAGCAGCAAGCAGGCTGCTATCCTCCAAGAACTTTCCAGACAGTTGCATATTCAATCACAAGGAACATTACATGTATTGCATTAATCATGGCATTTCTAAAATTCTGTTAATGTAACTGATGCTCACAATTCATTTTTTCATATACTGTACATTTAACATTCCAAAATTAAATAAAGAAAAACGACTGTGGGCACATACTGCACAGAACTGATGCAGAGAAAATGCAACATTATCATGTGAATATACATGCGGGTCTTAATCATATGACACATGCTGAAGCTTATTGTAGCAGATATACCCATTGAAATTTGTCAGCACCACAAAACAGGGACCTGGGGGACAGATTATGAAGTCTTTATGTATACACTGTATATTATTATTGCAATTGCTCTATCTGTCTCACAGGTATACAAAATGCAAGGTGTGCCTCAAAATGGGTTTCTACTTACAAGTGGTGGGATTAAAATTTTACAACAAATTTTATATGATTTAACATTTACTTTTTTAAATGGACAAGAGAAGAAACTTTTTGGCCACCATCATTTCTTTTAAAGTGAAGAAATGCGATAAATAAATAAAAATAAAAATAAATATAATTTTTAAAATAGGTCTATATCTCTTCTCTGAATACTTAATAGTTTTAATAGAAAATAAATAATTTTTTATAATGATGTCTTTTTTATATAAATATACAGTACAGTACATAATCTCTATTCATGGGACCTTTATAGAGCATTTAGATGCAGTATTCAGTAGTTATTGAATCATCATAGTAAAAATAATTGCTGATACCTCACTGAACAGTTAAGAAGTATATTTAATGTAAGCGCAAGGCATGATGGTGCAGGAGTTACCACTGTAGCTTTATAGCTCCAGGACACCGAGTTTGTGTGGAGCTAGCATGTTTCTCCTCTGTACAACTGGTCTTTATTTTGTGCATTCCTGTTTTTCCTCTTGAACATGTGTGCCTTGCAATAGATTGGCACTAGTTTATCAAAAAATATGTTCTTCATAACCTTTACCTTAAGTGGGCTTAAAATGGGTAGAAAATACAAATGACACCAATGCTTACTCCAAACGTCTGTATTTTCTGAGCACATTACCACCTCTAGTGAATCTATATTTATACCTCTCAGCTCCAAGACCAATTAGTTTGATGAAAGTGCATCCATTTTAAGGGATCATATAACAACAAAGTGTTACTCATGGTTCTGATATACACAAAAATATTGTCTATTAATGCCAGCCTCATAACAAAATGCATTCAACAAGAAGTGGTCACTATCTGGCCAAACCCATATCTACACTGGTAACATTCTCCTGCACAAATAAATGAGCAGGAACTGCATCTTATTTAGAGACACCTTCAGCTATTATTGTTTACTGTAAAGACTCTACATAATTCTTTTCAGGCCTCATTCCATTAAGGTTTATTCTCCTCCACCATTCTCTGGTTATGTCCTGGTAATCTGCACAAAATTTGAACTTTCTCAAAACGTCACAGTTGCTGAAGATATTTTAGAAAAAAGAGCAAAACGTTCCTTTTCTACACCTAACCTCTTTTTTGCTGACCTGCAGTATAACTATATGTGTCATCTACCACCTGTTATAATCAGTTTGTTATAATATTATGTTTAATGTCACTGTCTCTATGCACACTGTTATGGATTCATTCGTACAGGCAGACCAAGTATGGTACACAGGGACTAGGCTGCTTTTAGAAACCATTAGCCTAGCAGTTTGGAGAATGGGACAAACTGCAGTGTGAGCATTGTACTATTCCTGAGATGAAA
>JANRMT010062856.1:62918917-62989705 GCA_026402145.1 Polypterus bichir lapradei | reverse complement strand
TTGAAGCTGTCGGGTGGAAGATTATGTCATCCGTCCGGAAAATCCTTTCAGCGTGGTGATGAAAGATGGCAGACTGCATAGATCAAGACTCCCACACCTTGATAGAGTCTGTCATAATCTTCCCATCTGTAACCGCATAAAACCGTCAGTAAAGTAAGCTAAAGTATATCTTTTTCTCTCATGTAATTTTTGTACCGCCGTAATCACGATGGGAGGGATATCGCCTTTTCTGTCATATTTCTATATTTTTCGGTTACTTAACATGCCGCAATTTCAAAAGAACACATTTCCGGAGAGCTAATGCCTCCTAAGGAAACACCACCTATACATGTTGAGTCTCTTATGGAGTTGATTTCAATGTGCTCTTGAGAAAGAAAGAGATTTGGGTAGTTACTAATAGAGTCTGAATGAGAAATCTTCAGAGGAAGATAATTGATGTCAGTTCCAGGTTACCTACAGCTTTGTCCTTTCACCCACCTAAACAAGATCAAAGAAGCAAGAGGGAGGGGAGTGAAGGTGGGCATTATTATCTATGCTATTTATTATATATTGTGATGGATGGCCACAATCATTACCTGGCCGGGATGCCAGCTGGATGGAAGGATGGTACATCCACAAGGCACTACGTTCCTGGGATGACAGAGGGCAGCCCTCCTGGGTGGCTGTGGCACCACAGATTTCCTGCATGGCACGCTAAGAGTTTAGCACAGCCCTGTTAGGATCCATGGGGACTGCCAAGGGGAGCTGTAGAACACTACTTTGGGTTTCCATCACACCTGGGAATGATTCCAGTTAACCTTGATAAGCCACCTGGAGCAATCCCAGGTATAACATAAAAGGAGCCACCTCACTCCATTCAGGAAGCCAGAGTCAGGAGGCAGAGGGACAAAGCTTGCCAGTGGAGGAGGGGAGGCAGAAGTGAGAGGGAAAGGAAGGACTATGTATTTGGTGGTGTATTGTACAGTGCTGCTGTGGCGAGCAAGGGAAAAGTGCTCCCTCCAATTGTAAATAAACGTGTGTTGTGCTAGTACTCATGTCTCTGCCTGCCTGAGTCAGGTTTGGGGCAGCTGGAGCGCTCCCGGTTTCCACAATATGTTATGCACTTACAGGGGTGTCCCACGCTGCCTGGGGCTGGAGCACCAACTAAATGTCACAAAACACAGCCTATTTTTTGTTTCCCCATCTATAAATGGTAAATCTTCAATGATTTCATGGTGTGGATTTGCAATCAGACAAAGAAGCAATTTGCTCAGCGCATTGCGTAACTTTTGTAACAAAATATAACCTGTGATCTTATCCTGTGCAAATGCGGAATCTGTGCAAGATATATCAGAAATAAATTTAACGATGTGGACGTTCAAAACAGACAAACCCACACACACTCACACACACATAGCTTTATACATTAGTATAGTGGAAGACTGGTGATACATGGAAAACAATACAAAACACTATTTTAAAATTCAGATAATTCCAAAGTGTTGGACTTTTGTGCCATTCTTTCCTTTTTTAAGTATGGATCCATATTTCCACTTGAAGTTTTATATACTATATACTTAGCTGGCTGGTAGTCTCAAAGCAGGGAAACGATTTTGAGGTTATCTTAAAATTGCAACAACAAACAAGTGAAACATATAAATGTAATATAAAGTTCAGCATCTCTCTTTCGCACATTCATATTTCTAAAGCTAGATTACATATACGGAACTAATAAAGAAAAAAACTGTAAAAACAAAAAATAATATAAATTAAGAAAATAAAGAGTTCCAGCCTGGATACTCCATTTATTTACAAGAGTCAGAAAGGCAAAATGTGGGTATGGATGCTACGAGATTAGATGGTGAAATGATAGTGGCATCCTGGAAGGAGCTGAGCTGCAGGTGTAATGTCTCTGGGTTAAGACTTCTACTTCTGGTGAGTGGTTCTCAGATTTGTGAGATGCAGTGACACTATGTCATGAACTGTGTTACCACAATGCCATGTCCCCTGGTGCATAATTGAAACAATCCCAGTAGGAGACTCACTAGGCTGTTGTGTGCTTCAAAACTCAAACATATACTGAAATCTGAGTTATGAAGTGTATCGAATAAAAAAAAACACCTTTTAAACTTACCTGGAGACATACCTGATTAAAATACAGTATATGATACCAAAAACAATTCTCAAATTAAATCATAAAATAGTCCTAGTGTTCAAATTTAAAACCAAATGTCTAGACTGGGGTTAAAGAAGGCATAATCCATACTGCCAACAAATATTGTCTTTCATATGAATTTTTGTTTTACTTGACCTCCAGGTCACGAGATGAAAATATTCAGAAGGGTAATGTCACAGCTGACTACTTATCAATCATTCCTAAGCATATAAAACACACTTGAGTCATTTTTTAAGCAGCCGCAGGGAGATAAAATGTAGAGAGCAGCATGTGGTAGAAAAGCTGTAACAGGCCTATCACCTGCCTGAAAATTGAAGGCTAAAACAGCAGCTCAAAAAGGCTTGCTTCAGCCCCAAATCTGTGCAGTCAGCAGTGCCACCTGCCCAATTTAATTAGTCTTGTAAAGTAAATAAACACCACAAAGCTGAAAACAACAAAAAATGCTAAAAATAAAAATGAATTGAAAAAAGCAAAATACGGGTGATAAAACTGCTTCTAAATTTCAGAAAATTAGAGCCTGGCAGAATAGCTGTTCTATAGTGTCCCAAAATGACCAAGGAACACCATGGAAAAATGTCAAGATGATCTCTCTTGATACAGAAAATATGCTGTCAGTATCTAGAACATAGCAAAGCCTGCTTCCTATGATGTCACCTCCGGATATTCCTGTTCACCTTGCCTGAATGCTGTCAATAGAAAGGCATAAGAACAGCCAAGCATAAATCTCTCTGGCATAGAAGAAGAGATGGGAATAAGGGATGATTCTAATTTGACTGGGTAAAGTTAACTGACAAGTTTGATGATGCCTGAGCCTTTGGCCTCAGCACTTTTCATTCACTGTGCACCTTGTAGTTCATGTATCGAATAATCACTAGAAAGAGGGAGAGACACAGACACCAAAATAGTATGTAAAAATATTAAAAAGTATTTATTCCAATTTGTGAACACAATTCCAAGTTCCAATATTGCACAATTCAGTGTGATGTGCTTTCACCCTCTATTAACATAATCAGAGCCATCAAGCATTTGAGTAAAACAGATGACAAGTTTGTAACTTACTCAGAACCTCGACTCCTTAGAGAAATTCAGAGAATTCCCACCCAACAATTAGCTCAACAGAAAGATTCAGATTTCTGACTGCATTCCATAATACAATTTGAAGGACTCCTCATCAGGTACTGCCCCTTCTCTCCAACACAGAATTATCTGAACAATCTGAAGACAAATGACTTGAAGACAAAAAAACAAGAATAACAAGCTGACTACATGAAGAAAAGACAGGAAGACGAATGACACAAGCTAATATTAGCAATCCTGCTTTATGCAATCTCGTGGTAGCTACAGCCAATCATTGGCCTACATGACACCTTTCCCCACTAAGAGATGCACCCATTGCCACCTCAAGCCCCTTTTATCTCTTATAATAACGAACATAGACTCACATACATTCACATGTCAAATATGTGAGCAGAACCGCAGCTGAAACAACTTTACTAAACTTCATTTTGGTAACTTTCTTTCTTTGCTTTAACTTATTGCCCAATCACTATTCTTGCTGTCAGCTAACCAAGCTCTTCTTCTCTCACTGCAGCAATAACATGACAAGACATTAGTACCTCTGATCTCTCATGCATGTGTGCAGCCCAGCCAACATCCCCTGAAACTGCACTACCGCCTGTACGTACTGTACTTCCTCCTGTAGTTCACCTCTATGCAGTCTACCACTCATTTGTTACTGACACCTTCATAGCACTACCTCATTTCATTGAGGTAAGGTCAGTGTCGCTGCATTTACCCAAAATCACAAAAGTTCTGCAGCTTCAGTATGCTTCATGGGATTCGGGCAAAAGCTCGACACGTTAAAATTACTCCACAGACAAAATATCTTTGTTTTAAAATCTTTAGTAAAAATTCAAAGTAAAACAGTTCACAGAAAAATAGAGAGGAGGATTAGTATTGCAAAGAAAAGAAAAAATCTTGTTTAAGAAAAATTCTGTTTAAAGCTTATAAACTTTGTTTCCTTTCTTTAAGTTTGCTTATACAGCTGAACCATTTCTAAACGGTCAGAAAACTGTGTGCTTATCCCATTTTCATACTGTAAATGGGTCTTTCAACAACAACATTTATTTATATAGCACATTTTCATACAAATAATGTAGCTCAAAGTGCTTTCAGACCCTGCTAGCACTGGGATCTATCTATTCTAAACAACAACTGACTTAACTAACACATTGTATCTCAGATATTGCTAGAAAGTTCCATCTCATATTAACTTACAGGGTGTAAAAGACTATACCGTTGCCTAGGGCTATGAAAGAAAATTATATTCTATTCAAATTAAGCACGTACTAATATGAGTTTAACTTAAAGCATTAACTTTCTAAGATTGATTCTTACAGTCAGAGAAACTATTTACACAAAGAAAAAAGGTAAAAGATATAAATAATCTCTCTCTTAGGCTATATCTAAACCCATGACATGGTTTGTTACAACATGCACTAAAGATCTATTACCACCCACTATAATGTAGAGCAAACTGTTACAAAAGAACCCACATTTTCAAGTTTTCAAGTGGATAGTCAGAACTTGATGAACCATACTACATTGTAGTGGTTTGCAGCAATGTCCAACAGCTATTTTTTGTATACTACAATGGACTTCTTCATTTTGATTTACTACAGTAAGTGCAATTTCAGCTTCATATAATACAGTTAATATCTGGTGCAACTGTGAAAATAGAAGAGACAGAAAGAACCAGCGGTTCCTGTTCAAAAATATATCAAACAGGAATATTGCAGTAGAAGAACATATATAATTATGTATTTGGCCCAATAATCAATCCAATTACAAAGAAATTTAGATGCATACTGTACCAACAAAGGTACTGTTCCGGTTTCTGACTTATTTTCCCTATTTGACCATTAGATTGTGGATGATAGCCAGAGGAGAATTAAATTTTTGTTCCAGGTTTGGAACAGAATGCTTTCCAAAATTGCAAAACAAATTGGGAACCCCTGTCTGAAATTATAGAAGCTGGAAAGCTCTGAATTTATAAAATTTTGGGAAGGTATGTCTAGTGTCTATCATTTTACTGAGGTAGCTTTAGTACGTCTTTCATGTTATATGTTCTGAAACAGTCACCAATGCAAATTCCAATGTTTAAATCAGGACAATAGAAGTGTATTTCTTTGTGCATTTTTCTTATAACATTTTTCTTTTGTTTGCAAATGAGAAAGTAGATTGTCAGTGTCTGATTCCCATGATCAATGTTGCCCATTGTGTTATTGTAGGCTTCCACAGCGCAAGGCTCAGGGAGTTTCAGATTTCCCTTGACACAAAAACTGATAGCTGCTGCATTGTGAACAGTGATTAGGAGGATAACATCTTTCATGTCCTTCCAATTGATTGCAATCACCTTGCCTTTTTCGTTACTCAGCTACTTACTCATGCTGAAGCTTCATACAGCTAATGTCACCAGACATATCACAGCAGTTCGATCATGCTGTAGGCATCAGTTTCAGTATCCATGTCAACATCTGATGACCAGTTCACATTGTCATCACTATTGCTTGATTCAACTAATCGTTCAGTTTCAGTTTGTTCTAAAACTGGAATTACAGCTCTTCATTTACACGTTATTGTGTTTTTTTGCTTAGAGCCACCGCCTCCCTCATGAATATTAATGAGTTACCATGGAGAGGGAGAACAAAATATAGTAATAGAAATATTCATCTTTATCTGCTAGTGGGCAGTAGAATACTACAGGTTAACTGAAATCAGACTTGGAATTAAACATTTTTACATGGATTTCTGAACCAGAGAGAGGCTTGGGGTTAATGCCAAGGAAGTTAATTTACTAAGCACAAAGTACCCCTGTGCCCTTAAAAATGCCATTTTAACTATTTCCTGTGGATGTCAATAGGTATGAAATGGAGCGTACTGTCAGATTGCCTTGTGGTATACAAACCTTGTACATACTGTGTTTGTTTTAGCCTGTGAAGGATACTCTGCACCAAGAGTATCAGCATAACATTTCCAGTAAGGAAAGTAATCCACATGCAGGTCAACATAAATGTGGTCATTAGTTAAGCTGTCTCTAATATGGTTTATTATTTCACTTTCAGAAAATTGCCTTCTAATCCAGGGTGTCAGACTCTTAAATGCCATTTAATCAATTACTGTATGTATTGTAGAACAGAGATGGTCATGAAAAGAGCTGGTGTCCCAATCTGTGAATCACCATTTAATAAAAGATTGAAAAAATGAAAAAGTGGGAGAAGTCAAAATGAAAAGGAATGATTGTTTATCTTACGTTATAGAATTTTTCTTGAGCTTCTGAGTTGTTCTGTCCAGAATGTCTGCTAGTCAAGTAACACCGGACATCCAGACTGGCAAATCTTTATAGCTCAGGAAATGGAAAAGGCTTCAGGAAAGATTTATTCTTGCCTGAAGATGGTAACAGAAATTCAACTACAGAGTCACCACAACCTCTTCAAAATGTCCCTTCAAAATGGTACCAGTAACCCAGTCCAACCAGGCTTTTACAAGGGTTTTCCTGTGAGTAGTGCTGTAGTTTTGAGAATCAGGAAACCTCGGACATCACACTGACAAAACTGATTTATTATTATTTTTTTTTATCTTAGGTACATTTTTACTGTTCATTTGTTGTGAATATTCTTAAAGCTTTATTTTCAAGGAGCATAATAGTATTTTTTTTCTTATTCAGTTTTAAATAAGTCACCATTTTACAGAGTCACAGAATTTTTTGTGGTAGTTGCTAGAACAGAATCTACCATTTCTAAGGAATTTCTCCAAAGAAGGCTCTGCTATAAAATTTGGCACAAGACTTACAGCACTCTACCCAAGATTACGGATAAATTCTGTTAGTCTTCAATAGTATTAGGTATTCTAATGAACAACTCACAGCTTCCCACTTCTTGAGTTAATTAGTAGCCTTAACATTTTGGTTCTGGTGACTTTCTCACAGTTTTGAAAATGACTCTTGCCAAATGTTGTTTTAACTTCACTTCATGTTGTTCCAGCTTCTTGAAAATGTGTATATGTCCCAACCTGCTTTCAACAACAAATTTGCAGTTGTTCACAAACCACTGTGGTAGAAAATAATAGGAAGAAATCAGATGGAATGAAAAAAGTAGGTATTGTGAATCTGTGCAATAAACACTTTGAGTATTTGCAACTGGCCTAAAAAGTATGAAGACTTCTTATTCGTATTTTCTCAAAATTGTTCTCATAAGTCTGCAATATGCACTTTAATCACATGGATTGATTAAGTTGTCATTTTTAATGATGGAGCAGAGGAGTAAATAATGGAAAAATGTGTTTTTGTCCCAAACATTATGGAGGGCACTGTTAATGTTAGGTACTGTCTAAAAAAAGCCAAGAAAATCATCTATGACTTCATTCGTCCAAGTCATGAACTGTTCATATTTTTACCTTCAGGTAGATGATATCTGAGCAGCCAGGCTTCAAAACAGCTTCTTCCCTCAAGCTGTTAAGATGCTGCACTCTGTATAGTGGCTGGTACTAACCCTTATCAACACTTCATTATTACCCAACATTCGTGCTGCTCTTCCTTCATCCCTATATTCCACCGCACCAAAACTAATTTGTGTTATTAGCATGCATTGTGCAGTATATGTCTAATTGGTTACTTATGTAATGAGTTTATTTTGTACAATGTGTGACTGCTGAATTGATATTGAAATGAATTTATTATGTGCTTACTCAATTTGGATTCAATTAATATTGTTCTACCACTGTGGACTATGCACATAATTTTTTTATTCACCAGTACATTATGTTAACTGATGTGAGAGTAAAGTGACTTGACTTGAAAATATAGAGCTAGTTTTTGAGCAGCACTATAGTAAGGTGGTTAATGCTGCTGTTTACTGACACAATGTCTTGGATTGAAATCCAGTGTCTCATCACCCAACATATGGAGTCTGCATGCTCTTCTTGTCTCTATGTTGGTTTTTCTTCACTTCTGATTTTGTGTTGGGTAAATAACATGACAAATCTGAATTGACCTCAGTGGGTGTTGGCACGTGTGTGTGTGTGTGTGTGTGCATTGTGGTGGCTGGCATCCTATGGTTGTGTGCTGACTTGCTGCCAGATTAGGCTCTGAAGCCCCACAGCTCTAAACTGGATTAAGTGGACTCGAGAATGCATGTATGTATGTTAGTCTACTGCATATGCTTTTGTTTTGATTTGTTTTTGAGTTTCACTTGATTTACAATTTAATACACAGATCCTGTGAGTGCTATTGGCATGTTTGGCAGTTTTCATAGCAGTTGGTTTTATTCTGTGCAAAGATATACATGCCTCTCCCAGTGAACTTTCAGCAGTAGTCCCCAGCTGCAGTGTCATTGCAATATTTTTACTCACTTTAGGTCAAAACACAAAATCTCAAATTTACTTCCTTAGAATGCAACTGCAAATTGGCAATGTTTGATGTTGTATGGTATGTGATAGAGGTTGATATACTAAATAATGCTCATTCAACAGAATCTGGCACAAAAGACAATGAAATGTCAACAAGATAAATATAACCTTTAAAACAGTCTGAGGGATATAGAGCCTATGTACTTGAATTAATTATCTGACCTATTAGATTGTTTCAGATTATGTGCTGCCAAAAATGTAAGCATAAATCTCAGCCTTTGTTATGGTCCATAAATCTAAACGTAAAGAAGGTATTATATATTTGTTTGAAGGCCTCTACTACCTCCCCCCAAAAGAAAAAAAAATTGCTAAAATAAACTTTCCTTGCTTCCCAGTCATTTGTTAAAATAGCTTAGCTTGTACTTGGCAGCTATAGGTGAAGCTTTGCAATCAAAACCTGGTCTTTAGAGGTTTCCTTTATGAACAAAATGACTTTTTCATTGTATTTCAAATCTGGAGGCCTGTTGTGAAAGTAGTAGTCCCAAATGGAACCTGTGGGAAATCAATAGAAAATCAAGCAGTTATTCAGTCAGATTCACAAGAGCAGCCAGGTAAGGCGGCAAAGAGCAACGCAAAGAGCGATACTCTACTCCCCTCCAACCCCCCCGCCACCGCTTCTCCAAATGCTGATTATCACAGAGGCAGAACAATTCAGTCATGACCTGATTCTCCAAAAACTTGATAATATATCTTGCCTGTTGAAACTCATGTTTAACTTCATTTAACCTGACATATTTTTTGATTTTTTTTTTCACTTGTTAAACCCATCATTGTAAATAAATGGTCCCTTTTATTAGTCGGAGAAAATTACAGCAAGCTCCACAAATAGCTGTGACAGAGGGAAAGATATACTGTTGATCTGAAGAGGACAAAACAGTAATTTGTTAAACAAACTTGAAGATAAACTGGCTTTTATTTGTAGGAAGTGGGTGGAAGAGAAAAAAACAGTACAGACACAGGGGGTCAATTTTCACCAACTTAAGAAGCAAGACTGCTTCTGTTAAGATACAAACTACTTTAGCTACGATTGTACGTTTTCAGCATTATCTCCTACCTTGAGATCAATTACCTAAAAAAACTGAAAATCTCAGTTGGAGATCTGCTGTTTAGTTTAGTAATACATAGCAAGTATTTTTCCATGAAGTTGGAATAGACGTGAGCTCTAATTCCATTCATCCAACTGTTTTCTGATCCACTGATTATTTTGGAGTCAGACTGTGTGCAGATTACAGGGTAGTGTCCCACCCTGGGCAGATAAAAAAAAAAATATAATAAGCTGCGAAGAGATGCAGTCTTAGACACACACACACATATAGTGGCACACTTAGGTATGGGGATCATGAGCAGCTGTCCAGGGTGGTATCTTATCGTAGGCGGCACAGGGCATCCTCACCAAAAATTTGGAATGATAATTATAACCTGTTGGCGGCGCAGTGATGAAGTGGTAAGAAGATCAGAGTTTGCATCCCGGGTTCTCAATGCATGGAGTTTGATTGTTCTCCCCATGTCTGTGTGGGTTTCCTCCAAGTGCTCCTGTTTCCTCTCACAGTCCAAAGACTTGCAAGTTAGGTGGATTGGCAATTCTAAATTGGCCACAGAGTGTTGTAGGGTGTGTGTGGTGCCCTATCCAGGGTTTGTTCTGCCTTGTGCCCCATGCTAGATGGGATAGGCTCCAGCACCCCCTGTAAACCAGTTCAGGACTAAATGGGTTGAAAAATGATTGATTACAGCCAGTCAATCCATTAGGGGCACCATTTATGAACTGTTTGTGCGCTATATATTAAAAGTAAGGGCACATGCTCCATAAATTCCGTGGTATAGACATAGAAGGGCACACAGAGGGTGAACCCCCTTCCGAAGCTGTCGCAGTCTTATACTGATCAACCCACTCCAGCCCCGTCTAGGGCTCCAAATGGACTTCATTTGGTGCTGCACACACACAAACACACACAATGTTGTAATGTGCAGCACATATTTATATTCTGTTTGGAAATATGAGTGCTTGAAACAAAACAGGAAAAAATATGTACTTCACACAGAATCAAACTGAGACCCAGGAGAGAATGAGAGACAGAAGCATTCCTTGCTGCATCACCGTACTGTACCATTTATGGCCATTGTGGGCAGCTGTCCAGAGTAGTATCTTATTGTAGGTAGTACAGGGTGTCCTCACTAAAAATTTGGAATGATGATTATGACCTGCTCTTTCTCTAAATCAGGGGTCCTCAATCACGGTCCTGGAGGGCTACAGTCGCTGCAGGTTTTTGCTCCAGCCCAACTGCTTAATAAGAAGCACTTATTGCTCAAGTAACACTTCTGCTTCACTTTAATTGTCTCACTCATTAAGATTTTGAACCCTTATTGCTTATTTTAGTCTTAAAAGGCTGTATTCTTGGTTTTTAATTGCGCCTAATTAGCAATCACATGCAAATGACAAAACAAACCAGCATTTCTCCATTTAGCTTGTTACCATTTACGCCTGTGCCAATTTATCACGCACTACTGGGTATAAATAAATACTTGGAAGGAAAGTGACGAGGAAAAAATGAAGAACTGAGAATTACTCATCCATTTTAGCCTTCAAATCATTTGGATGATATCCTTAGAAAGGGGAATAAAATCTAGGATATGAGAATTACCTGACACAGCAGAATTAAAGCATTAACAAGCCATGAAATTAAATTATTGGCAAGAATTGCTTTCTAATTAAGCAACTGGGTTTGAACAAAAACCTGTAGCCACTGTGGCCCTCCAGGACCGTGATTGAGGACCCCTGCTCTAAATGGTTCATTACAAACCTACATGCTAGGTGCACCCGGAACCAGAGTTCAAATTCAACTTTCACTTGTTACAAACCTATTTTAAAAAACACATATACCTTCTCTGTGCCCGTTTTTGCCTACAGAAAAAAGGACACTGAATAAAGAAACTACGGCCTCGTTTGCTTTACAAAATATACACTATTGTATGTTGTTTTACACCTGCCTTGGTTATGATAAATGCTTCATCAATTATAAGATTATAAGCTAATACAAAGGAAGATGTGATCCATAAGGGAAGTGTCTGTCGAGGTTAACTATACTGAAACATCAACACATCTTTCTACTCCTAGGTCTTTGAAAAAATAAGCTTAGACATTGGTGCATAATTACGTGTTTTGGTTTTCGCTTATATGTCTACAAAGAAAGCTTAATTTTCTTATATTATGCAAACCACTAATAACACCTTCAATATTAAATTAGGAGGGTTGCTGTGGCATTGTTGCCGGACACTTACGTTAAGTTCATGACTACAACTTTATTAAGAATCATTTTATTTTTTAAAACTAACCGGATTAACTGTCCAATGAGGCCTCCTACTAAAGTGGGAGGTAAGACCTCTAGTGGGCACTGCTTTTAGATTAATTCAAAATTGTAAATCAAATGAGCAGGGGATACAGAGTCTTGGGCACATAAATGAATGGGCTAGTAGGTAATTTAACCAAGAACAGTACGAAAAGGGGAACAGGAAAGGCAAAATCAAATATAGGCAAAAATAATTAGTCAAAACAAAAAGAGGGTTGGGAGGCATTGAAGTCCAGAAGGGCACACACAAAATTTCAAAACACAAAATTTAGTTTGCACTGCAAGAGCATTTTCACAATGTGAGCTGGGGAGCTGATCACACCCTCAGAGAATACAGATGTTCCTGGGAAAACCCCTGAAAAACATTGACAGACTACCTTCACATTGCTCCTTACCTTATTTGCGCTCTGTCACGTGATAAATCTCTCGCGCGGTACTCCGCATACTTAAAAGCATGTACAGCACCTGTCAGTATTGGAATTGATTGTTTTGCTTCTTTCTCTCTCTCTCTCTCTCTTTGTCTTGTCATGGACAGTATGTTTAAACTTTTGAAAAAGAGACAAATGTTCATTTGCAGTGTTTGAATAAAGTTTCTGTTTCCAACCTCCTGTGTTTCTGTGCAAATATGTGACCCAAGCGTGACAAAAACCACATAGCAATGGAGCATCAAGCCAGCAGCAACCACATTTTTAAATCATAAAACAAATGAGCTTAGGGGACCATATTCAGAGATAACTTTTCAAATATTACTTTTCTATGATCATAAATTCCATGTGTTACTTCCTGCTCATCAGTTTTGGGAATGTAGGTATAATGAAGACCTAGCTTTTTCATTCATTCTTGTCTGAAGTTTATGATCTCTAGGCTTCTTGAAAATCCTTTACATGCTACACTGATTTTGTATTGCATTATTTCAGATTTTTTAGATCTTTTTTAAATGTCTGCCTATCTTATGAATTTTGTCTTTGCCTAGTGTTTTGGTATTTCAGCCTCTGATTCTGATCTCCTATACTTGATTTTACAAGAAATAAAATATTTACATCTTCTTTTACTGTCTTTTGGCTCTTGACTTATGTGTTTGAGTATAAGTTATGTTTCTGTTATTGCTCAAAATGCAGTAAAGTCATTCAATCCATCCATTAAATGAATTTCTTGAATTCAGCATCATTCGAGTTGCATGACACTTTTCTAAGCTTAACTGCTCCAAGATTGCTCAGTCTGTCTCTTAGGCATCGATAGAACAATCAGCATGTGGTTAGTAAAGTGAAAACAGAAAACCCACAGATAGGAGGCTAACGGGTTAATTGCACAGTGAATATGCAATTAAGATTTGGAATACAGTAATGGAAATCACAACTAGTATAAAGCTCACAAACTAACTCAGTTCACCATTACAAAATTTTATTAGATTATTGTGTTTTGAATTTGTTTTAGTTAAAAATGGAAGCCTACAAGTATATAGTTAAGATATATAAGAAACACACTATATGATAGATACATAGTGTGGTCGAGTGAAACAAAGAGCAAGTCCAAAAGAAATGCTGGGGTGCCAGCTGGGTTGCCCCATTTAATTCACATTGGTTGGTCAAACAGAACAGGAGCACAATGGCACAGAAAATTAAAATAAACAAAAGGGTATAGCCTTCCATGCTTGTGCTAGCTCAGTTGAATGGATCTGTCTTATTATGAGCCCCTTCCTTTAGCCTCCTTCCAGAGACACCCTGGATTTATAAGGCTTAAACTGGAAGGAGATTGCTTTCTCAGTGAACAAAGCAGACTTCATTCCAGCATTTGCCAAACAAAGCAGACTCCAAGCTGAAACCACCAACTGAAATGTGGATCCAGCCATGAAATATGGCAAAACTAATGGCCCTTTTCTTCTGGATTCCATTTCTCTTATACTTGTCATTCCACTGAAAGAGGTGGAGGGACAGGTATAACAGTCTCCAAGAACTGCAGATTACATCCCTGGGTATACAGCTACATCAGTTTTTAGTATCACGCAGTCACCATCTTCTACTCTATTAACATTGACATTGTTCTTTACAGCCCTCCAGGTCTGCTAAAAAATCTACTTGTCGAGCTGAATGAGCTGGTCAACTTTGTTCCAAATGAAGGCAATCCACTCCTAATCCTCGAGGACCTGAATGTCCACCTGGACAGTGCTACTTCTAAAGACTTCCTTTCTCTTCTTTTCTCTTTCAGCCTGACATAGCTCCACATCCTACCAACTCTGGTAAACACCTGGATCTCATTCTCTCATTGAATTGCACCTGGATAATTTTTCATTCAGTTCTCTTTATTCCTTCTGTCTTTTTCCACTGCCATTCCTCCCACTGTATCCTTCTGCTGTCACTTCTTCTCCCCACCTCTTCCACTTCCCTGTTCTCCTCTGCTCTCCCCTCCTCTTGACCACTTCTCCTTCCTTGACACCAGTGCTGCCACTGAACCCTATGTATGCTCAGCTCAGTCCTCTTACCTTCACATCTTACTGTCTGTCTTCTCTGCTCTAGGCTTGCATGTGAAAGACCCTGCTGAACATAACATTCTGAAGCTCAATGCAGGCTATAGGCAGAACTTGTGACAGATGAAAGGAAATGGCCCAGGCTGACCTGGATAAGTATTATTCTCTTTTATCCTCCTTCACTTCTGCTACTTTCAACTCTGAGGTAGGTTTCTTTCAGAGCAGGATTAGCATACTCATAGCTTGTACTATGCTCTTTACCTCTCTCCTCAACCACCTCCAGCCTCTACCTTCTAGGTTGTTGATGACTTTGAAAACTTTTTCAGGCCCACAAACAAGCCTACTCTCAACACATTTCAGGTAGGTAATTATAAACCAGTGTTTCTCTTTTCCTTTCTATCCAACATACTGGAATGTGCTGTTTCTAACCAAGTCTAGGCCTTTCTTCTACAGAAAAGACTGCTTAATCCTAATCAGTCAGGCTTCAAGAAGGGTCATTTCACAGTTGTACTTACTGTTGTTGACACATTATAGCGGGCTAAATCTAACCTCATCCTGCTAGATTTCTCCTCTGCCTCCCACAGGTCAATCACTAGATCCTTCTTGCCACTCTCTCTCTCCTTGGCATCACTTGGATTGCCTTCAGGTGATCTGAGTTATACTTTTTAAGCAGATCCCATCATGTGCCCAGACATAGAGAGATGTCAAGGGTACATCAGACAACCTCAGGGGTGCCCTGACCATTGATTCTGAACCCTCTCTTTTTTCTATAAACCTCCACACTAGGACCTTTCATCAAGCCTCATGGGTTTTCTTATCAGTGCTATGCTGATGACATGCAGCTGTACTTGTTTTACCCTTCAGAGGATCAGTAGGTATCAGGTAAAATCTCTGTGTGTCCCACTGATATTGTAATCTGGATGAAGGAACACAATCTTCAGATCAGCCTGTCAAAAATGGAACTTCTTGTTATCCCAGCTTGTCTGTCCATTTAGTACCTCCTCTTTGTTTACTTCAACTCATTATTGCTAACACCTGCCAAATCAGTATGCAAATCTGGGTTGGTGATTAATAACCAGCTGTCCTTCAGGATCCATGTTGCTACAGTCTTTTGGACATGTAGATTGACTCTATACAATATTTGTAAGGTTAGATCAGTGTTTCCCAAACTTCAGGACCCCCTGTGGCTGCAAGTTTTTGTTCCAACCAGCTTCTGTTTTTAATTGGACTCCTGGGCTAATTAACACTGAAATTACCAAAGCTTACGAGAAAACTCGTAATTCCGACCTACCTTAAATCCGCTCATACCTCTCCATTCAGTGTCTTTTGTGTTGTAAATGTGTTCGATAATCCCAAGCAGCAAGCAGCCTGCTATTCCATCCATAAACCGGTGGAGAAACTGCAAAGACCTCTCCCAACTGTTTGTCCCTTGTTTATCAGGGAGTCAGGTAGAGTTGCATAGGCTAAAATAAATATAGTTATTTGGAACACATGCATTTCATGTGTGTTCCGTGTCTACGAAGATCTGTGTAAGTGTAGGATGACAGAAATGTTGAACACATACCTAAAAGACAAACTTTTTCCATGTTTTATTACTAACGACAAAATGTAGACATGAAGTGTATAATGTGTGAAGACTGAAGTCCAAATATCAAATAAACACTTTCACAAAAGGTACAAGTATAACACAACAAGTGTGTTATTTCCCAAGTTCTGTGATTTGGGAACAATATAGAAATTAGAAAACTAAGTTTGGTAAAAAAAACAAACAAAATATATTAAAATGTACCAAGCAGTTATATAGGAATAATGTATTTTTTTCTTTTTAACAATATTTTTATTCTACTTTTCAAGGTGTTCTAATTGTTTAATTAATCCATTATTTACTAATCAGTGGGTCTAATGCTAAAGTAACAGCCTTTGATTATTCAGTGTTGTTTGCCAGTGTGTCTGCTCTGCTCATTTTTAATTGTCATTAATAAGAAACAACAAAGTGGGAAAACTGCACAGAGAAAGGGCAAAATCTAATGAAATCAACAAAAGAGAGTTAAGCATTTAAATCTATAGCAAAAGCAGAACTTTTTCTAAATGTCTTATACAGTAAATGTAAAAATTATGCCACTGTGCTTTTCTAAATGTAGAATAAGAGAAAAATAACCCAGCTAATTAAATGAGATCAGTGCTATCAGGTATTGTCACTGATTAGGAATCTGGTTGGAACAAAAACCTGCAGCCACAGGGGGTCCCCAGGGCTGAGTTTGGGAGACACAGGGTTAGATCATACCTGACAAAGTATGCAGCACAGCTCCTGGTTCAGGCTTTGATCCTGTCGAGTCTGTGCCTGCATGTGTCAACGTGTCAGTGCAGACAATTCAAAATGCAACTTGTATTAAACCAGATGAGGCTGGTACATGTCATCCCTCTTTTCAGATCACTGCATTGACTATCTGTAGTGGTATGTATTAAGTTCAAGTCCTTGATGCTTGCTTACAGAATAGCTAATGGATCAGCACCAATATATATGAAGACACATGTGAGGTCCTGTGCTTCTTCTCAAACACTAGTGTATTGAAGGTGTTGCTAAGTGACAGCCTTCATAATCATTCAATGCTGAGCCAGGGAGTTGGACCTACTGCAGGTTTCTGGTTAGAGACACAAAAAGTCTTCCAGAATAACCAGTTTTATTTGTTTACTTCCTTATCCACACTATATGAAACTGGCAAAGGAATCTCTTTCACCTTTACATGTTACATTAAGTATGTGTGTGGTTTTCTCTGACAGACAGGACATGAATTTTTATAAATCATTATGCATATAGATGAAACAGTACTAAACTAACAGCCTTCAATATAATGTAAATTGCAGCAGTTGATCAGTAGTGTACGGTACTGTTTTACTTGGAAGAAATGGCACCTTTAAATATATAACTACAATATTTAAAATATTAACACGTGGATCTGGAACTTAACAATTGACACCACATTAATGTAGCTAAATGTAGTGAAATTCAAGTCCAAATGAAATAACATTAGCAGGGACAGCATACGGTACACATAAAAAACATTAACTACTTGCTTTTAAGCAGTAACCAGAGTGTCACTGTCCTCGCATCTATGTACATGCAACTTTCACATGTAACGGTTCTTTGTTCAATAAAGTTAAACTTTAATATATAATGCAATACCGATACCATCCTAAAACAAATTAAATGAACACTCACCTTATATTTATGCACACTGCAAGTATATACAGTCTAAACACATTACTACCCAGCTCACTCTATTGCGAAATGGCATCAAGGCTTGTTGTCTCATAAGCGGGAGAAAAAAAAAACGATTTCTGGATGAGGCAGAGCGATGCTGTGCGACTTTTTTTTAATGAATCGGGATACCAGCCTTCTTAATATCTAGGGTCTGCTGATGAATGGCATTTGATGATGCCACCTATGCGTGACATCAAATCTTAGTCCAGACCCTTTTCATGTGTAGCTACTGGCCGGTGGAATGAGCTGTCCACCTCAGTTTGAAATTCTGATTCCCTCAATATGTTTAAGAACTGTATGAATAGTCTTTTGTTTTTTGAATTTATGTTTAACTGATATTAGCTGTTAGGATTTTAACCTGGAAATTGTAACTCACTTCTTTTTTGTTCTGAACTCTTCACTTGAACAATTTTGTAACCTTACCTGTAACACTTTTTGAAAAAAATCCCCCAGACTGATGTTTACTTGATTTACTTGACTCTTTTGTGAGTTACTTTCGATAAAAGCATCTGCAAAGCAAATACATGAAAATGTAAATATTAAAGATCATTTCTGTATCTCTTTTTTATCTAGTATCTTTTACACAAAAAGGTAATACAAAAAATGAACTTGTCATGTCTACAGTAGAGTAAAATTGACATTTAATTAAAAAGTGTTAATGTTTGAGATTTTCTTTCTTAAAAGATGACTGAAATTTGGCTTGAATTTAGCAATATAATTTTTTGGACATATTACCAAATATCGTGCTGCATTACATGATAATCCACTTTGCAAACAATACTTTATTGACATTTTTCTTTTAACTTGTTCCTCCATCTATTCAATTTGTGAGCATGAATATTCCAGTTCAGAGTCATGGAGTGCAGGAACCTGAATCAGGTACGAGGAGCTCAGGATCAGCTATTAAGCAAAATAAGTATTGTTTACGGCGCCAAGGGAAGGGGAGCACTACCCCTAGTTATCAAGCTCTTAATTCTTTTACGGATTCGACTTTATTAAATTTTTTCATAATTATCCTCATTTGTCATGTTTCACTTTAATCTGCATTGCCAAAAAAGTTTTCTTTGGCATGGTAAGTTGAAGTGTAAAAGTTTGGTTTGAACATATCATCAGATATTTGATTTGTTTCTATTTCGTGGCGTAAGAGTTTTTTTTCTGTTGAGTTCAAACACAGTTGATTAGGTCCGGCTAACGTATTAACTCGCCAAGTGAGCTGTTCATTTTATTATTTCTTTTACTGATTTTTCACATAAGCAAGTTAACCTTTGATTCCTTATTTCATCTTCCACACCTATTGAGTCTTAATGTCTTGTCAGTTAAGAAATGGAAGAGCTGAGGGGGCACCACTTTGGGCTGTGTTTAGGGCATCAGTTAAACTCATTCATGCAAAGCTAGTTTAGTTTCACCAATTGACCATACCTGCATATCTGTGAGACATGAGGGGAAGCTGCAGAGAAATAACTTATGCAGAAACACAGAGAATCTATAAAATCCACATTGACAGTTTTCTTCTTCTCGGCTGCTCCTGTTAGTGGTTGCCACAGCGGATCATCTTCTTCCATATCGTCCTGTCCTCTGCATCTTGCTCTGTTACACCCACCACCTGCATATCCTCTCTAACAACATCCATAAACCTTCTCTTAGGCCGCCCTCTTTTCCACTTCCCTGGCAGCTCTGTCGTTAACATCCCTTTCCCAATATACCCAGCATCTCTCCTCTGCACATGTCCAAACCAATTCAATCTTGCCTCTCTGACTTTGTCTCTCAAATGTCCAACTTGAGCTGACCCTCTAATGTACTAATTTCTAATCCTGTCCATCCTCATCACACCCAATGCAAATCTTAGCATCTTTAACTCTGCCACCTCCTGCTCTGTGTCCTGCTTTCTGGTCAGTGCCACCGTCTCCAACCTATATAACATAGCTGGTCTCACTACTGTCCTGTAAACCATCCCTTTCACTCTTGCTGATACCCGTCTGTCACAAGTCACCCCTGACACTCTTCTCCACCCATTCCACCCTACCTACACTCTCTTTTTCACCTCTCTGCCACAATCCCCATTGCTCTGAATTGTTGATCCCAAGTATTTAAACTCATCTACCCTCACCAACTCTACTCCCTGCATCCTTACCATTCCTCTGACCTCCCTCTCATTCACATACATGTACTCTGTCTTGTTCTTACTGACCTTCATTCCTCTCCTCTCTAGAGCAAACCTCCAACTCTCCAGGGTCTCCCCAACCTGCTCCCTACACTCGCTACAGATCACAATGTCTTCAGCAAACATCATAGTCCACGGGGACTCCTGTCTTATCTCGTCTGTCAACCTGTCCATCACCACTGTATATAAGAAAGGGCTCAGAGCCGATGTCTGATATAATCCCACCTCCACGTTAAATGCATCTGTCACTCCTACTGCAGTTCTCACCACTGTCACATTTCCCTCGTACATATCCTGTACAACTCTTTTTTTTTTTTTTATTAATTTTATTACAATCCATACAAAGCAATCAAGTTTTTACATAGAGAAAAATTAAGAACAGATCGATCCCCACCCCTGAGAGAGAGAGCAAGCCAAACGGCGTTAAATTTAAGGCTTGGAGACATACCTAAATTAATAAATTCTCTGTGCCTTTTGAACTTATTTTAAAATATTACTGATTAGATCCTGCCATGTTTTGAAAAAAGTCTGTACGGATCCTCTAACTGAGTATTTGATTTTTTCCAACTTCAAATAATATAACACATCGGTTTCCCACTGACTTAAAAGAGGAGAGTTTGGGTTCTTCCAGTTTATGAGAATAAGTCTACGTGCCAAAAGTGTAGTGAATGCAATCACAATTTGTTTGTCTTCCTCCGCTTTAAACCCATCTGGAAGAACACCAAACACAGCTGTTAATGGGTTTGGAGGGATTGTAAGTCCAAGGCTATCTGATAGGTAATTAAAAATGTTTGTCCAGAATAATGTTAATTTGGTGCAGGACCAGAACATGTGACCTAGTGAGGCTGGGACTTGGTTACAACGTTCGCAGGTTGGATCATGCCCTGGGAACATTTTGGAGAGTTTTAGTCGAGACAGATGTGCTCGATATATAATTTTGAGTTGTATAATTGTATGCTTTGCGCATATGGAGCTCGAGTGAATTCTCTGCATTGCTACTTTCCACTCCTTTTCTGATATATTAATTGAAAGATCTTTTTCCCAGTGTCCTCTTGGATCTTTAAAAGGGAGGGATTGTAAAATGATTTTAATATATTGTAGAGATGGAGTCTAAATCCTTGAGATTGAGCAATATTTTTTCCAGCATGGATGAGGGTGCAAGATGAGGAAAATCTGGAAGGTTTTGTTTAACAAAGTTTCTGATTTGAAGATAGTGAAAGAAATGTGTAGCTGGAATGTTAAATTTGGAATGTAATTGCTCATAGGATGCGAAGACGTTGTCTATATAAAGATCTCTAAGCAAGTTAATTCCAGATTTTTTCCAGATATTAAAAACTGCATATGTTTGTGAGGGTTGAAAGAGGTGGTTCTCTTGCAGGGGTGCCACAGATAGAAGCTTCTCCGTCTTAAAATGCTTTCTACATTGGTTCCAGATTCTAAGTGAGTGGAGCACAATTGGGTTATTAGTGTATTGCCGATAACGTGTGTTTATTGGAGCACAGAGCAAGGAATACAAAGAAGTACTGCAGGAATTTAATTCTATTGCGGACCAAGCCTGTGTATGTTCTTCTATTTGTGTCCAGGTTCTTATCGCCTGTATATTTGCTGCCCAGTAATAAAACTGGAAGTTAGGTAGAGCCATGCCGCCTTCTGCCTTTTGTCTTTGTAGGGTCGCTCTTTTGATGCGTGGATGTTTTGAATTCCAAATAAATGAGGTTATTGTCGAATCTAATTGCCTAAAAAATGATTTATTAATGTATATTGGGATGTTTTGAAATAAAAAAGGAGCTTAGGAAGAATATTCATCTTAACAGTGTTAATTCTTCCAGCTAGTGTGAGATGAAGGGTTGACCATCTATGCAAGTCTTGTTTAATTTTTTCCATGCAAACGGCGAAATTTTGTTGATATAGAGCTTTATGTTTACTTGTGATGTTTACCCCTAGGTATTTAAACTGTTCTGCAATGATAAAAGGTAGGGTATCTAATCTAATATTATATGCTTGAGAGTTCACTGGAAAGAGTACACTTTTATTCAGATTAATTCTGAGACCAGAGATCTTTTGAAATTCTGTGAGTGCTGCTAAGACTGCAGGTACAGAATTTTCTGGGTCTGATATATACAGTACCATGTCATCTGCATATAATGAGATTTTCTGTTCCAGTCCTTCTCTGCTAATCCCCTTTATCTGATCAGTATTTCGACAATGTATTGCCAGTGGTTCAATGGCAATCGCAAACAGCAGTGGTGACAAGGGGCATCCTTGTCTAGTGCCACGTTCTAGTTTAAAGTAGTCTGAGCAAATGTTGTTGATGCAAACTGAAGCTTCTGGGTTAGTATACAGTAATTTAATCCATGCACAGATGTTTGGGCCAAACCCAAACTTCTCCAATATAGTAAAAAGGTATTTCCATTCAATCATGTCGAATGCTTTTTCTGAATCTAATGATAATAATATTTCTGGGGTGTTTGATTTAGTTGGTGAGTATATTACATTAAACAGGCGTCGAAGATTGGAAGATAAGTGCCGGCCCCTAATAAATCCAGTTTGGTCTTGTGATATTACCGAGGGGAGCACTTTCTCCACCCTTCTGGCTAAGATTTTAGAGAGTATTTTAACGTCGTTATTCAGAAGTGAAATTGGTCTGTATGATGCACATTGTAATAAGTCCTTATTTTGTTTTGGAAAGACAGTGATTAGTGCTGGACGAAAGGATTGTGGAAGAGATTGGTTATCTCTGGCTTCTGTAAATGTTGCTAATAAGAGGGGGGCTAGCTGAGCGGAGAATTTCTTGTAAAATTCTGCAGGGTAACCATCAGGGCCTGCTGCTTTCCCGCCTTGGAGTGATTTTATAGCATCTAGTAATTCTGATAACATCAGAGGTTTATCAAGTTCCTCCGCACTAAAAGCGTCTGTGGTATCTGTAATGTATCCAGAAATGCATTAGATTGTGTATTCTCTTCCTTAAACTCAGTAGTATATAGGGATTTATAGTAGTCTCTGAAAGTGTGCATTATATTTTGGTGTTCGACGATTTTATCTCCGTTCGTACTAGTGATTACCGAGATTGCGTTGCGCACTTCTTGCTTGTGAATTTGTTGAGCTAAAAGCTTATTAGCTTTCTCCCCATGTTCATAGTAATGATGTCTGGATTTGTAAATTAGTTGTTCAGTTTCTTTAGTTGTCAAGAGGTTTAATTCCGAATGTAGAGCCTGCCTTCTCCTATGTAGAGTCTCGCTTGGTAGTCTGGCATGTTCTTCATCTATTTTAGTAATTTCGCTTTTTATATCTGCTACTTTCTTGGCCTCGGATTTATTTCTGTGGGAAAGATATGAGATAATCTGTCCTCTTAAGAAGGCCTTAAGAGTTTCCCAGAGTATCCCTGCAGAGATCTCGGGGGATGTATTTGTCTCTAGAAAGAATTTGATTTGTTTGGATATAAATTCAGTACAATTCTCATCAGCTAATAGAAGCGGGTTGAGGCGCCATCTGCGGGGTGAGTGCATGGGGCTTAGTAATTTTAGCTCCAAGATCATAGGTGCATGGTCAGAAATAACAATAGCATCGTATTTGCAAGATTTAATCTTAGGCAAGAAGTTATTGTCTATAAAGAAGTAATCGATCCTTGAGTAACAATGATGTACTGGTGAGTAGAAAGAATATGTTCTTGAATTTGGGTTTAAAAACCTCCAGGGGTCTGATAAGTTGTGATCAGTTATAAACTTTGTAATTATTTTTGCAGTGTTAGATGCCGTTCCCCCTGTGGAGGAAGTCCTATCTAAAAGTGGATTCATAACACAATTAAAATCCCCAGCCATTATAACTTTATGAGTGTTCAGATTGGGAATGGATGCCAACAAATTTTGTATAAATTCCTTATCATCAACATTAGGTGCATAAACATTTATCAAGATCATTTTACAGTTAGATAAGTCTCCCATAACCATTACATATCTCCCTTCAGGATCCAATACTACATCTGATGCTACAAATGGAACAGTTCTATGTATGAGAATTCCCACACCTCTAGTTTTCTTCGTAAAGCTAGAATGGAACATTTGGCCAGTCCAGTCTTTTTGCAGCCGGAACTGATCCTTGCTTATTAAGTGAGTTTCTTGTACAAATACTATTTTAGCATTTAGACCTGTTAGGTGAGAGAGTACTTTCTTTCTCTTTAATTCGTGATTCAGGCCTTTAACATTCCAGCTTACGAAGTTAACTGTCCCATCATGGAGACACTGATTCTGAGTTTTTGATGTCATTTTATAGTCTTATTATAATTATAAAGACTGAGAGGATAGATTAGGTATAGATCAGGCCTGCTCTCTTTCTCTCCCCCCCTTAACCCCCCACCCTCCCTTTTTGCCTCCCCAAGTGAGGCTAAAACCCACTTCACACAGTCCCAGTCCTCTGACATACCCAGAGACAGAGTACGTCCAAAGCAAAACAAGCTCCAATGCAGCGGCGCTTAAGGGTTAAAAGATAGAGATATCTCTAAAAATAAAAAAAAAATTAAAAAAAAAAAAAAAAAAGGAAAAGAAAAGAAAAAAAAAGGAGTTTTACACTTAAAATATTTATATAGTCTTCAGCAATTTTAGTGCATTAAGATGATACACCCAGATAATAAACCCAGGGGATGGTATTAAAAATGTGTCCAGAAGAAGCATAACCAGTCTTAATGCAGTAATAGCAATAACAGTAAACCTAGGGTATGATATTGAACAGTCTCGTTTAGGGTAGAGATGAGATAATTAGAAAAGAAAAAGAGAAAAATAAATAAATAGATAAATAAATAATTAAGCACAATAAAACATAAACAGATAGACAGAATACTAAGTAATAATGAGAATATATGCTGATAAAAACCCGTATTTTAAAACGAATAGATCCGACAAAAGATTATTAATCTTTGCTTCATCGTTTTAACCGCCATGACTCACTATTATGTATCAGAATAGTCCCGGGATCAGCTTTCTTAATTCTTTTTCTGCTTTTTCTTTTTCTTTATCCTGTACAACTCTTAACATACTTCTCTGCCACTCCTGGCTTCCTCATACAATACCGCAACTCCTCTTGAGGCACCCTGTCATATGCTTTCTCCAGTTCCACAAAGACGCAATGCTTCTCTATACTTCTTCATCAACACCCACAGAGCAAACATTGCATCTGTGGTGCTCTTTCTTTGCATGAAACCATACTGCTGCTCACTAATCATCACCTTACTTCTTAACATAGCTTCCAATACTCTTTCCCATAACTTCATGCTGTGGCTCATCAATTGTATCCCCCTGTAGTTACTGCAGTCCTGCACATCCCCCTTATTCTTAAATATCGGCACCAGTACACTTCTTCTCCACTCCTCAGGCATCCTCTCACTTTCCAAGATTCCATTAAACAATCTGGTTAAAAACTCCACTGCCATCTCTCCTAAACATCTCCATGCTTCCAAAGGACCAACGGCTTTTGCATTCTTCATCCTTTTCATAGCTGTCCTTACTTCCTCCTTGCTAATCCGTTGCACTTCCTGATTCACTATCTCCACATCATCCAATCTTGTCTCTGATTCTCTTCATTCATCAGCCTCTCAAAGTACTCTTTCCATCTGCAAAACTCACTTTTCTCACTTGTGATTACGTTTGCATTTTTATCCTTTATCACCCTAACCTGCTGCACATCTTTCCCAGCTCAGTCCCTCTGTCTAGCCAATCGGTACAGGTCCTTTTCTCCCTCCTTAGTGCCCAACCTCTCATACAACTCATCATACGCCTTTTCTTTAGCCATCGCCACCTCTCTCTTCACCTTGCGCCTTATCTCCTTGTACTCTTGTCTACTTTCTGTATCTCTCTGACTATCCCACTTCTTCTTTGCCATATTCTTCCTCTGTATACTCTCCTGTACTTCCCCATTCCACCACCAGGTTTCCATTTCCTCCTTCCTCTGTCCAGATGTCAACCAAGCACCCTTCTTGCTTTCACCTTTACCACATCTGCCGTAGTTTCCCAGCTGTCTGGTAACTCTTCACTGCCACCCAGTGCCTGTCTCACCTCCTCCCTAAACTCAACCTTTTTCAAATTCCACCATTCGATCCTTGGCTCTGCCCTCACTCTCTTCCTCTTCTTGATTTCCAGAGTCATCCTACAGACCACTATCCTATGTTGCTTAAGTACACTTTCCCCTGCCACCACTTCAGATTGACTCTTCTGCATAGGATGTAATCTACCTGTGTGCATCTTCCTCCACTCTTGTACATCATCCTATGTTCCTCCCTCTTCTTTAAATACGTATTCACCACAGCAATGTCCATCCTCTTGGCAAAATCCACTATCATCTAACCTTCTTCATTCCTCTCCTTGACACCATACCTACCCATCACCTCCTCGACTCCTCTGTTCCCTTCACCAATATGTCCACTCCAATCACCACTTTCTGTCCATCACCTCATCCAACTCCTTCCAGAAATCTTCTTTCTCATCCATTGAACACCCAACTTGCAAGCATATGCACTAACAACATTCATCATCACACCTTCAGTTTCCAGCTTCATAATTATTACTCTGTCTGACACTCTTTTCACCTCCAAAACACTCTTGACATACTATTCCTTCAGAATAACCCCTACCCCATTTCTCCTCCCATCCACACCATGATAGAACAATTTGAATCCACCTCCAATCCACCTGGCCTTACTCCCCTTCCATTTAGTCTCTTGTACGCACAATATATGAACCTTCCATTTCTCCATCATATCGGCTAACTCTCTTCCCTTACCAGTGATACTGCCAACATTCAAGTTCCTACCCTCAGTTCCAGTCACTTTACCTTCCTCTTGCTTCCGGACACGTCTTCCCCCTCTTCTTCTCCTTCTTCGGCCAACAGTAGTCCAATTTCAGTCATCACCCTCTTAGCTAATAGTACTGGTGGTGGCCGTTGTTAACCCTTGCCTCGAATGATCCGGTACGGAAATTTGTATCGTGTTGCGCATATTGATCTGGCAAAATTTTACACCAGATGCCCTTCCTTACGTAACCCTCCTTATTTATCCGGGCTTGGGACCAGCATGAAGAAACACACTGGTTTGTGCATCCCCTGTGGCTGGGTTAATGTGATATGATTCCCCACTTTAATTCAATTTCTTGAATATAGTAAATTATATATGTGGCATTTACCTTTAAAATCTTACAACTAGTAAAAAGGATTTTTAGCAGAATACAAAGAAAACAAACAACCTTTATTTATGTAGCACTCTTAATTTGTGAAGTGTTATCGCAAAGCACTTTACAAGTGTAGACATTCAGCACCATTGTCTAAAAACATTTTCTCATTTTATTTTTGAAGCAGAGACAGATCAAGTGTCTTACTAAGGGACACCCAGTGAGTTAGAGAAATATGTACTTTCAAAATACCTCCACGGAAATGCTGGCATGCATCCTCAGTGATGTATCCTGGGATTAATGGGTGTTTTGGGTCTGTTAAAACATCATACACCCAGTAGTTTTAAAGTCGTGTGTGGGACGTGCACCTTAAACGTAAAGGACTTTAACTAACGTGTTTACAGCGAAGTCTGACCCCCCCAGTCCTAAACACTGAAGATGAACAGAACATTAGTTGGGGTGTTTGCCCTGATGGCTTGTTTTGCAGCTGTGCAGACACTGCAGTGTTACAAATGTAACCTGGGATTTTTTAATTTGTGCGTAACCTCCACGGTATCCTGTGCATCAGGAGAGTGTTGCTTCTCTTCCAGTGGGACAGCAGCTGTGAAAATCACAGGAAAAGGCTGTCTCAGTACTGCACAGTGCAATACATCAAACAACAACACTGTATTTAATGAAAATGTCTACACTGTCTACTATGGCTTCTGTAATGGAGATCTATGCAATGGTGGAACAACTCTGGCTTTCTCCACGTTAACAGCCATTGTAATGGCTACTGATTGGTTTGGACTCTTGTAATGCCTCTTTCCAGTGACATCCTGTAATCTTTACTATGTAATTTACCAATGGAAACTGTTTTGAATTCTTATTCTATTATCAACTGCAGGTGTTCAAATATGGCTTTTATTGAATGCATAATTTTTACCTTTTACAAACACCGGACCTGAGTATCCAGCAAGTGACATTAGAGCTCACAAATAACCCGGATGAACAGATCCTTATCCAACAGACATTGGCCACCACGTGGCTCTTATTTCTTACAGTTAGGCTTGCTTGTCCTTTTATGCTGACCTAACTATGGTCAGATGAAAGCAGTTTCACTAAACTTATGACTGGTGACGAGTGGTTTAGTAGTGCTTTTTGAAATTTAAATCTTGCACAAGGAGCCTTCAACTTTTCTTCTCGGTTGTAGAGGTGCATTTAGGGGTTTTATTTATTTATTTATTTATTTACAACTTGATCACTTTTGTATAGTTTTAGTGCTTGGGCAACTTGTAAGCAGAAGGTGTAATTTTCAAATAAAACTTATTTTGTTGAACTGTCAAAAAAAAAAATACACCCTCATCCAGGTGACCCAGCCGGGGTTGATCAGACCCCAGCTTGCATCCCAGTAGCAATTGACCACTGAGCCTCCCTCTTCAGCCAGAGCCACCTTGAGGCTCTCTCTGCGGCATCACAAATTGATTTGACAACCATCTTCTTAACAGAACCCGCTATTCCCAGCTTCGTCAAGACTCTACAAAGAGACTGGCCTGAAAAGCCCCGACATTCCACTTTGTTTGGCTCACAGTGGGTGATCCAGCCCAGCCTCCTGCACTCTTTGTCAACTCCTGGTTCTTCCATGCATTCTTCCTAGGGTACTGTGAGTTCCACCATGATCACCTGTTTAGTAAAATTGGAAAAGATGACTATGTCTGGATGCTGTGTTGTTGAGGCGTTGTGTTTTGAAAAGACTGCCAAGATCAACTTTGAGCTGCCAATCGGCTTGCTTAGACAAGGAAGCCCATCGATTTTGGCTCTGGGGTGTATTTCTCTAAAGCCTTAACAAAATTTATCTTCTTTGCACAGTATTGCTTGCTGGTTGCCATAGCCGAGGCTACTCTTTCAACGACTGCCTTGAGCACTTGCTCATGCCACCAGTGGTAGCGGCAATCTGCAAGTGCCTTCGGACAGCTACTAAAGATGTGCTCAAGGGATCCTCTTCCAGAGCACAGAGCAGTACATGGTATTTCACTCCTGCCCCAGACATGGAGATATGCCCGACTTGGTAAGCTGTCATAGACTAAACAACCTTAGTTTAAAGTACAACACCTTAGCCACTCGACCACACTGTCTAACTTATATACAGCATGCAAAAATATTTATTTAACAGTGTTGGGACCACTTTTCCTTGTATTATTTTTAATAAAGTTTTAAATTGTTAAATAAAAGGTTTACTTAGGCAGCTATAGAGGATTTAACCCATTTATTTAGATGCAGTATTACAAAAAGAAACATAGAGAGAGTTGTATTAAAAAAACAAACAAAAAAAAACTTGCTTTGACTTCTTATAATTTTAGACACTGTGTTTCTCTACTAGTCTAGTATAAAATCTAAGAGGAGTAATTTGAAGAGACATACTGCCCTGGAAGTTTACATATTGTCACATATGCGCATCTATGGAGCACCTTCCTGGGGCTGACAAGATAAACAATACCACCCCAGAACAAGAGGGTGTGCTCATGCTAACCTTATCTTCTCCTTCCTCCTCCACAGCCAAGAAAAAGCACCCAAGAAAAATGACTAACCTTGCTTACCACCCAAGAAACTCTTCCCTTTCTGTTCCCCACAATATAAAGCTGGCTTGTTTCTGGAAGGTGGCATCAGATGCCAAACTGAGTAATCCAGAGGACAGAGGACCAGAATCTAACCACTACCTGTTATTCTGATGACTTCCACTCTTTTGTCTGAGCTATTATCATCCGTCTTTCCAGTTTACAACTAAGCAGATTTACAAGGGTTGTACCCCAACCGTTCTTGGCTTCTCTGAGCTGAGCAGTCACTTCTTACAATACAGTATATAGTCATGCAATGCTTTAATGTTCCTGAAGTATAACATATTTTTACTTATTCAAAAGAAATTTTAATTCTTTTGAGGCATAACAGAACATCTCAGTTAATCTAATTAAATATAAATGGAATTGCTGAGTTAAGGTCATAATTTCACTGAAATCAATCAATGTCCTCCATATCATTTGTGAATCTACAGTGGCATACAAAATATATTTTTCCTTAAACTTGGCTCAAGGTGGATTTTAATTCTAACTGAAATCTTGAATTAGAGTGAAAAATGTAAGCAGTAACTCCCTAAAGAAACAGGGCTGATCACCTGTTATAAAGCTCTGGTGCTAAAGAATAATAAATGGCATAATTGAGATTTTACATCCTTTATCTATTAGCTGTGAATTTTAATCGTATTATAAGCAAATCCAAAGAGATCACTGTGAAAGGAGCTTATTTGATTCTCAGTTTTACAATAATCTCAAAATTAACCATTTCTCAGAAGGATAATTGTTATTTGTACTTGTCTCTGGTCACTGGTAACTAAACATTGAGGAAAAGAAAATCAGAACTAAGAAAGAGAATTAAAATACAAAAAGACTATAATTCTGTTTACTTTCTAAAGGTTTATTCATTTGGAGTGTTATCTTCAGTGACAGCCACACCTTATACCATAAGGTTACAGTGAACAATTCTCAATTAAAATATAAGATTAAACTAATTATTAGATACAGAACTAGTACAAATAAAAATACAGATTTGTTAAAACACATGGAGAACAAGGTAGAAACTGATGTAACATAAATAGTGTAGCAATAATGACCCCACGATATTGCAAAGGTTTGGGGCAGCCACCCCTATAATTTTTCCCAGCTGCAAAACTAATTCAGAATCATAGCCATGTTCACACGACTCAGTCCAAAACAGAACTGTCTTAGTATTAAAAAGATGGCGGCTTTAAAGGCCATTAGAGGACTTGATGTCATCCGGAACCGGAAGTGACATAGTTGGTTGCCCCAGAGCCAGACGGGATTTCCCTAGAATGGTCTGCAAGAGCTCAAGAGAAAGAATTAGTGCACTTCGCCACCCCCTGGTCCGGCTTGGAATTACATGTACTCAAGCCCTTTAGTTGCCTCCTAAACACGTGTGTGTGACAATGGAGACAAACCATATCCATCCATTGATTAATCCAGTAATTAATTGATGAAGTACGGCTGGTGGACTACAAAGGAGATTAAAAGAAAAAATCAAAAATAAAGTTTGATATAGTCACAGACCTGGAGACCTCAGCCAACTAGTTGCCTACACCATTCTATAGTGGAGTCTGTGCTAACCGTTCAAGCAACACTACTCTCTTGACTGTAAGAGAACTTCAGCAAACCACAGTTTTGTCAGCTTTGCAAGTTTCTGCCACCTATACATCCTATACATGCACTGGCCTAGTTTGAAATCAACAATTAACTTGTCACCCATTTCTCTGGAGATTTGGGAGAAAACTGGAGTATCCACACTAATACAAGCAGCATGGACAAATTCTGCACAAACAACAAGTGGATGCCACATTCAAACCTAAGATGCTACATTTGTGATGTTCCAGTGGTGCCCTACCATTGTAACAGCTTAAATAAATTTAAGTGGTGAGTTATGACACCTTTATTTTGGTCTATATGTTATTTTAACCTGCTATAATAATCAAAGGAATTTATTACATATATTATATGTAGGTTCCATTTTGCCGACATACTCGCCTCATTTGTGTATTAGCAGCGGGAGGAAACGTAAAAAGGATACCATTTTGCCGATGTGCTTGCCTCACTTCTGTATTAACAGCTAAGTGATTGACCCTTTCTTCAGAGATTTCATTTTGCCGATGTGCCCTTAGCCCGACTCCACCTCTCATTTCCGGATGTAGATATTTATAAATAAGATATATGAGTATATATATCTTTGATACTGTATCCAGCGGCAAAATCATATGGGACAGGATTCTTTTTTAAACAACACTGGACTTGGAATCAATATAACTGTTTGACTTCGATTAATCCTCTTATATTGTTTTTGTGTACTAGCCGTGACTGATAACCTGAACAAGCCTTTTACGTGTGGTCTCCCAAATCCCAGGATGCACTGTACTCAACTTCACAGAAGGTCTCTTTTGTTTCATTATTTTCTTCGGGTGCAAGTTCTACTTTTGTCTTAGTATTGCTTTCTTTTTGGACACTTTGTACTTTCTTTAATTTTCCTTCCTTACTTTGACATTTGGTTGATGCAGATTTCAAATACATACATATATTCATCTTTCTGTTTCAGTCTTTCTATTGCTAACACAGTGTTTCATTAGCAGTTTTAGAAAGACTGCTTCTGTATTTGTAATGAATACTCAAAAAATGAACTGCGCCTGATGAAGAACACAAATACTCCAATGCTAGATTTTTACCCAAACTGGTCAACGTGCAGTTTATTTCCTTACCATTTCATTGATTGCATATTTAATGCTATCAATATTATGCATTATATACAGTCCTACAATGTTGCATCTTCTTCTTCTTTGTCTTCTTTTGGCTGCTCCCGTTAGGGATTGCCACAGCGGATCATCTACGTTGTCTGCATATTGACTTGACAAAATTTGACACCAGATGCCCTTCCTGACGTAACCCTCCCCATTTATCCGGGCTTGGGACCGGCACAAAGAAACACACTGGTTTGTGCATCCCCTGTGGCTGAGTTAGTACTACAATGTTGTATAAGTATTATTATTGTAGCAGACAGCAGAGTAAAACTCTTATCATTAATATGGGGCCAGAAATCTACAGTGTGGCTACATGCTGAGCCACCTTGTTGATGGCAAACTCACTAGAAGCATCCTGTCTGTTCCACACCTTTATTGGTCCCGGTTATTTAAACAGAAGCACTGTGTAGATCAAGGGATACGTCATTTATGGCGGCAGCAGGATAATAGAAAGGAACTCTAGTGATTCATGTCTGGGAAAAGGTAATGGAAAAAGGAAGCCACAAGTTAGCAGGAGCACAGGCAAGGAATGGTTGGAAGTCATCCTGAATGCACATTTAGTGGGGACGTCACAAGGTCAGAATCAACTTGTCCCATTGATTAGCCGCATATTTATTGTTTCTTTGTCATTCGCTATACCCACTGTAGTAGTATTAAAATGAAAAATTTGTGATAATGATAGGAAATAACCTTATTGTACTATGTATGTAAAAGTCATTTGTGTGGTTTATAGTGTGTGTGTTATGACACCTTGTATATATCTTATCTTGTATATATCTATCTATATATATAATACAATATATCTTGTATTATATATATAGTCTCACATGCGAGTATCGAAAGTGTTTTTCTGGGTCTGATCTTAAATAGCATTACAGGGTTTTTGGTGTAAACCTGCCCCTAACATAATTTCCATTTACTTTAGAGTGGAAGAGAATTCTGGAACCCGTACTGATGTCATTTCTGGTACCATTAAGCCCCACCTTCACCTTTCCGCTTCCTTTGCTACATAAATGATAGGAATTAACTGTTCATTATGGACCTAGCTTCAGAATAGAACATATCTCTCAGGGAAGCTAAACTATAGGTCAGGGGTCTCCAACTCCAGTCCTGGACAGCTACTGTGGCTGCAGGTTTACATTCTAACTCTTTTCTTAATTAATGACCAGATTTTGCTGCTAATTAACTCTTTGTCCTAATTTTAATTGATGCACAACTTAAGACTCAGGCCCCTTAATTATTTCTTTTTTCCTTAATTAGCAACCAAACAATATTAAGACACAAAATGAACCAACACATAAACAACAACCTGCATCTGTCACACAATAACTTAAAATAAAGAAAGGTGAAGGACTTAGTAATGTTGATCTGCTCAGATCCACAAAACATTTTGACGGTGCTCTTAAAAAAGAAAATCATCAGTTTTGGAAACCTCTGCCATGGCAGAATGAGCGCCCTGGAATTAAATAACTAGTTTAATTAGCAACGAGAATTGGCTTCAAATTAAGAAACTGAATGAAGTGAAGTTAGTTGGAGTTTGAGGCTCCAACTTAGTTGGTCATCTGTTGGCTCACTTCACATGAAATTTATGTTTAGGTGCCGTTTAAGGAAAATAGAATCAATTCAGCAGCCACTCAATTAAAATGAAGGGAAATGGTTAATTAGCAGAAAAACTGGTCACTAATTAAGAAAAGAGAATGAAAACTTGCAGCCACAGTAGCTCTCCAGGGGCTTCATGCATAACGCCGTACGTAGAATTTGCACTATAACATGACATAAGCACAAAAGCCGAAATGTGCTTACGCACAGAAAAATCCAGATGCAGGAAGCTGTGCGTACTCCAACTTCCACGTTCTTCCACTACATAAATCCCTGTCAGCGTGAAAAGTAATGCACGTGCCTGCTGTCATGCCCCAATTCCTCCCAGAATTACACCTCTTTAAATATGCAAATCAATATAAATAGCCCTTAAGCTCAGCATTCTGTGAAAAGACAATGGGAAAAGCACGGGGGAAAATATAAGAATTTCAGTGAATACCAAGTGGAGGCAAAGAAAAACTTACTATTTGTTGATTTAAACAGTGGTATTAACAGCAAAAGGAAGCTGATTGACTGACATAGCATGCCGGAGAAACTTGAAAGCTCAAGTTCACAAAGTCGCACAGTGCCCAAAATAAAAAAGAAGTTGTCACATATCAAAGTTGCCGTGAAAAGGCGAGTTGTAGCCCACTGCCTGAGTGTCATACAAAAGCTTATTAGGGTACAGAGAAAAAAAAGGCACACAGTAGGAAAAACGCACGAAATGTCAACTTCAATCTCGAAATTTCCACTTTAATTGCGTAGTTTATTTTGTTATTAACGTAGAACATCATAAACTTCATCTTAAAATCATTTAATTAACCAGTTTCTCAAATCACATCGTAATTAAAGTATCACGTTAAATGCTTTGTTTTGTATTTGATCTTTTTCTCTATGTGTGTGAATCACTACGTGCTTCCGCTTTCTCTTTCTCCGACAGGACACAGAATCCATTACATTCATGATATTACAGCTCTCTGAATAATTAAAATACTGAGATGTATATGTGATATCATTTTCATGATGATAGGAGTTAAAGCATGTTATTAAACAGGGGAACACGGTGCGTGATTGTGCGCGACCTTCAATGAAATTATTGTAGCAGTACCGTCTCTTTCAATCGTACTAACCTCCAATTCCTGTGTTTACTTTTCTTTCTCCAAATACCCAATCGCCACACAATCAGCTCTGTAATAGACATTAAGCGATCTGTAAGTTTACAATGACGATTCTTGAAAACTTTTAAGGAACATTGAAATATCTTCATAGTACGTGTTTAATTATTCTATCCATCTATCCTTCCAGTGTCGTGTCAGCCCCAGTAAATATACAGCGCGAGGCAGGAACAAACAGTGAACTAGCTAGTGCTGCGGAACTGTGTACTCGTATGTTTAATTATTAACAATACAGATTAGTTAAATGAAGTTAAAGTTTTATCCATATAATATAATCAACATATTTTGCTGCATTTCATCTTAAAAATGATATCGTCATCATATGTAAATACGCGCTTTATAAAGTGGCGCAGGTTGTGCAATATTATAACTGTAGTGCAAGTTTACACTGAGGTGATTGTACTAATAAATACAGACAGTTCTACAAGGAGCAATTGATTGAGTGTGTTTATAGTTCTTGGGATGAAACTGTTTCTGAACCGCGAGGTCCGTACAGAAAAGGCTTTGAAACGTTTTGCCGTGGCTGAACGGTAAGCGTGTGCTTGATGCTGTATCCCGATAATTCTCTTTCCAATCAGCTGCTGCTGTGATTCCCCACTCAGATACAGTAATATAAATACTCCGAGTGGTGCAGTGAGAGTAATATGGAAAAAGATGATCCGCTGTGGCAACCCTTAACAGGAGCAGCTGAAAGAAGAAAAAAAAGGTGCAGTGAGAGTAACAACGCTAAAGCAGTTATGGTATTTGGAATACTACGGCTATTCCCTGGACCATTATATTGTTACAAGTTAATTACAATCAGATGCATTACACTAATAAACAATATGCAGTTAGTTTCAGTGTATTTATAAAGCCTCGGCAGGGATGTCGATCTAAGAAATAAAGAGTAACCACACAGGAACAGTAGCACTGCTTTGATGCTGGGTGCCACCAGTCTGCAAAACCGAACAGAGAACTTGCGTATGACAGGGTATGAGGTACCGTGGAAAAGTGCGTGGCTTTACGCCAAGTGTAGGTTTTATACATCACAATTTGAACATGGAAACGTTCTTACACAACATTTGTGTGCGTACGCACCGTTTATACATGAGGCCCTAGGACTGGAGTTGGAGACCACTGCTATAGATGCTGCGCATATGTCATAAGTGATATTTACCCTTTTTCCTAATTTTTCAACCTTTCCCCAACCCCTACTACAGGACATAAACAGGGTGTCCTCTTCTGTTGTTTCTTTCTGATTCATGTACTATACCTTGTTGAGTTTGGGCTTCTGAGTCAAGTTAACAATTTATGTTAATTAGTTTTTATTTATGTTAATTAGTTCCCACTTTGTTATTGATATATTTGAACAAATCTGTATCCTCATGTCATAGTTCTGTATTTATTGAGTGGTAAAATCTATTCTTGCATTTTGCATTGTAATTTCCAGCATCGTATTGTATTTCTGAGGTGGCGATAATAGATTGGCCATCTAGCTTTGTGAAGAGGATTACTGGTGTTCTTTTTTGTGTGTTGTATTCAACTCAGTTTTTGAAATCCCTCGCACATCCAAACTGCGTGGAACAGGGTCTCTCTCCGAATTGCCTTTCCCATGATTTCTTACATTTTTTTCCCAACAAGGGTTTTTTTTGGAGTTCTTTCTTGTGTTCCTAGGGAGTCAAGGCTGGGAGGTTGTCAAACAGGGCCTTTAAAAGCCCATTGAGGCATTCTTTATGTGATTTTGGGCTGTAGAAGGAATAACTGCTGTCGTTGTTGAGTTGCACAAGAACTGAGAACTGAGCAATGGGAACTTTATTCTTATACTTGAAGGAAGAGTATTTAGGCTTTATTCTGTTTTGGGGATTTTATTCAATCATGCAGGAAATTTGACGATCTCCTAGTTTTCTGCCTTACTCCCGCAATCACCCTTCATATTAAAAGAATTTAAAGGCATCTTCCTCAGAAGTGTTTGACTGTAGAGAGACAGGTGCAGTGGCTGGACTGGAGTTGGGGGCATTCTGGACCATTTACAGAGAGAACAGAACAGCACATACGTGATCTGGTTTTAAAGCCTGCAAAAAACGTGCAACAAGTACCTTACATGCTACTGTCTGCAGCCTAAGTAGCACTGGTAAACCTTAGTTGCTGGAGAGTGTGCTTCTTTCATATTTGAAAGCTGTTTCAAAGTGTATTTTAGGAAGAACATCCAAGTAATAAAAAAGACCACAGGTTCAAATCACATGGTGAACATACACACACAAGGACTAATTATGCAATGAAAAACCAGATGAAACTCAAGCAGAAACATGAAGAACTTGTTTGTGCTATGATCGTAAAGATGAAGTCAAGAAAGAACCATATTAATTTTACTTTTATTCTTATTTACCGGTATTCTTTTAGCAAAAGGAAGCTACAACCAAGCAAATAACCAATACGCTATATTGTTAGATTTATATATTATTTGTGTTTACACATTTTCTAAATAAAATATAGTGCATACTAAGATGCTAAGTCAAAACTACGCCCATTTACAAAGTATTTGTAGTACGCTGAACACAGCAATAGTAATTTATGAAACTCTTATGTTGTAGGGCTTCGCTTAGGGCAGGAAAAATACTGGAGCTGCCCTGACTACATGTCTGTTAACACCTGTATAACTGCCTTGCTAAGAGCAGCACTGGTAAATGTACATTGATTGAAATCACAAAAAGCTGGAGGACCCACCAAGCTATACTATGTGATACATCTAGTTTAAGATGTTAAAAGAGCCTTAGAGGTGTTGGAATTAATGTATCTGATCTACTGATTCATGTGTTAGAAACCTTAAAACACAGCTCAAGCTGAGATACTTGTCTACACCAAGAACATAATCTGAATGCCAGTCAGTATATGAACAAGAAGATACTTTGTGGGTTACTCTGCTTCTGCCCAGAATGGCCTAAACCTGTGAACTTGGATTACATAAATTGTGTTAATGGTGTTTGTTTTATTAAGATGCTCCCTCTCTATTTTCAGATTGATTTTGAAATAAAATAATTTTTTGCAGATATGTTCTTGTAATCTTGGTCTTTTATTTGTGGAAACTGGGGTTGAAATGTAGTTTATGTCTAACAGCAAGATGAAAACAGCCATCTAAAAGGTTAATAGTAAAAGTTTCTGTGAAGTGGGTAATAATTTTATATTCATAATCAAATATTAATGATAGCCAGGTATGTTTTACGTACCTATGACTGTTCCTCACTTTGTAAAAGGACAAAAAATGACCACCGTTGAGTATGTTTTCATGCGGAAAGTAATTGATCGAGGAGTCTGTTTGTCTTTGATAACATGCACGCTTCAGCCTTTCTATTCCATTTAAATATGGCTAATGATACATATCACAGTGAGATATGGTACACATGGGATTGAGCTGCTGGATAAACGAAGAGCTGACATTTAATTCCAGTTAGGGAAAAGGTGATGCGATTAAATTAATTGCTTGGTTATAAGCATCAGTCCCACAAGGCTCTTTAAGGATGTGCTAACACATCTGTATTTTGTCGGGGGGAAAAAAGAAAAATATGTACTTTTGCTTCTGTAATAGTGCAAAAAAGACTGTGACATTTGCTTTGATCATACTCACTTCAAAGCCAGTTAGGAATTCCAAATGAATATTCTCTTTAGCCCAATTTTTAAGTTATTAGTCAGTCCCTGCTGGTCTATTACTTAAAATATGTGAATGTGAGCAAAGTAAAGATATATTGATTATCATTTTAGTCACACCAATGGAATATTATACTGTTAAAAGTGAAGAAACCCAGTAAAATGAAGATGTTTTAATTTTCAAGGTGTAACAAAAACAATTTTATTACATTAAACACAGTGAGTTAATATGCATAATATATATATTCAGTAGCCACTTTATTAAGTACATATGTTCTTAAGTGCAAATAACCTGCTCCACTAAACAGCCAATTATGTTGCTGCAACTCAAAATGTATATCATGTAGATACGGTTAAAATGTTTAGTTTTTGTTTGAGTAAATTTTTGAATTGTTAAGCATGTGATCTAAGCATCTTTATCTGTGTTATTATTGTTGGTGCCAGAGGTGATGGTTCCAACATCTCAGAAACAGCTGCCTTTTTGTGATTATTAAGCTCTACAGTCTCCAAGGGATAACACAGTTAACAAAAAAACACTGAATAGCAGTTTTTAGGTGAAAATATCATGTTATTGAGAATGGCCAGACTCATTCAAGCTAATAGAAAAGCCACAAATACTCAAGGTCTACTTCTATCAGCTAAGAATGAAAATGGGGTATGTGATCACCAAATCTAGACTATTGGAAATTGGATAAATGCTGCATGTATGGTGTTTTTTTAGGATGTCCTCCTTCCTCCAATAAAACTCAAATCTTCCTTAGGTGATACTCCATCCTCCCGCCAGCCTTTACACACCGGCATCCAGCATTCTGTCAAAGAATGAAATGTTATTGTTTTAAACTTTAACCCATTTAGGATGTGCAAAAGGCAAATGGTAAAAATGCATGGTCCAAATAATGTTATCTAAGCAAGTGACATAAATCATAGTGAAGCTCTAGTGTGAAGGAATTTCAAAGAAAAAAGGGGGATGAATGTAACTGGCTGTCCAAAATGTACAGCTGTGAATTGATGGTGACTTATCAATTCATTTTAATTCTCGATTTGTGCCTCATGATTTGTGATTTGGTTCAATTCAAGATAATAAAAAACTGTGCCTTTTTCAAATAAGCTAACAAGTCTACCTCCATAAACTAATCCACAATATACTGAATAAACCAGGGGTTTTCAAAATGAGGACTACTATGCATACATTACCGAGGTTTACTAAAAAAAAAAAAAAAAAAGGTAATATTTCTTTGTTCTAAATATGGAGATTTTATGGTGTAATGGTGTGACACAACTATCATTTGTAAATAGTTTATTGCAGGTGTTATAAAATGTTTTAAAGCTGAGGCCCCCAAAATTATTGTACCATCTGGTCAGATCCCCTTACTTATATATAATTTATAACCCAATGGTTAAAACTACAACCTGATCTTGGATCTCGATTACTGCTACCAGTAGTAACATAGCATGATTTGGGATAATAGTGGATGTGAGTAAATCCTTAACTGAAGTAGAGTACTGACACATACAGTCTGTGTTCAAATGTTGTTTGGTATCTCTAGGCCAGATATTCTCAACCTTTTTTCTTAACGTACTCCGTCCAGGAATTGAATGTTTCAAAATGCCACACTTTGTTCAGTCTTAAATTGTTAAGTACTGAACCCCTATTATGCACAAACAACTTAAAGTGATGTGTCTTCAATCCTCCATCCCTAATATCATATTTAGGACTTTAACAAGTGATTACTTTAGAGATACAATAGTGTCGTAGTGATATTGAATAAAAAATAGAAGGCCTAAAGTTCCCGTACTTTTAATTTACAAAAAGTATACAGTTACACTTGAATTCAGGTAAAAAAAACAGCAAAATAACATTAATATGCAGGCTAAATCTGCTTCTTGGCTATACAGTTCACCATTTAGGTTTTCCCTATTCCTGCATTTATTTTTTAAACAAGAAGGCTCCTGAATGTTGGCAGCTCTGTCCAAAACAAAAGCTATCCATTGTTGATTAATAATAGTAAACACTAAAATGAAATGCTAGATGAATTTAATAATAATGATTATTAACATTCATCATTGTTCCTCATTGTATGTTCTTTTGCATTAATTTTGCTATTTTTACAAATGTTATAAAAATGAATGTACACTAGAAATGTTTACTAAATCTAAAAATGTTGTAATATTGGCGAATTAGACCTGAGAGAGAGAGAGAGAGAGAGAGAGAGATAAAATGCATAAAATGTTTCCAAACAGGTGAGGTAAGTGATGCTTGTGGAGAAAATAATTCTTGTTTTTAACTGAAATCCACCTTTGTGTGTCAAATTCTGATCTCCATATGTATACTGCAAGGTCTCACAAGCGTCAGGAAATTTTCAGCCTTTTGTGAACTGTACATCTGATTTGATGTATGGGAATTAAAGGTGGCTCCAAAGTACAGACAGCTGACTCCCAGTTAGATAAGCATCACTAAAATAAATCAACATATATTAAACAGAACTGAACTACTTATCACAGCTCGGTTTACTGTATCATGTGCAACACAAGATGGTAACCAACAGTAAATATGGCATTTGCTTTCCTTCAAGGAATTGTGTGTCTTCTCTCCGACCCCATTTTAATTAAGTTTAAAGAGGATCATGAATCAAACTGCATTTTGCATTCTTATCACTTATGAATGGATGTTTAAACAGGTTTTTAGTCATTGGTACATCATTGTTCTTTTAGTGGAAAATCATTTAGTATGAAGTAGAAGATTTGTCAACAACTTCAACGTGTGACTTCAAAAAATGTAATTGACATGAAAGTATCAAAAAAGAATTGCAGTACTTTTGCTATTATCATGACGCAAATTGGTGGGGCTGCCACCCCCACTGTCTTCCACTGCAAGTCACGCATGTGCAGCACGCCATTCATTGAAGGATTTAATATGGCTGTAGCAGAGTAGTAGTTGAATAATGTTAATGGGGTGTTGACTGTTGCTCATCTCAATCTTCAGAGAGACAAGAACAATCCCTGGTGCCTGGATCTTGAGTCTACAAACCGGTTACCCCAACCACAAATACTAACCTTAAAGTTAGTGGGGGGTGGAGCATAGTTACCTATAGGTCCCTAATGTTAATGTCCCCTTTGGGTGCCTTATCTTAAAATTCATATTAGGTGCCTAATTTTAAATTTTCATTCTCTGGCTTTGTTTTTATAGTTCCTAATCTTTAATTAGACCTTTTAAAACCATATGTTTACAGACATGTTAAAACATATAAAGGAGTTCTGGCCACCAGAAAGTCAAATGGAATAAGTTTTCCATCTTATGTCATGATAAAACAATTTGCGTCTTGAGAATAGATTAAATTAATATTTTGGTACTTTTCTAACAGCTCTAATTCTCAACTATGCAAAAATGACTAACAGATACCATGCCTCCTACTATGTATAAAGTAGGAGGGAAGAAAAAACATTTGGCGGAAGTCAAAGGCAGGAAGGATGATGGCACGTTGTCGGATAGCCAAATGCAGGTACAGATTTTGTCAGAGGATGAATGTTACTTTGGAAAAGGTAGGTGGGAGGATAGAGTTTTGCCACAAGGAGTATGGAAGTATTGTTGGAGGATGAATTCTATTTTAAAACAGGTAGAGGAGGGAGGATGGAGTTTTGCTTGTGGAAGGATGGAGTTTTGTTATCAGGTGGGGGATGTCCTAAAATGGATGCCACATTCCTTGACTGACAAACTTCAATTTCTGCTATGAAATATAGATTGTAAGGGCTTAAAATACAATTAATTAAATAAAATCTAATAAATATATATAGTATGGATGTGTATTTGTCAGGTATACACATCTACACCGCCCAGTTTCACACAGATTCTCCATTTGTACAGGGGAAGATCATGGGCTATGTTTTGCTCTGAATCATTTTTGCCTCTGGGGAACTTTATTTAGCGTCGGAACACACACTTTATTAGGGAAGTGCCCCTGGAGGTATTTTGGGAGTAGGCACTGGTATGCAAAGTTGCTTAATTTAGTAAGTTTATTTACTTTTTACCACTGTGCTTCATTATACTCCAAGAAACAATTTCATATTTAACATAAAAAGCCCAGACTTTTATAAAATACTTTTTTTAAAGGACCCAAAATAATAAAGTCACTACAGTGTACTACATTAGAAATTTTTCAAAATATCACTTCAGAGTAATGCATCGATTAAAATCTACAATCTAGTTTAACTACACTTCCAGGTATTTCTTACAATATCATGTGCAAGATTGGAATCAACTTCCACCACAAGACACACTATATATATTTTATAATTAACATCACTAATCAAACAAATGATTTTAGGATGGGAGAGGATAACATACACATACACAGTGAAAACATGCAGTGACTGGACTGAGAATCAAATTCACTACACCAGCCATATGAAAATTGGCTGTAAATACCACAATACAGTGTCACCCACATAACAAAAAAGTGAAGAAAATACAATATATGCAAAAACTACTTTGATCCTGTAAAACACGAACTTTATTAAGGTATTAGTTTAATCCAAAGAAGTGTAATGACTTGTAAAATCATTCAACTAGAGCAGTATTAAAAGTTTAATTAGATGTTACTCCTATTTAATTCAAAAAGAGGATTTAGATAATAATCCTTGTTTACTTTGATACTTTTTTTAGTTATATTTAGATGTTTGAGTTTCCCTTATTTATATATTCAAACATATTAACTCATACATGGTAATAACATGGTATTCTGTGGTATTTATTTAAGTGTGCCAGATTATAATTTATACGTTATTTGATATTCTCTGTTATTTAAATTTAATTAACTTATTATATTTACTTTTCTTTAGTTTTCCCTTATATAAATTTCAAAATGCCTCAGCAGCAAATGATCTCCATATTTCAAAAAGTGCTACTACTTGGTGTCACATATTACAACTGGCTGTTGCCGTCAAGATGAAAAAACAATGTTTTTCTGTTTTTACCTGCATATTTGACCTTACCGGGTTAGTTGATTCAGCCTCTGCTCAATGACAGGAAGAAGATTATGTAAAACAGACATCAAGAACATGTTCACGTTGCATGAAATATGATTGTGTCTGTTGAATATTTTCAAAAGGTATTTGAAGAGTAATATGAGTCTAGTCTGTGGCAAAAGTGATAATTTTTCTTGGGCAGTCAGGGATTTTGTTCATATACAAGACTGTGTTTTTCTCTTCACTATTGTTTCAGTGAATAACAGCAATTAAGAGATGTTAACAACTGATAGAGAAATGACTTGCGTGCAACTACAAAGAATGATAAAAATGTTATATTTTTATGTCACTGCAATGAAACATTTTATTTTTCTTGCACTATCACTCTGCTCTAGCTGAATTGACATCTTTATAAGTGGACTAGCCTGTCCGATGCAGGTAGTCTTTCAGATTGTGAAACCGTGATATTTACATGAGGCTGCAGTCTGGAGAATAGGGTGGATGCTGATTCTCTTTGATTCCCTAGCTCCATACAGCATTCTTTACTATTCATGGAGTATCAGTGGGGTAGCCGTTGTAAAGCACAAAGGGGCTGGTCAAACCTTTTCCTCAATACAAATGCCCCAACAAATCAGTATAATATTGACAGAATATATGAACCTTTATAGGCTTGTAATGAATATGGAGTACACCATTAACACAATAAAAATTTGTCTAAATAAACTTGCCAGGACTGGCTTTGATTTTTTTTTGTCTTGGAGGGACACCATTCTTACATTTTTCATTGCTGTTTTGACACTTGGTCATAGTGGTTTATCTTAGTTTCAACTCCACTTCTGAAATGTTTCTTAAATTTCTCCCAATCTGAACTGATTAGTTTGAGAGACATATTGAAACTGTGAAAGAGGTGATGTTTTATTTAGGAAGCGACTTTCTGACAAGCAATGTGCACAGACTTTGCTCGTTTAATTTTTTATGAAACAAGGGGGCTCTGCTCCCTATTCGCTTCGGTCGCCCACCCCCGTGTTTGGTTTACCGGATATACAATTTAAAGAGCTTGTTATTTTCATGGGAATTGTTACATATGCATTATTTTCACTTTTACTTTAAAAACTTTTGTAAAAACAATACTTGTCTATTTCCGGCCCCGGGTGGAAGTGGGGGGGCAGATGAACACACGCTAATGAGATGCCATCATATCATCTGCTGTCTTTCTCCTGCTGGCGAGCTGCCTGTTCTGCTTGTCTCATGTCGTTGTTTTAAGAGCTGGGAGCACATTATTCGTGTCTGCCAAAAACAATCCAACAACTGCTAGGTTAGATGTTCATGGACTTGTTTTAAATGATGGCTCACTGCCTTGTCTCGCGTGACGTTGTAAAAACAATACTTGTCTTTTATTTCCGGTCCCGGGTGTGGTTAAATCTCTTTCTCGCAGGACGTATAATACTGCTCGCATTGTGAAGGAGGGGCAGTTGCTGTCGCGCTGCCCGTCGATCATTTTAAAGCCTGTACAGCCACTGACCTTTGTGCCACTTCCTGTCTCTGCTGCTCGCGTTGTGAAGGGTTAGGGTGGGTGAATGCACACAAGGAGAAATGGTCGGATCATTTGCTGCGAGCTGCGTATTTTGCTTGTCGCTTGTCATTGTTTTAAGAGCTGGGAGCAAATTAAAGTGTTTCTCGCGAGACTTCAAATTGTCTTCTGAGAGGATCACGTCTCGTCTCCCTAGTCTACCTCCCCAAGATTTTTTTTATAATAGGGAGATATAGATTAAGCTAACCTATACCTGAAACTTGTAGTACCTGCTCTCTTACAAACTGTTACTCTTTCATTAGAACACAAGCACATTAGAACAATCTAGACGAGAACATGCCATTTAGCCCAACAAAGCTCGTCAGTCCTATCCTCTTATTTCTTCCAAAAAAACATCAAGTCACTCATTATTATGATTTGTTGTACAGTGGCAACATTTTCTTCCATTGTCAATAGCGAAGGCTTGTATAATTTTTGAAAGACATCCTGCCATTACAGAATTTTGCAGTCCATGTCTTAACTATGGCATATGAAGGAGACTGGGTTCTGGTACTCTTAAATAGACAAGAATGAATTTCAAAATACATAATGTGCTCTAATGTTATAAATTTCATTTTTATTTTTAAGTTTTTTCATTATTTGCATTGACTAGATTCAGAATAAAAAAGCTTACAGTATTAACCACAAACCTTGGAAGCTTAAAATTCATATATTTTAGAACAGATGCTCTTTTACCACAAACTAAGTCTGCACTGCAGAATAACCTTTTTTGCTTCAGGCTCAAAAATGTTTGATCACACCTCATTCATTTCAGGTTTCCTATGTATATATGGCTTGAGAAAGGATAAGCTACAGTAGATAAACCCTGGCAAAACTGCATAACTTTAAATATTTTTTAATGTTTAGAAATGTTTATGTGCCTGTCCATTTTCTTAGACGTATTATCTTTGACTACTGCATAAAATAACACTCTACACATACTGTACAGGTGGGAAAATAACTTCCCATAACAATATTGTCAAACTTGCATATTTCAACGTGGGGGTGAATGATAAAATAGTAAAAACAGTTTCATATGTTAAAAACAATTGAATCATAACAATTAAAAGTAATGCTGTATTACTTTTGTTACTTGGTTCATGGAAGAGAAAGGTTTTCTACAATTGTGTCCATACTTTGTGTTATCAGAAGTTCATGCTCAGCACATGTGGAGTTAAATCCATAATCTTTTCTTCTTTTGGCAAACGGACAAAGCATAAAATGAGTCATATTTTACTGAGGTAAAGGAAGAAGGACAATAATAGTTTATTAGTAACAAAAATGTTAATAGGCTGGAAACTGTAGCTTATAATGAAAGCTTAAACTACAATGCTGCTGTCATACTCTCTCTTCTTCTTTGTGGATTGGTGATATCAGTGTGTATCTCAATGCAACAAGCTGATACAATTTAATAGTACACAATATTTAGCTAATATCTATGCAGATTGAAGAGCTATTAAAGCATTAGAACAATTTAAACAAGAACAGGTCATTCAGTTCAACAAAGCTTGGCAGTCTTATCCACTTCATTTTTCCAAAATATTTGCAAGGTTAGTCCAGGTAATATTCTGGTCCAGATGAAGTCATATCTCCTCACTGAGATGGGGCTTATTGTAAAATTGAAGAGGACGTGCATTTAAATTCTATTTGACATAAACAGCAACCCCATCTCCTTTTCTGTTCTGTCTATCCTTCCAAAAATATGTATTCCTCTATATTATACTCATCCCATTCTTGCTACTTAGCCAAGTTTATCTTTGCTAATATATCATAATTCAGTTAGATACAGCTTCAACTTACTTGTTTTATTTTTGATACATCTAGAATTACATCAAGCTATTTTTAAGTGTTACTCATTTTCTTTTGCAAAGTTTGGGTTAGAATTTACATTACCATACATTTTTATTTTTACACTGCTGTTTGTTCCTTCATATACACTTCCGAACCTGGCGTGCCTCCCTGCTCCTATATCCTAGTTTAAACAATTCTCAACTAACTTTCTCATACTCCCTAGCACATTGGTGCCCCTTCAGTTCAGATGTAACCCGCCACAGCAGAACAGGTCCTATCTGTTCCAAAAGCAGTCCCAATGCCCCATAAACCTATACCCTTGTACCCTACACCAAGAACTGAGCCATGTATTAAGCCTTATAATCTCCTCAATCTTATTTGGGCGGGTGCGTGGCAAAGGGAGAACTTCGGAGAAGTACAGTATACCTTGTGTCAGTTCTGCTCCTCAGCCTCTTTCTTGTTTGTTTTATTTATACGTCACAACAGACTGAAATACTTAAAAAAGATGCAATTTTCATTGAAAAAGCTTTGCAATTGCAGAAATAGAACCTTCTCCAGAATTTTAGACATAAAAGGTAACTTGCAGATGGGTCTGAAGTTTGAAAAGTCTTTTTTTTTTATTAAAGGTTGTACCACTGCATGTTTTAAATAGGCTGGGGCTGAACCAGTCTCAAGACATCTATTTATAATGTCAAAAATGCTAGGAACAACCACTTCAAAACCATCTTTAAGAAGACGAGAGAGAACAATATCTAGCGGGCAAGTTGAGAGTCTAAGGAAACTAATTACTTCTGCCAAAAAAGGGAGAGATAGAGTCTCAAACTGACGACAAACAGCTGAGCCCACAGGAGGGACAGAAGGGTCAACAACAGAGGGTGCAATGTGGTATCTAATGTCAGCAATTTCTTAAATAAAAAATCTTTGCAGACTTTAGATGACCTTAGGCCATGTAGGAACAAACGGGTTAAGAAAAGTGTTAAATAAAACTCTAGGTCCATGATAGTTATTCGCAATAATATCTGAAAAATACTTTATCCTAGCAGATTTTTTACAGCTTTATGATAATGAAACAAACTGTTCTTTAAAATATTACCTGCAGATTGCCTTTTTTCCACTTACACTATACTCACCTACATGCCCACCTGTGGGTACAAGTGGCATCATTTCACCATGGCTGAGGTTTAGGTTTGTAGTGCTTGATGTTAAACCAAACGACAGAGTCTAAAATGTTACAAATATCCTTCAACAAATTGACTGGATTATCAGGACAAAGTTGAGGTGGAAGAAATTGCACAGCATCCTTAAAAGCCACAGTGAATTTGCTGGCAGTGGTGCAAATTATGTGCATGAGCAATGACCCTAACTACAAATGTTGACCATTTGGCAGGGTACAGAAGCCCCAGTTATAACACGCATGAGATCAGAAAAGTAAGCATCACCAATTTCACTGTTACATTTGCACTGTGCAATTTGTATTGCAGAACTTACAGACAACTTTTATGTATGTCATTTCTCCAACATGGACAGCGACCACCAGATCCACCCCAGCTCTGGCCAACAGCCTATCAACCCTTCCAGGAAGTCTTCTACCTGTGCACCCGGAAGGCAACAAGCCGTGTAGGACTCTCTGTCTCAAGAGCAAACCTGCACTTCAGTCCCCCTAATGATTGAGTCCCCAACCATCATAATCTCTACCTTTACCTACAGGACAACAAATTCTGGAATGAACTGCCTTGCACTACAATGGATATCACAGTGGTCTTAGTTTTTAAAACCTATTGTTTTAGTGTTATGTGTTTTAGTGTGATAGTGTACTTTCTCTTTAGGCCACCATTGTGGCTACCACAGTGACCAGATGCTAGTGACCAATGCTACTTCTTTTGTCCTTCCTGTGTTTTTGCTGTGGGACTTTGTTAGCAGCACACAATCAGATACATTGATTTGGAAAGCAATACTCATCTTGGAACAGGACTAAACATGAGACAGAGAAATAGCATCTCCACCAGTTTATTTATTAAAAACACAATTTGCTCATTTGCATTCATTGGCGATAATGCAAAATAATATACCTGTGTAATTGTCGACATCTGCATGCTATAGAGTACATCATAAATACATTAGGGAGGTTCTGGGTGGGTAATTAGTTGTGGTTCAACAGACTCATCTTTTCCTAGAAACCATGGGTCCCCATTTAACCATCTCAGAGAATAAGATATGTGCAATGGAGCACGGGATAAGCAGCTCATCATTAAATTACAACTGAAATTCAGAACTTGACCAGTAAGAAATTTCACCAAAATTATACAGATATACTGTATAAATAGCATACTGCTATTTTTGTTCTTTGAGCCATTTTAGATGCAAAAGTTCATTTTAGGTTTTGCCAGGATCTGACCATCCCTCTCTAAGAAATGCATGCCTGTTCCTAAATAAATGTCCTGTTCTACTTTGCCTATGATATTTGTAGTCAAATATCCACTATATGTTATCATCAAAACATGAACATGACATTCAAAAAATGTTTGCTTTCCTCTAGAGTTGCCTTAACTGATGATGTGCTTTCTTTCAACTTCCATGACAGCGTTGCCTTAACTTCATAAAACATCAGTGTTTATACAGTAGTTGCCACAAATTTCCCTGCTAATCTGCCCTAACAGTCAGCTTTTTCACCTCGTCACTAAGATCTCTTCACCCAACATAAGGAGCAATTAGGTCTGCATAACATTTTTATATGTGTGTTTATACTTGATGGCATATTAACTGGTTAATTGCAGTATCTAAATGATTACTCCATTGTAAAAATGCTTTGAATTTAATTATTATTGCTTATTTACTCAAGTGTATCCATTATGATGTCAGATTTCTGCACAATGATTAGCTTCTTTCAGAACTCCTGGGTAAATATTGCTCCACATGAGCAATTTATTTGAGAATGTGTATCAAAAATAGTAAATAAGCATAAAGATAAATGCAAAAAAACAAAACCTTGACTTTATACTATTTACTTTATGCTTCAAAAGGCATAACATTTCAGGGATACATGTGACCATGAGGCAGATACACTTGGCAAGAACACTGCTTTTTTTATGAAAAGAAGTATAAACAGCTGTTTCTATTAAGACCCAGTATAAATCAAATTGTACCTAACTGATGTTTAGCCTAATGCAAAATGATAAAAAAATAGCAACACCATCAAAAAAAATGAAAGCCATTCAATAACAATGTACTTTAAATACAGTAAAAATGGCACCATCTTCATTTATTTTTATTTTTCTCATTTTTTGACATTTAACAGTACAGAGTAATGGGGATTGTGGAAGAGAGGTGAAAAAAAGAATGCAGGCAAGGTGGAATGGGTGGAGAAGAGTGTCAGGAGTAATTTGTGACAGACGGGTATCAGTAGAGTGAAATGGAAGGTCTACAGGACGGTAGTGAGACCAGCTGTGTTATATGGGTTGGAGACAGTGGCACTGACCAGAAAGCAGGAGACATAGCTGGAGGTGGCAGAGTTAAAGATGCTAAGATTTGCACTGGGTGTGACAAGGGTGGATAGGATTAGAAATGAATACATTAGAGGGTCAACTGAAGTTGGACAGTTGGGAGACAAAGTCAGAGATTGTGTTGGTTTGGACATATGCAGATAAGAGATGCTGGGTATATTGGGAGAAGGATGCTAAGGATAGAGCTGCCAGGGAAGAGGAAAAGAGGAAGGCCAAAGAGAAGGTTTATGGATGTGGTGAGAGAGGACATGCAGGTGATGGGTGTAACAGAACAAGATGCAGAGGACAGGAAGATATGGAAGAAGATGATCTGCTGTGGCAACCTCTAATGGGAGCAGCCGAAAGAAGAAGAAGAAGATAACCCTCAAAACTACTCATTGTTAACATGTAAAACATAATTTATATATTACCAGTGTTATTTTACTTAATTCTGTTTTCTTCAAAAAAAATATTTATTATGAGATCCATTATGATATCTTGTACAGAAAATCAACCAAATAGACTAGCGTTTAGCCAACTTTGGGAATAGCCTCCTCCTTTACCATCATCCTCGCCTGAAGTTCAAGCAATCATTTCACCATCACTTAAAGAGTAAGAGTTGCTTCTAGTTTTCGTAATATTAATAATACTGTCTAATTGAAGCGGAACACTTGTTCTGCACTAAGCTGTTTCAGCCTCAAATCCATATATCTCAGTTAGCCTGAAAATATCTGGAATGGAAATGCTGAACCTTATCATGGTTTAATTGATCTTTTATTTTTATATCTGTTCATACTTTATTGGTATATTGTATAAGTTGTAAGATATATGACATGCTTATTTATATCTTGAGTTATTAACATTGAAATTTTGAAAAGTTTTTCAAATGTCACAAAATAAGTAATCATTTAATTATTTATAGAGCAACTTTCACTAAATACACATAACAGTATAAAAAGTACACATGATTAGAAAGTGCAGTAAGAATTTCAGGAGCATTTTCAAATGTGGGCTAAGCAGCATGAGAAGATATTAATAATTACATTATAAGTCACAACATAATGTGATTCAGTAGAATAAGAACAAAAATATTTTAATTATATAATAAAGACTCCTTGTAACAATGTCATGATTGTGTTATACTAATGAAGTGTGAACTTATGGGACTATAACCTTTCAAATAATATGACTCAAACAGTGAAATATCAAATATATTATACAATACTTGTGTTCCACACATTGCGGAGGAGAATCAATAAAATGTATAGAAGAACATATTCCACAGTTTGACACACAGGAGCATCCAGATTTTCATACTAAGAAATACAATTTCCTCGCTAGAATAAAGTAGTAGTGGCTTTGATTGAAGCTGACATACTGTGGACCACTTTTTGATCAATGCTATTGCATTGCAGTTAAAGTGAGAGAAAAAGAGGGAACGTATATGTGGCAACATCTAAATGGATTTTATAGATAGACCCTAACACGATTTCAGACCACAGAAGATGAGTGACTCACTTATTGATAGATTAACTCAAATGACAACTAAACAAATTACAGTTGCAAGTTTTGAGCTCTGAGAAATCCTACAAGTATTAGAGGACATTGTGAACGAATTGCAGCATACTATTATATATGTATAATGTATAGTATGCATGTATTTATTTTGGATCTATAGTAAACAGTTGTCAGTTAAAAGTCTCTATCTTTGTTGTAATATTTTGCTATATTCCTTTTCCTAGGCCCATGAAAATATACAAATAGACATCAACATTTCTGCATAGTTATACTGTAATTAGCACTAGCTTTGTAGTGGACTTAAAACCTTTATTAAATAATTTGGAGCACAGTAAGAGTACTCTGATTTCTTTGTTTCTGAATCGGCCACTCGTGACTTGAAGAATAGTTTGGAAAAGCTTTTAAAAGGTGTATCAGGATTTTTAAAAAGAAAAAATGATTTACTAGAAGGACTTCTATGCAAGTTTGCTTGTGAGAGAAATGACACTGATACCCAATGCAGATGGAGAAAACAACTGTCAGCTTACATGAATGGAGAAGGATAAAGAAAGGTCTTTGTTTTTACTGTGAAGGGCTTAACAATTTGAGAATAAATTGCTCTAAACTGCTGGGAAATGCAAGTAGTTATTGTGCTGCAAGGTATAATTTGCTAAGTGACTCTGCATTCTTAATGAACTTACATTATCTAAAGTATAATATTGGCTACATTTTAAATATACTGAAGTTTAGACCTTAGGAAAATAATTGGCAAAAGGTAAATAAACATAAAACACTATGCTTCAGAATTTTTATTTATTTGTTCTGCTTTACATGGTTAAATGTTTTATTATTGGAATAACTAAATAAACTAAATGAACTAATTAAACAATTTTTTGTACAGACAACAAGAAACTATGTAAAGGTGGAGACAAGGACTGAATGGAACCCTAACCCTATTACAAATATCAACACTGGGCCATCCATATTAACATAGATGAATATTTTAGGGGTGATATCACTCCACAATGCTTAGCTGTAGTCTGGAAAGGAAACTCACAATACTAGTTGAATATGCAGAGTATATTTTTCTCAGAATGATATAAAACTGAGAAGTTCATTCAAACAGATATTCCATGTTAATTCATCAATTATTTCATTTGCTGAAAATGAGCCTCAAAACTCAATTCAATGGCAGTAAATCTAAAAAACATGTGTGACAAGTGTCTGGTCACACTTACAGGTAATCTAACTTAGACACCATCCAAATATCTGACTACGCCACCCAGTTTTATCAAGAGACTGGGAACTCCTGAAATTTACCAATAATAGCACACAGGTTTCTTTAAATTGGGCGGTGAGTAAACACACAATGAAAGAACAGTAATTTCAGGAAAAGCAACAGTAACTTCTATTACACAAGACAATAATAAGTACATGGAAAAGATAAATGAACATAAACAAAATCTAACAATATCAAGAACGAATTTCCTTTTTTTAAAAGGAAAACACACAGTACACACTCTAAAGTCCGTCAAAAACAGAATTGGAGGATACAACCTTTAGTGGTGCAGAGTCCAGTTTGCGCACTGTGTTATCCCAACACTTAATCATTCAACTGTCCACGGATGCACTCTGTTCACCAGACACTCGTTACCCAACAGAAGTTGTGTCAAATCATTGAATCCCTGTCAGCATCTCTTCATCATTCCTTTTTTTTCCACTCTGGGCTCCTTGTGGAGCTGTCTCTTCCTCCCTGGAAGTAAGTGTTGCCGTCCTTGTGCCTCACGTCATGCCAGCCAGGTACCCTCGTCTGCCTACGAGCCCCTGTGCTCTGTCCGAGTCTCTTGGCAGTGTTCTCAGTGGACCGTCCCTCTTCTTGCCTTCTGTTGCCCAGAAGCTTAAATCTCCTTCAGTCCCTGCAATTATCAGTTCTGGACAATCAGATTAAACAATGGCACATCTACATTTCCTGGGTTTAACAATTAATGAAAACACAAGTTAACAAAATGTATTGTTACCAATAATGAATAAGTACAGATATGCTGATTAGAAACCAATAGCGTCAGACATGTAATCTCCAAGTCAGGTAAATACACATGTGAGACTTCCAAGGAAGGAGCAGGTCTATTATCACAACTTGGTATTGTTTGTATTCTCAACCAGCCAGACTTCAAAGTGGTGACTCCTTTGCCAGACAGCAATACCTACATCCTGCAGACAACCCTGACACAATCAGTAACTGGATTATCCAGGAAATCGAAAAACAAGGTCCCCTTCTGACACATGCATTTTTATTAAATGACCATATTATACATGGGTAGGCTCAGCAATGGGCTCTGTATGTTATCTAGGGTCATTTACTGCTTTGCACCTAAAGCTGCTACTGGGGTATGCTTTGATTCTCTGACCCTAAATTAATTGGGGTTAATTTAGATATTGTGAACTATTAAACTCTTCCTAAAAACATTCTTTAAAAGGTAGAACGATTTTGCAATTTTTATTAGCTAATTTTGCACCATTTCATAATTTTTGAATAATATGTGAAAAATTATTGAGCCTAAGTTAGTGCACTTTGTATTTATATATTGGCACGGTAGCACAGTGGCTGCTGCTGCTGCTGCTTCAAGGCTCCATTATTTTGGGTTTGAGTATCATTCCTGGATGTTCTTATTGTGGAGTTTCCATGTTCTCCCCATTTCTGCTTAAGGTTTTTTCCAGGGATACAGTTTTTTCTCCCACATTTTTGAAGTTATGCAGAATAGGTAAACTAACAATATGGAATTTTTCATTGTGTGTTTGTGTGTCTTGTGATCGACTGGTGCTGTTTATGCTTCTTACCTTGTGCCTTCTGCTCCTAGGATAGCCTCCAGCCTCCTAAGACCCTGAATTGGAATAAGCAGATTTAAGAAATTATATATTTATATATTAATATAAAAGACTTCAATTTCTTTGGTACTAGTCTGTCTCAATATCTTGCTAACAGTTACTTTAACTTGATTCCAACAATTTTGGTGGCTTGAGTCTTTGAATCTGACAGCAAGGACAAGATGTCATATTATTATACATTATGTCTATGCCCATTTATTTATGCCCCAGGTGACTGCATCCTTTTTGTGGGACAGCAATAGTTATGAACTGAGGTGGACTAGGGCAAATAATGGCGCACAACAAGTAAAGTGCACAAGTGCATAGTGGTTTTTATTAAAACAATCCAAATAATGCTCAAAACAAAGTATGGTGCAAAAATAAGTCTTTAATAAATTATCCTCATAAACAGTGCCATTGTAAGAAGTTAAAATCAAGACAAAAAATAAACTGAGTAAACAGATAAAACCAGGAATAAAACCAGGAGTCAGAATCATTTCCTTCCATTTCTTTCTCCCAGTGCTTCTCTCTCTCTCTCTCTCCCATATCAGCTCATCATTCAGGACTGAGACACCAGCAAATGAAGTCCTTAATTGAGTCCTGTGCCAGCTACTTCGTCAGTACCCACTCAAATGCTCAGAGACTCACTCCTTTGTCCTGCCACCATCCCTCAGGTTTCTCAGAACAACCCCTGTACCACACTGGCCGCTCCTGCACCTATGCTTAATGGGAGCAACCTGCCCTTGTGCGGCATTTTTCCACTTCACCATGGGGCATCCCAACCACTTTGCCTCCTCCACCTTGCACTGACTCCATCCTGATTCTGCACACATCTCATGTTTCTTTTATTTTTTTTCCTTTTCTTTCTTTTTCATGTTATTCCATTCTTCTTTGTCCCCTTCTGACTAATTTAGACCCGTCTATATGCTTTGTGAGTGCAGGTGCATTAAATGATTCACAGAGAGTCAATGAGGGACAGTGGAGCCAATCAGCCTCCTACATGTGAAAACCTAATCGATTCATTCCCCCATTAAGCTCCTCAATTAAAAGGTGTTGTGTACACATACACAGTCATGATGTTTAAGCCATCGACCACGGACATGCTTCACCACGATAATACAAATTAATAATTTATGTTTGATCCAACTACACAAAGCTATATTAACTCTTTGAGGGCTGAATATTTTTTCCAAAAAACTCAGTTTTCTCAAAAGCACACAAAGCGATGGTTTCACACATACTGAAAGTAAACATAAACTGTCTGTTGCTATGTGCTGTGGGTGCTTGTTCGGCATTTCTGGTGGCAGTGGCTGCGTGGGGGCACCTCGATGGTCAGCAGGAATGCACGGTGAGCCAGCTGACTGGCTGTCTTCACACAGCAGGTGGGTGGTGGTAGTGGTCTCAGTGTGATGCAATATGGTTTGTACCTCTTGTCATCATAAGTGGTGGTCCTCCAAGGCAAACGCTGTTGTAGGCGCATCAGCTACACAAGTGTTCAGCACCACGATCAGCTGGGGACGGATCAGATGATGCTGGTACCTCACTATTGTTTTTGATATCCATCTCCAGATCACTTGCATCAAACTCGGAGTCCGACTAGTCAAAGTCCTGTTCACTGAAATTACGTAAAACATCCATGGAGTATTTTGCTTTGCACGTTCGTTTTGGTCTCTCGCTAGATGTCAGCGCCATTTTAGAGGTTGTTTGCCCTTCGCTACTCAGGCATGTGTAGGGAATTGAGGTTCAATCAACAAAGCTATGTAATTTTCCTTCTAGCAAAGAGAGTCAAACTAAAATGTAAGGGTGAGTTTCATTGCAGTTTACAGCTGATTACTGTCCTCCACTCCTGAATTTTGACAAAAGTCAACATCAGCCCTGAAAGAGTTAATTCTATGTAAATATATAAAGTGAATATGGATGGAAAAGAGTTTATACTGAAGGCACTCCCAAGGTAGTTCATATTATGAGCATTCATAACCTTAAAAAGGCTGGAAACTTTAATTGCATATTAAATCTAGACATACGTCCTCAATAACTGCAAATGGAGATTCTATATACAAATTTGTGAGAATATTCTTTATTTGCATCAGTACATTATAGTTAACCCAAGAATTAGCTAATTAAATCATGCAAATATAAATCAGTAGATATTTCAGTTGCAGTATTTTACTTACTTCAGTTTTGATTTTTAATCTAAGCAAAAAAATAATAATAATAACAGTACATTGGGGAAAAAAGGAAAAAAAAACAGTAGAAAAATCCACATTGTATTCACAATTTGCTTCTTTGATTTTATTTGGCCTTCAGAGATAGGGTGAATGAAGAAACAAGCCATATTTATCTCTCAGTTCCCTTAGCACAAGACTAAAATGTGCCAGGCAGCTTCACAAATCTGTGACTTTAAAATCTTATTGGGCTGGACCATAACTATAAATGCTAATGGCTTCAGTTGAAAAAATGGCCACACTTTGCAATATCGGGGAAAACACTATAAGCATTGTGAACCTGTGATTCTCAAAACTTACATTACATGACTGGAAATGAATATCTCTCTATTATAATAAAAAAAATCCTGGGACAAGACGAGACTTTTTAGCCTGGGACAAGACGTGACTTTTTCAGAGAGATACTTTCACGTCCCGAGAGACAAGACTTTGTGCCAAGAAATTTAACCATGCCTGTGGCCAGAAATAAAGGACAAAGAGTAGATGACAAAGTACAGCATCATAAAGAATTCAAAAATGTTGGTGAGATACACATGCAGAGCAGGTTATGAAAGTACATAAATTCGAAAGTCTCCAAAAAAATGATAGTAAAGATCGCATTAGCGCAAACAAATGGAAATTATAATGGAACATCCATCCATTATCCAACCCGCTGAATCCGAACACAGGGTCACAGGGGTCTGCTGGAGCCAATCCCAGGGCACAAGGCAGGAACCAATCCCAGGCAGGGTGCCAACCCACCACAGGACACACTAGAGCCAATTTAGAATTGCCAATCCACCTAACCTGCATGTCTTTGGACTGTGGGAGGAAACCGGAGCGCCCAGAAGAAACCCACGCAGACATGGGGAGAACATGCAAACTCCCCGCAGGGAGGAACCAGGAAGTGAACCCAGGTCTCCTAACTGCGAGGCAGCAGTGCTACCACTGCGCCACCGTGCCGCCCTATAATGGAACACTGAAAAGAGATTGAATATATTGTTTGGATTTAAAGAGACTTGTACATCGTCTAATTCGTGTTGCCATCAGAGAAAAGTAGTGTTTCTTCCCAATGAAGAGGCGTATCCACGAGAATTAAAAGATTTGTTGTTTGGTGAAAGTGAAATCCACATACGCGAGTGGCAGAGACGTGAAGTGGCTGACGCGTAGCACAGGCCGTGTTGGCGAAGGAAGTGAGCAGGGGGTAAAGCCCCCTCATTTAATTGAGTAAAAAGGTTTCCATTGCAATAAAACAATCCAATTAAAAAAGAGAGGGGGAGTAATTTTTGTTTCTTGTCAATGACATTAAAAAAAGTATTTTTGTGTTTAGGGGTCTTTATCTCAATTGGATTGCGTGATTAGCATGCTACAACTTGGGGTTAATTATCTGTTTAAACTTATTATTATTCAATCCCTCAACTTATTCACTTAGTTCACTTTGGAAATATTTTGTATGTTCATTATATTTACAAAATGGTGGAGAGTCAAATGCTCAGAATTTGCAGTGTACCCTAAAACCAGTTAGACTTTAGAATACATTACAAAATCCTACTAAAGATCTATACCAACCCTAAAGTAACAGCATCTACTCCCAGTAGAATAGCAAACACAGCAAGATGTAACACCTACTGTAGCTTTTGTGATGAAGGTTTAAGAGTCCCACCCCATGGAAATGAATTTCCCTCTGGTATGAAATGAAATGAAGGAGGAGCACAGAAATGAAGAATGTGTTATAAAAGACTTCCTATAAGATTTTGGGTACGTTTTACTTAGGTTTACTTATCCAGTGTTAATTCTGTGTCAATAAACTTATTAGTATTATTACTTTATTTTTTTATTTCTGTATTGCTGAGACTTCATTATAGAATTTAGTTAACTGCAAAAATAACACTGTGTGTGCATTAAACTGATTAAAGATAGAACTAAACGATTTCTGTAATGTTTCTTTTTTGACTTTTCTTTTATGCAGTTCACTGTCAGTGTTTAAAGAAAGCACACCATGTTAAGACAGAAAAGCCTGTGAAACACATGTAAACTGTAAGACTTAATGGTGATGCGGTATTGAAGTAAAAAGCAGACGCAGCAGAAGCGTGGCATGATAGCATCTGGCACATAGCATGTGTTAAATAAAAAGGTGATGCATGCTATCCATTTCTGACAACTGTAGTTTTAGTGTTCTGATCACAGTTTGGTCACAAGTGTATTAACACCAAGTTTTAATGCAATGAACAGCAATCCGATCATGATCACTGAGAAAGCAAGTTAATTTCTCATGTAAATGGGGCTGGAGGTTGGATGGACTGAAGGGTGATTGTAGTATGCAGAGAGGGAATAAAGGATTAAAAAAATCAACATAGTGCTAAAGTAAATTAATTAATTTATTTTCATTTTATTTGCATTTTTGTACTTTAGTATATTTTCTATTAAACTTTTTCTGAAATGTATTTTTTACTGCAATAACAAGTGCAAGTATTCATAGAAAAGTGTAACAAATTTAAGTTTTATAATGTATGTAAAAATAATATTGTCAGAATGAACATTTGAAAATTTTACAAAATAAATACAGCAGGAGCAGCTATAAAATTCCATCCATTCCATCCAACCATTTTTCAAACTTGTTTATTCTGAGCAGGGTTACAGGAAAGCCTGAGTCTGTATGTGTCAGAGGCCAATTTAGCACTGGAAATCCATCTCACGTACATGTCTTTGGACTGTGGAAGGTAACCCACAGGAAAATGGGATATACATGTTACCATTGTGCCACTATGCTACTTGAAATTCCTTATTAAGAGGATCTAAACTTTCACAGTAATGAGATGCAGTGAAGCAATCATATCATTACAGAGTGATGCATCACAAGTACCATCTTTCAGTTATTTAGGCCACTCAAGCATGTAACACAGTATCTTGCACATGAAATGACACAGTATAAAGATATACTGTACATTTTGTGTGGCTATTTTCGTTGTAGATCTCCAAATGAGGCATTCTAGAGAAAAAAAAGATGTCCTTTCAATTAGAATTTAAATTTTTGACTACAAAAGAAAATAGAGCAACTTATGCTTAAGTCATGTAACCATCATTATGAACATGGAGAACCAGTCATTAAGATTTTTACACAACAAATACATAAATAGGAATGCAATTACAGAAAATAACAATGCAGTTGGAAGCAAAATAGGGAGCACAAAGTAAAAACTAAAAGATTTCAGGAATACTAAAAGTCGTTATATTCCTTGCAATGTATAGAAGATGAGGTTCAAGCTAAGGACTTCTTTGATATAATACAAATACCAGAGCTTAAACCTCTTCATGTAGAATCTCTTGATAAACCTCTGAGGCTGCTCTGAAATTCACAATGATACAAACCAATTGTAAGAGGAAAAATGGCGGACACACATGGCTATCTATCGGAGTTTTACGTTTTCAACTAAGTTAGTGCATTTATTATCTTCAATGTCTATCACAGTAAACAAAAAATATTTCCCTAAAACATCCATCCATCCATTATCCAACCCGCTATATCCTAACTACAGGGTCACGGGGGTCTGCTGGAGCCAATCCCAGCCAACATAGGGCGCAAGGCAGGAATCAAACCCCGGGCAGAGCGCCAGCCATCCGCAGTTCCCTAAAACATTTTGCCAAAAATCAATTGCCGTCTTTACAAATACAGATACAGATTTGCAGCAATGTGCATCACACAGACCAATTTCACTTTTCAATAGTGACATTAAGATCATGGCAAAGGTTTTAGCTGAAATAATAGTGAATGTGCTTCCTTCTGTAATATCTCTAGATCAAACCAGAGACCTAGAACAGTATACTGTAAGTGCTTGAAGTGGAACCAAATTACTGGCAGTACCCAGTTTTTTGATACACTAGTAAACTAGTACTCAAATTTAGGATCGGGGGAGAGGAAGTTGATTCCTGTAAAACTACAATAACATTCCATCGAAGAGAGATGGGTTTGGTCCTCCATGAAACTATGTGGCACTAGTAAGACATACCACCCCACTACAGGCACTACTTAATATCCAATGTTTGACATGCATTAATTGCAGTATATTACCATAGAGAATCTTAATTATCTCTAGAATAAAGAAAAAGCTTTTGATAGAATTGAATTGGGTTATTTATCACTCCATTAAACAAATTTGGGCTTGTTCCAAATATATCTGCATGGATTTATTTAATTTGCCCTATGAACAAAAATTGTAAATTTATGAATACTGATTTGACTTTCTGCTTTTAGCATTGAGTATTTGACGCTTATGGTAGCTGCTAGTAGATAAGGCAGAATCAAGTACAGGTCAAACGTGTGCCGAAAGAAATCTCTCAGTTCAAAAGTTCGCTTAAAAGATTTAGTGACAATTCGAAGCAAACAGTCCACACAAGAATAAAGAAAAAGGTTGTTACACACGTAGAATAAAGGGCAAAAAAAGTTGGAAAAAATGTCTCTTCTCAAAACTTAGCTTTTCTTGTTAAACTTTAGTTGTTTCTATACATAATGATGCTTTACTTCACTTTCAGTACATTCTGTACCTATGGGGCTGCACATACAACTGAGCATGTTATGTTACATTCTGTTGGGAACGTTAAGGCATGGTTTAAAACTGTGTGCCCTCCATGCCTTACTCACGACAAGGCAGGTCACTAACTGAGACTAATCTGTAGTCAGAGAGACAAGAACTAGTTAGAATATACCAATTCAATTCAGCTTGTTTGGGTTATAAGAACTTCCCATAGACTATGCACTAATATACATTTAATATAATACGTAAACATAAACATTTTATATAACTTAAATAACTAGCAAATGGCTGTTACTCTTATGTGGAGGTATCTTTTGATATCATCACTTTGTGTGATTTTTTTAATAGCATTATTTGCCTGATATGTTATAATCACTGATTCTGGTAACCTAGCACATGTCTGTCCCTGACTGCTTTATTAGGGGTTTACTGTGGTCCGTCTCCTTCTTTAGCTGCCTTCCAACTCCACTGTTTTCTGTCTAATCATCCACTACATTTTCCGTACTTTTCCATGCTGCTTCAATGATATTTTCTCTGTTGTGTCCACTGCCTGCATTTTATGATGACTGCTCCATCTAACACCATTCACTTCTGTTCAGAGGGATCACAATCTGCTTGTAGGGTAACAGGTTTAAACAGAGTTGTGGGTCTCATATGTGCTACTCATTAAGTACTTCATCCTCTCTCTCTCTCTCTCTCTCTCTCTGTCTCTGTCTCTCTCACCTACTCAGTCTCTCACTCTGTCACTCACTCTCACACAAATTCATGCACCTGCACTGCTTCTCAGGATGGCTCGGCCTTTTCTGACTGCATTTCACTCCCAGAACCACGTGGCCCCACCAGAATTTTTTTTGTAAACACTCTACTGATTTGTACAAAGCATTCCAAAATTCATGACAGAAAAAACCTCCAACCACATTATAGATAGCTCGCCACAAATTAAATGAATTTAAAAAAAATTCTCTTCCTTGCCCTATGTACAGTATACTTTCAGCACCTTTCCTCAATATCTCCATCATGTTCCTGTAATGCCTGCTTCTCAGACTCTGCCATTTGTGGTACCTTGATTACCTTCTTTCTGCTTTTATACTTCCTGTCTTTGAAGACAACAGAGTGCCTCATACACCTTAACTCCTTCTTGTGTGTCTCGCACAAGCACTTCCTCTTTTGATTGCATCACTAAAGCCGAACTGAGCAATCTACTTACTTGTAGGAGCTAGACACATATACTTTACATACCTTTGTATTGTAATATATAGTAGATTCATGAAGGGTTGAAAGCATTAATTGATGTCTGCATTAACCAGTATGTGATGCACCCACTGCGTTAACTTGTGGCAGTAATACAGACTGTTTTCAAAGATAATACAATCTCTGGAATGTTACATTTTGTGGATGAGTACATTAAATAGAAACTGAATGTTTAAAGCTGTGTCTGCCTTTAACAAATCTGATTTGTTCTTGTGATTTTTCAGATGAAAGCACTTTCTCAATCCTTCTTCTTAAAATTTAGAACTGTCCTAGAAATGTCATATCATGGCGCCACAAATGGTAGCCTTGGTTTGGTGATCTCTAGTGTTTTATCTGTTTTTGTTTATTTTATCTGATTTGTCCCATCATTTGGTGTTCAGCTCCTAAGGTTACAGCTGGCAAACCTCCATTGTCTAGGCAATAAAATGGATGAACTGTTACTCCTAAACAGAACTCACAAAGACTTTTCACTTTGTTCTGCTCTGTGTTTCAAGGGAAACCTGGTTAAATAAATCCATCCCAGTACACCTGCATTTCACTTTCTTCTGCACCAGCATTCAACAGAGCAGAACAGAGCAGACAGCACATCGGAGACATCAGGGAAAAGAAAAAGGGACAGAATCTACATTTATATCAATGAAGGTTTATTTACTGGTGTCACAGTGTTAAGTAAAATGTGCTGTCCTGACTTAGAAACACCTTTTGTTAACTGTAGGCCTTTTTATTCACCACAGGAGTTTTCTTAATTTATATTGGTTAGTGTCTGCGTTCCACTTCACACCTGCATGAGTGCGGTGCTAAAAAAACTGGCTGATCAGATAATGAACACAAAATTATCTGAATTCCCTTCTGATTACTGTAGTGGATTTTAATATCACAATGTCCTCTGTGTAGCTTTGGGTTTTTCTGATCACTGTTTGATTCATTTGCTCCCAAACTATAGGAATAAGTTAAAATCTGCTAAACATGTGATCAAAACAGTGAGAAGGTGGACTAATGAGGCAAAGTTGAAGCTGCAAGCCTGCTTTGACTGTAAGGACTGGGGTATCTTTGAAGATACAGCTGCCAATTTAGATGAACTGGCAGGCACAGTAACATCTTATATTAGTTTTTGTGAAGTTATGTGTGTCTCCACCAAGACCTGGTTAACATTTAACAATAGAAAACCATGGTTCACTGCAAAACTCAAGCAGCTTCTCAAGCTAAGGAAGCTGCCTATAGAAGTAGGGATAGAACACTCTTTAGATGGGCAAGGAACACACTGACAAAAGAAATCAGATTAGCCAATGACCCTGCATCAGTTTCTAGCTTCTATAAATCTTGTTAATAATAGTGGAGCTAAATTTCTTGATTTTTTTTATCTTTTTATAAAATTCCACTGGGTAGCGATCACAGCTTAGTATTTTCCCACATTGGAGTGAGTTTATAGCATCCAGTAGTTCTGAGAGTATCAGAGATTTGTCTAGTTCTTCTGCACTAAGAGTATTCAACTGTGGTATTTGTATTGCAACAAAAAACTCAGATTGTGTCTAATCTTTAAAATGAGTAGAATATAGGGACTTACAGTACTCCCTAAATGTGTGAGTTATATTTTGATGGTCAGTGATTGTATCTCCAGTTGCATGGTTAATTTTTGTTATTGTGTTGTGAACTTCCTGCTTGTGGATTTGTTGAGCTAAAATCTTATTAGCCTTCTCTTTGTGTCATAATAATGCTGTCAAAATGTAAAGATGAGTTTTTCTGTTTCTTTCATTGTCAAGAGATTAAATTCTGATTGTAGAGACTGTCTTTTTCTGTAAAGTGTCTCATTTGAAGATGTGTCATATTCTTGATCTATTCTGGTAATTTCACTAATTAACTCTGACAGCTTCTTGGTTTCCAATTCATTTTAATGGCAGAGATATGAAATAAAGCATCCTTAAACTATTATTGTATTAGCATTCATTAAAAAAGTATTAACTGTATTAAAAAGTATAACTGTATTTAAAAACACATATTATGATGGATAGGCATCGTATTCAGAGCTGGTTCTATTCTTGCAGCCAAATTTTCCTTGGATAGGAGACCCTGAATTGGATTAGCCAGACATCAGAATGTGTACAAGTACATGTATTGCCTCCGTGAAATTAAAACCTGGATGGAGCATAACTTCTTAAAATTAAATTGCAACAAAACTGACCTCCTGCAAATTGGCACTAAAGTACAACTTAAGAAAATGAGCTCCTTTTAAGTCAGTCTTGATGGTGATCTCATTAATCTTTTTCTAATACAAGGAATCTTGGTGTCATTTTTGATTCCTCTCTTTCTTATTCCATCCACATAAACCACATTAAGAAACTTTCTTACTTCCACCTGTGTAACATTTCTTATGTTTGCTCATTCCTCTCCTTTTCTAATTCAGAGAAACTTGTCCATACTTTTATCACACCCCACACTGATTATTGTAACTCCCTACTGGCAGGTACCCCTTCAAATCTTAAATCACATGTCCAGTTAATTCAAAACTCTCCTGTAAGAGTCCTAACATGAATCAGCAACAGTGAGCACATAATTCTCATCCTGCTTTGCCTTCAATGGCTCCCTGTGTCTTACAGGACTGAGTATAAAATTCTATTATTAACCTAGAAAGTTTTAAATGGCCTCATACCGGACTACATCAGTGACCATTGCCATCTCTATGCCTCTGTTTGCCTACTAAGGTCCTCTGATTCTGGCAATCTTGTTGAGCCCCAAACTAACCTTCAGACTATGGGTGACAACAGGGCTTTCAGCTGTATAGCACCCAGACTTTGGATTGACCTCCTGAAATTAATTAGATCAGCAGACTTCAATCATTCTTTTGAAGAACAACTTAAAACTCATCTCTTCAGGAAGAGGTTTACCATAACCTAACTCTCTGCCCCTTCTTTCAGTTTACCTCACTGTCCAGATGCTCAGGACAATTTGTGTGTGTGTGTTATATCATAAATTATGTGATTTGTTCAGGTATTCCTTTTAGTAATGAATTCAGTATTATCCTCTAGTTTATTCTTTCTTTTATTCTGTTTAATGTTTTTGTATATCCTGTGTTTGTTTATTGTTCTGTGCAGAAACTATTTGTATACTTTTTTTAAGCACCTTGAGCATGGGAAAGGTGCTATATAAATGAAATGTATTATTATTATTATTATTATTATTATTATTAAATAATAAAAAAGAGTATATAAGAATATTAAAATCTGAAGCACAGAATAAATGTTAGTGATAACTGTCAGAATTTACTCAGTGATTTCCTTTTATAAATCTCAGTCAGTTCTAGGAAAATTCTGGCAAGGATGTTTTTACTCAGACCAGACAAATGCTACTGTGGTGATTTTAGAAAATGTAAATGTGATAAGCAGAATTATGGTGTTTCAGAACACACTCTTTTTTTTTCAAGTTAAAAAAGTACAAATGTATCAGAAAATAAAATTACTGTAGCAAAACCTGCAAAAGATATAAAACATTAAAAAGCAAAAGTTTACTAACTTGAAAATAGACCATCTGTAGCAGTGGTATATTTATGTTTCCTCACCTTTAGGTGAACCTAACCAGCAGTGGCACCCACTGTTTCCACAAAGAATTATATCAAAATTCAGCACTGTTTTAAAAATTACTCACAGTCACTCATGTCCTTTCTAGACACTACAACTCAGAATGCAGACCTTTCACAGCTGCCACATGCAATCCATTTTGAATGTGGTATTCCTCTGCTAGACATCCTCTTTTTCCTATTGAATGAAAGCCGGCACTCCTGGTGTGTTTGCAAAGGAAATGCAGACAGGTAGATAATGAGATTTTCCTCAGTAACTGTTTGCACAATTCTAAATGGAAAACCAAACATGTTCCTAATGCTGAATAGGCAAACCTTGGTCTCCTTGGTAATATTTTTTGTGACTGCTTGGTGATTGTATTTTGTAGCTTTCCCGTGAGAAAAAAAATGTAAAACAACAAGCGTAGTATTTGCAGCTCAAAGTCTGGGTAATTGATGCAACTACATACATTATGTTAGTTTCACTGAATATTTATGTGGCATGCGTGTAAGCACGAAAAATTTACCAGCTTTCTTATACACCCCTCGAATGCTAGCAATGCTTTAACAATGCTATCAAATAATCAAACATGTGACTTTTTTAAAACCTAGTTACACCTATAGGATGCCATGGTTATAATTTGTTTGAAATATGCAACTTGCATTGTACTACAGTAGAGTTTAGCATGAAGGAAAAATAACTAGAATTCTGAGTAGTGTAAAAACAGCAATATAAAGGGCAGTGTACACAAAAAAGGTTATAAAAATACATCTTGTGTGTGGTAAAAAATTCAAAAACATTTCAAACAATTTATAAATACACTATATGGTCAAATGTTTGTGGACAAATGAACATCACATCTATATGTACTAGTTGCATATCCCATTCCAAGAACATGGGCATTCATGGGGAGCTGCCCTCCACTTTGCAGGCTTTTGGATTGTCATTGGGAATTTGTGTCCATTTACCCAAAAGAGCATTTTTATGGTTAGGTACTGGAGTTAGACAAGGAGACCTGCAATCAGCATTCCAGTTCATCTTAAAGGTGTTGAGTTCAGGGCTCTATGCAGGACATTTGTGTTCCTTCTCACCAAATGCATCCATCTATGTTTCTATGGGCCTGGTTTTGTGCACAGATGCACAGTTGTGCTGGAACAGAAAAGGACTTTCTCCATACTGTTGCCACAAACTTGAAAGCGTACAATCGTCTAAAATGTTCTTGCATGCTGTTGCAATAACAGAACCTTCATTGGAATGAAGGGGCCTAGCCCAGACTGTGAAAAACAGTCCCAGACCACCATCCATCCCCCACCAAACTTTACAATAGGCACTATACAATCTGGAAGGTGGAGTTTTCCCGGCATTAGTCAAACCCAGACTGCCAGATAATAGCAGCATGTTTTATACCACTCCAGCCGAAACTTGCCATTACCCATGGAGATCTTAAGGTTGTGAGCAACTGCTTGGTCATGAACACCCATAACATAAAGCTCCTGATACACAGTTCTTGTGCTGCATCAAGAAGCTGCTTGGGACTCTGGTGAGAGTAATGCAATAGAGGACAAGCAAAAACATGAACATTTATTTATATAACACAGTTTCATACAAACAATGTAGCTCAAAGTGCTTTACAAGATTAAATAAAAATGAAGTAAATATAAAACAAAAAAAACATGATCAGGCAATAAAATTATACAGTATGTAACAAATAAAAAAGTAAGAACAGATGCCCAGGAGGGCAGTAAAAACCAAAATCTGCAGGGTTTCCCAGGCCAAAAGACCACCCAGCCCCTACTGGGCATTCTACCCAACACAGATAGTCTAAATCAGTCCTCAAGGTTTACAGACTTCACATGAAAGAATTTGATGATGATGGTCATGTGGAGATCTGGGACACCCGCTATTCAATCCATAAACACAGGGGGCAGCATGGTATCTTGATCAAGTGGTGGTGGCGCATATCGCCACTACAGAAGAACTGGAAAAGACAGCCGAAAACAGTACAGATTAGTATAGAATTGCAGAACCCAGTGGAAAATCATAATTCATTGCCCATTTAGACTAATATGGATAAAACCCTGCGGTGGGCTGGCACCCTGCCCGGGGTTTTTTTCCTGCCTTGTGCCCTGTGTTGGCTGGGATTGGCTACAGCAGACCCACGTGACCCTGTGTTAGGATATGGTGGGTTGGATAATGGATGGATGGATGGATACAACCAAAATGTAGCTACAAAAAAGCCATTTTATAATAACGGCTTTTTAGCAGTTTTTAAAATTGTTATACAGTATTAGCCTGGTGAATTTCTGTTGGTAAAGTATTCCAAATTTTAGGTGCATAACAGCAAAAGGCTGCCTCACCAATTCTTTTCAGGTTGGCTCTTGGAATTATAAGCAAACCTTCATTTGAAGATCTGAGGTTACAACTTGGAGTGTAAGGGGACAGACGTTCCAAAACATAGAACACAGTGAGATAATTTTAATTTTTCCATTAGTAGTATTTTAAAGTCAATTCTAAATAACATGGGTAACCATGTAATGACAGCAAAACCGGTGAAATGTGCTCAGATTTTCTTTTTCTAGTTAAGATTTTTGCTTTTGCATTCTGCACTAATTGCAACCGATTAATGTCTTTGTTAGGTAGTCCTGTAAGTAGTAAATTACAGTAATATCTAGTCGACCAAACACAAAATGCATTAAAAAATATTTAGTTACGTTTAAGGAATTGTGTTGCAACATGAGTCTCAAAGTTCACTTTTTGGGTTAGCATTTGGAATTTTTCCCTGAAACTCTTGGAGTGGTGAGTGACAAGCAGGGTGAAAGATTGCATCAGGACATCAAACACATGTAAAGAAGGAATCAGGGATGCTGGGATGTCAGAATGTTTGTCGGGCTACTGCTGAATGATTTATAGGGATGCACCAGAAAAATTGTACAGAAAAAGGACTACCAAATGAAGTTTTGGACAAAAAAACTAAGAAGTGGCAAAAGCTAGAGAAATTATATTTAAGTCAATGAATATACTTTGTTGTTTTGCTTTTAAAATATTAAAATGAGTAATATTTTCATGTTAAAGTAATTTAGAACAATATTGTTAATGTGAAAAAATGTCATTTGCCAAATTTTAATTAAATTTCATTTCTTTTTTTACTTAAATTTAACATGAAGACAATATTCTAATTATATGTTATTGTGCTCATTAATGCAAAAAAAAAAAAATCAAAAATTTTTATGACCGGAGAGTAAGAGGTGAATTATTAAAGCTTACAATGGATACAGTTCAAACAGAAATATTTCTTCACTTCTTCACACAGAGAAAAATAGATACATGAAAATACTATCAAACAATACAGTAGTATTTTTAGGACCTTCAAATCTCAACTACATGATTTTCTTAAAGAGGTGTCTGTTCTTGTCTAATCTTTATTTCTGTTCTTAATTGATACATAAGTAACTGAAAGGATATCATGTCAAAGAATTACAGTAGCATACAACTTATTATTTTTCTTTTCTTATCTTATGTGTGAATTCAACTGAATTTCAGAACAGCCTTCATTTCTCTTTTATAATATCATACAAACATTTTAATTTTTTCTCTCTCTCCTTTTAAAAATGTCCTTGGGTACCTATTAATGCGAAAAAGGAAAAAGTCTCTTTATTACTATCTTGTAACATTTTATTTTATATTATTAAATGATCTATGTTGTGTTGTGTTTTGGAGATATTAAGAAGAATGAGATTAAGTGGAATTTAAGCAGATGCCCAAAGTAGAGCATAATGAAAAGAAATAAACTTCAAAATGGACAATAACATCTGGTTTTATCTCTCTCTCTCTCTCTATATATATATATATATATATACTAGCAGAATACCCGCGCTTCGCAGCGGAGAAGTAGTGTGTTAAAGAAGGTATGAAAAAGAAAAGGAAAAATTTAAAAAATAACGTAACATGATTGTTAATGTAATTGTTTTGTCATTGATATGAGTGTTGTTCCCATATCTATATCTATATATATATATATCTATATATATATATATATATCTATATATATATATATATATATCTATATATAGCAAAATAACAGCGCTTGGCAGCGGAGAAGTAGTGTGTTAAAGAAGGAAAGAGAAACAAAAGGAAACATTTTGAAAATAACGTAACATGATTGTCAATGTAATTGTTTTGTCACTGTTATGAGTGTCGCTGTGATATATATATATATAGCAAAATAACTGCACTTCGCAGCGATGTCGTGTGTTAAAGAAGTTATGAAAAAGAAAACGAAACATTTGAAAAATAATGTAACATGATTGTGAAAGTAATTGTTTTGTGTATTTGGTGGCAGCGTCACGAAGTTGTTTTCGTCTAGAAAATGTACCACGACATC
>JANRMT010062856.1:62849796-62903917 GCA_026402145.1 Polypterus bichir lapradei | reverse complement strand
GTATAATTTTGACAGGATATATTTTTATGGAGAGCAAAATCTTTTGGGATATTTAAAATCTAAGTTTATTTCTTATATAAAATTACATAAGAGTAAAGAAATTTGAATGTTTGTTCTTTTAACGTTTACTTTATTTCTAACTTGTATAATTTAGACAGGATATATTTTTATGGAGAGCAAAATATTATAAGTTGTTTAAGGTTTGAGTTGATTTATTCAGGAATAATATTCCTGTCTGTTTTTACCATTCCTACCAAAGATATTTCTGTCGACTAAATAAAAATTCCTTCTATTTAAAATTTAAATAGAACTTGAATAGATACGATTGTTCATAATATCCACGCAGACTTGCACGTAAGAGCAGGAGTTATCCATTTTAACAAGCAGCGTATTGCACTGATACGAAATAGCTGTGTGTGTATATATGTAGATATGTATGTATATGTATATATACTCAGCAAAAAAAGAAACGTCCTCTGACTTTCAACTGTTTTTACTTTCAGTAAACTTAATGTGTAAATATTTGTATGAACACTAAAAGAGTCAACACCATAAGACATAAACTAAAAATGTTTCACAATGTGTCCCTGAATGAAGGGAGGCTCAAAATCAAAAGTACCAGTCAGTATCTGGTGTGGCCACCAGCTGCTTGAAGTACTGCAGTGCATATCCTCCTCATGGACTGGACCAGATTTGTCAGTTCTTGCTGTGAGATGTTACCCCACTCTTCCACCAAGGCACCTGCAAGTTCCTGGACATTTCTGGGGGGAATGGCCCTAGCCCTCACCCTGCGATCCAACAGGTCCCAGATGTGCTCAATGGGATTGAGATCCGGGCTCTTCCACTGCGAGGATGATCAGCTGTCCTTCCTGTCTCCCTGTAGCGCTGTCTTAGGCGTCTCACAGTGCGGACATGGCAATTTATTGCCCTAGCCACATCAGCAGTCCTCATGCCTCCCTGCAGCATGCCTAATGCACGTTCACGCAGATGAGCAGGGACCCTGGGCATCTTTCCTTGGGTGTTTTTCACAGTCGGTAGACAAGTCTCTTTAGTGTCCTGCGTTTTTAGAACTGTGACCTTAAATGCCTACTTTCTGTAAGCTGTTAAGGTCTTAACGACCATTCCACAGGTGCATGTTAATTAATTGATTATGGTTAATTGAACATGCATGGAAAACATTGTTTAAACCCTTTACAATGAAGATCTGTAAAGTTATTTGGATTTTTAAAACATTATTGTTGAAATACACAGTCCTGAAAAAGGGACGTTTCTTTTTTTGCTGAGTATATATGTTTATATATGTGTGTGTGTATGTATATATATATGTAGTTGTGTGTATATATGTGTGTGTATGTATGTATGTGTATATATGTAGATATATATATATGTATGTATATATGTGTGTGTGTATATATATATGTGTATATGTATAGATATGTATATATATATGTTTATATGTGTGTGTGTAAATATATATATATATATATATATATATGACAGCAACACTCATCACTCACAACAGTGACAAAACAATTACATTGACAATCATGTTACGTTATTTTCAAAATGTTTCCTTTTCTTTTTCATTACTTCATTAACACACTACTTCTCCGCTGCAAAGCGCGGGTATTTTGCTAGTTGCACATAAATTGCAATTTATTGTATTTCCTTCAAGCATATTAATATTTGTCTATAAAACAGAAATAACCCAGTGCTTATTTCTAACACAAAACAATTTTAATGATCACTTGCCTATGCATATTAAGTTATTTCAGTGAATGTATTGAACAGTTTTGTGTAATAGAAACAATTAAATAACTGTGAAACACTAATCAGTTAACAGTGCAAAGTTTTTTTTTTGAGTCATATCATAATGAAAATCAGTCTAGCACTCTGATTGGTTCTGTCAATAATACTGCCTTTAAATTGATATGAATTTGAAAAATAAGAATTTACTGATTTTCTGACTGTTTATTTAGCCAGTTGCCAAGGCATACCAGTTATTTTACTCTGGTTGTTTGAAGGATGATATTCATATACAGAAAAATGCAACACCACTGATGTGGAGTCTCACATAGCATGCGGAGCTTGCCTTACTGTAACGTTACCACTCCACATGAAATAAAACTCACTAGTTGAAGCCCGCCATAGCATACGGCAGTGTAAGAATAGGAACAGAAAACGATGCGAAAGGAATTCAGTATAACAAAGGCTTAGGAAAACACCATCGAATGAAAACAAAAATAGCAAGGAGCGAAACCAAAGCCAATGGTCGAGAGAGTACCTTCCTGTAGCAGGCTACGGAAAACATAGACATATATAGAGAGATGCCGCATTCACTGTGTTGCCCAGCCGACACGATAAGTCAGTGCGTCCGCCCTATTGCGAGTGGTAAAAGTGCAATTTAAACTAATACAGGTAGACCTGGAAACCGGGTTTACATGCAATTATTTATATCCATTTATACATTAATAATGGCAATTATTAAATAATAATAATAATTATTATTATTATTATTATTATTAATAAATAATTCCTCCCGTATAAGTAACATTTCTCTGACTTCTTTCTTCCATCTCCAAAACATTTCTAGACTTCGTCCTGTTTTTATGCAACACAGTACTAAAGTATTGGTTAATGCCCGAGTCACCTCACGTATAGATTACTGTAATGGTATTCTATGGGTCATGCCACAAAAACATATTCATCGCTTACAATTTATTCAAAATTCTGCTGCCAGGATAATAACCTGCTGTTCTAAATCCACTGAACATACTACACCTATTCTCTCTCAACTTCACTGGCTCCCTGTTAACTACAGAATACAATACTAAATACCGCTTTTAACATTTAAAGCTCTCCACAACCTCGCTGATCTCCTACAGACTGACACTCGTCTTGCTCACTCTGATTCTCATCTGCAGCTGTACTTTCTGTACCACACATCAAACTCTGTGCTATGGGAGCTCGAGCGTCTCTCATAGTGCTCCTCAACTCTCATATACATCAGCTCGATTCAATAACACATTTTAAAACTACGCTCAAAACTTATCTTTTCAAACTGGCATACCAATTGTGAATTTTGCACTGTTACTGCCAGTTATCTTTGTTTGTTTGCTAATTATTGCTGTTTGATCGAGAGCGACAGTGGACGCGGAAGTACGATTAGAGATGGCGGGTGGGGCTCTGTGAGTTGGAGGGCGTGGCTCTCTGTCTTGCATGCGCTCTCTGTCTTGCTTGCCCTTAGTTAGAGTTGGCGGGCGGGCGTGGCTTTCTGTCTTGCATGCGCTCTCTGTCTTGCTTGCCTTTAGTTAGAGTTGGCGAGCGGGGCTCTGTACGTATCCCATGGTCTTAGAGTTGGTGGGCGGGCTCTGTAAGTTGGCGGGCGGGGCTCTTTGTCTTGTATGCGCTCTCTGTCTTGCGTGCCCTTAGGGAATTATATATAGATTTGATTTTAATTATTCTCATGTTATTACTGTGCACTTTGAAGAGCTAGTGTGTATATGAAATGATGAGTACGAAAATATGGGACTCACCTCATCCCTTTGTAATTCAATACATTACTCAGCATTTTATGTTCCAATACGGGACAATCCTGTATTATAAGTAACAAGTGGCAATGCTACTGATTTGTGTAGACGAAGGTTATCAAGAAACAGCACAGGAAATGACCAAGCAGTGGTGACTCGCTACTAATATTGATAGACTTGAATTCATTGGGCGCTGCCTCATTAACAATGTGTGAAGCACGGCCAAACTAACTGGAATAAAATAACACATTTAGGGGTGGCATTAAAAATTTAATCACAGAAGTTTTCAACTCGTTAACCACACATGTTAACAGCAATTAATCAGCAGCTCTAATATATACACACACTACAGGCTGAATACATACCAAAATGACCAAAAAGGAAGGAAATTAAAAAGATAGCTTCTGAGTTGGCTGTCACAGTCACTGCAAAACATTATGTAGATACATTGTTGTTGGTATGAAGGAGCTCCAGTAGCGTTTGTTACCACAAGTCTGCTGAATAATTTATTGAGTGAAAGTCCTCAGTGTTAGTGTGTCACAGAGGGGATGTGCAGCTTTGTTCATAATGACATTCAGTTTTTTGCTTTAATTCTCCACTTTGCTATGACCTCCAGGGGGTCCAGAGTGTGTCCCATAACTGAGTTTGCCCTTTAAAGAAGCTTGTTGATTCAGTGGGCCTCTCTCGAAGTGATGTTACCAGCCCAGCACACCACAGTGTAGATAATCACACTGGCCATCACAAAGTTTTAGAAGATATGATGGATGTCACTACCCACATTAATTTGAATATTGATCTGCTGGTCTGGTGGTGCCACCAATATAACAGTTAGGATACATGGGTAGAAACTGCATTTGAGATCATCAAACCAGTACCTTAAAGAAGTCATTATTAGCCAATAACTGAACATTTTAATATTATTTTTCTCTATTTTCTTCTTATCATTCACAAAATACCAAAACGAAGGAAAGAATGTTAGGCTGAAGAATTGGTGAGATGAATTCTGTCTCAGTAAAGAAGCTGCCTGGGATAAAACCATCAGTAAGTAACTCCTGTCTCCAGGGATGAAAGTCATCACCAATTTAAATTAATTAGCAACAATATGTGAAAGGAAAACACAACACTGGCATCTCCAATATGTGTATGTTAGATTTATTTAAAACATGTATTCAGTGCTTTGATTTCTGCTTTAAAGGGCACAGAGGCAGCTTTGGTACAATCTCTCTCACAATCCATTACTTCTGTCTACTCCTGATGATGCTGGTTCCGTGTTCCTGCCTCCAATCGTCACTTCCTGCCAACCATTTCCTCTCCCATCATACATTCTGTTATATAAACGCCATCTTGTCTACAGTAATTCATTCATTTTGTACTGCAAAGTCATTCTGAATCGCTTCTTTATTTCAATTGTCTGGATGACAATATATGGGGACGATCCCCAAACCTTTTTCTATTTTGTGAAGACTCTTCTTTATTACAATATATATATCTGCAGTGCAAAGAAGATTATAGGCATGAAACTGCACTCCATTAAAAAAAAGGTACACACCTTCCATCAGAAAAAATATGAGCAAGAGATCATACTCATCTAGGCAGCTATATCTCTGAGTTACTACCAGAGGGGAGACACACAGGTCACACAGGGCTACTCATCAAGTCAACAGTTAATTTCCCCTGTATTGGAAAATGATGTATTATAACAAGAGAAATAAAAAAGCCAAAGTAAAATTCTGTGAATAATTCTTAACAATTGAAAAAAAACATTTATTTTTTTGGTGTTGTAATTCTAGAAACACTGTGTAAATTCATTTATTCCTTTAGGCAACAGAAACAGAAAAACGAGGGCATATAAGGCCAAACAATGCCATAAGAAAAATAAGACAAGCAAAAAAAAAAAAAAAGGCATTTATTCAATATGAAAGCTTTTCAGAATTTATGGAAATTATTTAGAAACACTACATTACATATATGACTTGTTTTGTATGAGCTACCTACAACAGTTAGTCTAAGAGAGAGGATGTGTGTGTTGTCACTTATATTTTGTGTGTATACTCCTGAAAGATGATGGCTGTAATTTAAACTTTACAGTAAATGCAGAATAAAATTAAAAATAGATATTTTTTTAATTTTCTGGATAGCTACAAACAAATCAACACAGTGTGAGTGTGTATAGGTGTTTGCATGAATGTACTCTATGGTATAGACTGTTGCCCTCTCCAAGGTTTGGTCCTGCTGTATGCCTAAACCAAAACAGAAATTAATTAAACGTGTCCAGGAAATGGAATGATAAATGAATGAATAGCAAAATGTAAAAAGAAAATAATTAATTTAGTTGTCCACCTATCAATTTTCAGACAGAAACAACTTGAGTTCTATGTAGAGGAACTTCTAGGTCTGTGCAGAAGATGAACAAGCTAGATATTGTACTAATGAAACTTTAAACTCTCCTTTCATCTATCGTCAGAGCTGCTTTTTTGAGGTAGATCCAGAGATCACTCTTCAGTAGCAAAGGAAACAAGATTTCTTAAACTATTAAAGGATGTCACATATTTCATTCTCCTCTATGCTATTAGTTTTAATTAAATTATTGTTGCATTTATTTAAGATCTTTCAAGCAAAATTTGTTACATTTTAACAAACAGTAGTTTATCTTTCCCAGATACAAATCACTTAAACTTCTTTAAGATGTCACAAAAGCAGGCTATAAAGACCTGGGGCCTCATGAATAACGCCATGCGTAGATTTCACACTATAACATGACGTAAGCACAAAAGCCGAAATGACGTTAAGCCATCTGTAAGCTTAGAACGCCGATTCTTCAAAACTTTTAAGGAACATTGAAATATCTTCGTAGTACATGTTTAATTATTCTATCTATCTATCCTTCCAGTGTCGCGCCAGTCCCAGTAGGAATACAGCGCGAGGTAGGAACAATCTGTAAACAGAGCGCCAGATCCTCACTAGCACTGCGGCACAGTGTCCTTATATGTTTAATTATTAACAATATAGATTATTTAAATGAAGTTAAAGTTTTATCTGTATAATATAATAAACATATTTTGCTGCATTTCATCTTAAAAATGATATTGTCATCATATGTAAATATGCGCTTTATAAAGTGGCTCAGGTTGTGCAATATTATAACTATAGTGCAAATTTACAGTGGGGTGATTGTACTTATAAGTACAAACAGTTCTACAAGGTGCAATTGATTCTTGGGATGAAACTGTTTCTGAACCACGAGGTCCAAACAGGAAAGGCTCTGAAGTGTTGGTTGGATGAGACCAGTTCAAATAGCGAATGGCTGAGGCAGCGTGTGCTTGATGCTGTATACTGATAATTCTCTTTCCGATCAGCTGCTGCTGTGATTCACACTCAGATACAGTGATATAAATACTCTGAGTGGTGCAGTGAGAGTACTATGGAAAAAGATGATCCGATGTGGCAACCCCTAACAGTAACAGCTGAAAGAAGAAGAAGGTGCAGTGAGAGTAACAACGCTAAAGCAGCTATGGTATTTAGAATAGTTTGGTATTCCGTGGACCATTATATTGTTACAGGTTAATTACAATCAGATGCCTTAAACTAATAAACAATATGCGGTTAATTTCAGTGTATTTATAAAGCCGCATCAGGGATGTGGATCTGAATAAGAAAGGGTAACCACACAGGAACAGTAGCACTGCTTTGACGCTGGGTGCCGCCAGTCTGCAAAACTGAGTGGAGAACTTGCGTACAACAGAGTATGAGGTACCGTGGAAATGTGCATGGCTTTACGCCAAGTTTAGGTTTTATACATCGCGATTTGAATGTGGAAACATTCTTACACAACATTTCTGTGCGTACGCACCGTTTATACATGAGGCCCCTGGACATTGAAACAAACTGATGAACATACACAAGCCTGGTCTGTAACAGAATGAAATTCTTGCAGTACTTATTTATATTCCCTGCTCTGTGCCCCAGTAAATATAAATTATCGTCAATACACTAATAATCTAATTGCCCTTCATTCAGCCAGAATATGAAACTAATTTAGGAAGCACATTAAGACAGAGAAGCTCTTATCTGTTGCACCTCTTCATTACAACCACTCTTTTCCACCCTCTCAAACTTATACACTATTTAATATTTGGATGATATTTGGGATTAAAACATTTAGAGACTTGTACATCGTATGAATATGAATCATATGAATAATTAAGCTTCAAATTTAACTTCTCATCAACACAATTTTCCACTACTCTGAAGCTAGAAACTTTGAAAAATGGAATCTGCCCAATTTTCATCACCTTTCACCAAGTCCTATTCCAGAAGAAATACTGATCAGTCTTGAAGACTCAGATAGCATCTCTAAAATTTATAAAAAAAACATTTTAAAGTCCCTTCCTTTCAAAGATCCCAGGGTACAATGTGCAAAGGATCTTTCACTTAATATTTCTGAAAATTAGTGGAAGGCAGCCACGCACCGAATACTCTCCAACTCCATATGTGCAAAGCATCCAATTACTCAACTTAAAATCTTTTATCGAGTGCATTTATCTCAATTAAAACTATCCAAAATATTTCCAGGATTCAACCTGTGAACTTTGGGATCTAGCTCCAGCTTCACTGGGCCGCGTGTTTTCTGTGTGCACCAAATCAACATCATTTTCGACCAACATCTTTACATGCCTATAAGACAGCCTTGATGTCACATTCACTCCTAACCCATTAACAGTTGATTTTAGTGGATTCCCAGATGGGCTTAAAGTGGTGAAGGAAAAACAAACCATAAAGACTCTTGCCCAACTGGAAACCCACCCCACCATTTTTAAGGGCAACTGATGTTCTATACCATTTGAAATTGGAAAAAAACAAATTCTCACTCAGAGGATTTTTTTTTAAATTTTTTTATTAATTTTATTGTAATCATTCCATACAAATCAATCAATTTTTACAAAAAGTAGGATTGAGAACAACTCGACCCCCACCCTTGAGAGAGAGAGCATAGCCAATGGGGTAAAACTTAAGGCTTGTAAACATACCTAAATTGATGAGTTTGATTAGCCAATAGAGATGAATGGAGAAGGAAAAAAATGTGGAAATAATTGCTTCCTCGGTGCTTTAAAAGCTTATTCTAAAATATTACAGATTAGATCCTGCCATGTTTTGAAAAATATCTGTACAGATCCTCTAACTGAGTATATGATTTTTTCCAATTTCAAATAGTATAAAACATCGGTTTCCCACTGACATAAATGAGGAGAGTTAGGATTCTTCCAGTTTATCAAGATAAGGCTGCGTGCCAAAAGTGTAGAGAATGCAATCACAGTTTGTTTGTCCTTCTCCACTTTAAACCCATCTGGAAGAACCCCAAACACAGCTGTTAATGGGTTAGGAGGGATTGTGACACCAAGGCTGTCTGAAAGGCAGTTCCAAATTTTGGTCCAAAATGATGTTAATTTGGTGCAGGCCCAAAACATGTGACCTAGTGAGGCTGGGACTTGATTGCAACGTTCACAGGTTGGATCTTGCCCTCAAAACATTTTGGAGAGTTTTAGGCGAGACAGATGTGCTCGATATATAATTTTGAGTTGAATAATTGTATGCTTTGCGCATATGGATCTCGAGTGAATTCTCTGCATTGCTACTTTCCACTCCTTTTCTGATATATTGATTAAGAGATCTTTTTCCCAGTGCCCTCTTGGATCTTTGAAAGGGAAGGACTGTAAAATAATTTTACATATTGCCGACATGGTGTCTAAGTCCTTGAAATTGAGCAATATTTTTTCCAGCATGGACGAGGATGCAAGATGAGGAAAATCGGGCAGGTTCTGCTTAACAAAGTTTCTAATTTGAAGATAGTGAAAGAAATGTGTAGCTGGAATGTTAAATTTGGAATGTAATTGTTCATAGGATGCAAAGATGTTGTCTATATAAAGATCTCTAAGCAAGTTAATCCCAGATTTTTCCAGGTATTAAAAACTGCATATGTTTGCAAAGGTTGAAAGAGGTGGTTCTCTTGCAGAGGTGCCACAGATAAAAGCTTCTCCATCTTAAAATGCTTTCTACATTGGTTCCATATTCTGAGTGAGTGAAGCACAATTGGGTTATTAGTATATTGGCAATAACTTGCATTTATTGGGGCACAAAGCGAGGAATATAAAGAAGTACTGTAAGATTTTACTTCTATTGCGGACCAGGCCTGTGTGTGTTCATCTGTTTATGTCCAGGTTTTTATAGCTTGTACGTTTGCTGCCCAGTAATAAAACTGAAAGTTAGGTAGAGCCATGTCACCTTCTGCCTTTGGTCTTTGTAGGGTTGCTCTTTGGATACGTGGATGTTTTGAGTTCCAAATAAATGAAGTTATTGTTGAATCTAATTGCTTAAAAAATGATTTATTGATGTATATTGGAATGTTTTGAAATAAAAAAAGAAGATTAGGAAGAATATTCATCTTAACAATGTTAATTCTTCCAGCTAGAGTGAGATGAAGGGTTGACCATCTATGCAAGTCTTGCTTAATTTTTCCATGCAGACGGCGAAATTTTGTTGATAAAGAGCTTTACGTTTACTTGTGATGTTTACCCCTAGGTATTTAAACTGATCGGCGATGATAAAAGGGAAGGTGTCTAATCTAATATTATATACTTGAGAATTCACTGGAAAGAGTACACTTTTATTCAGATGAATTCTGAGACCAGAGATCTTTTGAAATTCTGTGAGTGCTGTTAAGACTGCAGGCACAGAATTTTGTGGGTCTGATATATACAGTACCATATCATCTGCATATAGAGAAAGTTTCTGTTCCAGTCCTTCTCTGATAATCCCCTTTATCTGATCAGCATTTCAACAGTGAACCGCCAGTGGTTCAAAGGCGATTGCAAATAGCAGCGGTGACAAGGGGCATCCTTGTCTGGTACCTCGTTCTAGTTTAAAGTAGTCTGAACAAATGTTGATACAAACTGAAGCTTCTGGATTGGTATACAGTAATTTGATCCATGCACAAATGTTCAGGCCAAACCCAAATTTCTCTAATGTAGTGAAAAGGTATTTCCAGTCAATCATGTCAAATGCTTTTTCTGCATCCAATGATAATAATATTTCTGAGGTGTTTGACTTTGTTGGTGAGTATATTACATTAAATAGGCGTCAAAGATTGGAAGATAAGTGTCTGCCCTTGAAAAATCCAGTTTGATCTTGTGATATTACTGAAGGGAGCACTTTCTCCATCTTTTTAGCTATGATTTTTGAGAGTATCTTAACATCATTATTCAAAAGTGAAATTGGTCTGTATGTTGCACATTGTAATAAGTCCTTATTTTGTTTAGGAAAGACGGTGATTAATGGTTGGCGAAAAGTTTGAGGAAGAGTTTGATTGTCTCTAGCTTCTGTAAATGTTGCTAATAGGAGGGGAGCCAGCTGAGCGAAGAATTTCTTATAAAATTCTGCAGGGTAGCCATCAGAACCTGCTGCTTTCCCACCTTGAAGTGACTTTATAGTATCTAGTAATTCTGATAGCACTAGAGGTTTATCCAGTTCCTCCACACTAAAAGTATATTTTTGTGGTATCTGTAATGTATCCAGAAATGTATTAGATTGTGTGCTGTCTTCTTTAAACTCAGTAGAATATAAGGATTTATAGTAGTCTCTAAATGTGTGCATTATATTTTTATGGTCGATGATTTTGTTTCCATTCGTGTTGGTGATTACTGGGATTGTGTTGCAGACTTCTTGCTTGTGGATTTGTTGAGCTAAAAGCTTATTAGCTTTCTCTCCGTGTTCATAGTAATGATGTCTGGATTTATAAATTAGTTGTTCAGTTTCTTTAGTTGTCAAGAGGTTGAGTTCTAAATGCAGAGCCTGCCTTTTCCTATGTAGTGCCCCACTTGGACACCTGGCATGTTCTTCATCTATTCTAGTAATTTCGCTTTTTAGCTCTGATACTTTCTTGGTTTCTAATTTATTGCTGTGGGAAAGATATGAAATAATCTGTCCTCTTAAGAAGGCCTTAAGAGTTTCCCAGAGTATTCCTGCAGAAATCTCTGAGGATGTATTTGTCTCTAGCAAGAAACTGACTTGTTTGGATATAAATTCTGTACAAGTCTGCTAATAGAAGCGGGTTGAGACGCCATCTGCGAGGTGAGTGTGTGGGGCATAGTGACTTTAGCTCCAAGATCAGAGGTGCATGGTCGGAAATAACAATAGCATCGTAATTGCAAGATTTAATCGTAGGCAAGAAATTATCTGTAAAGAAATAATCAGTTCTTGAGTAGCAATGATGTACTGGTGAGTAGAAAGAATATGTTCTTGAGTTTGGGTTTAGAAACCTCCAGTGGTCTGATAAATTGTGATCAGTTATAAACTTTGTAATTATCTTTGTAGTGTTAGATGTCGTCCCCCCTGTGACAGGAGTTCTATCTAAGAGTGGATTTAAAACACAATTAAAGTCCCCAGCCATTATAATTTTATGAGTGTTCACATTGGGAATGGATGCAAATAAATTTTGTATAAATTCCTTATCATCGACATTAGGTGCATAAGTATTTATCAAAATCATTTTACAGTTAAATAAGTTGCCCATGACCATCACATATCTCCCTTTAGGATCCGGTACTACATCTGATGCTACAAATAAGACTGTTCTATGTATGAGAATTCCTACACCTCTAGTTTTCTTTGCAAAGCTAGAATGGAACATTTGGCCAGTCCAGTCCTTTTGCAGCCAGAACTGATCCTTGCTTAGTAAGTGGGTCTCCTGTAAAAATACTATTTTAGCATTTAAACCTGTTAGGTAAGAGAATACTTTCTTTCTCTTTAATTCGTGATTCAGGCCTTTAACATTCTAGCTTACAAAGTTAACTGTCCCATCATGGAGACATTGATTCTGAATTTTTGATGTCATTTTATAGTCTTAACTTGAAGTGAGACAGCTTTAACCTTAATTTCCTATTTCCCCAAGAGTTATTGCCATACGGTCTATTGTTACGTTGGTAGTTATAATTATAAGGATTAATAGGATAGATGAGATATAGATATAGCCTGCTCTGTTTCTCTCCCCCCCTTATCCCCCCACCCTCCCATTTTGCCTCCCCACGTGAGGCTGGACCCCACTTCACGCAGTCCCGGTCCTCATACATACCTAGAGACAGAGCACGTCCAAAGCAAAACAAGCCTCCATGCAGCGGTGTTTTAGGATTAAAAAATAGAGATATCTATTGCCAATATAGTCTAAATACTATATGCCTAAATATAATCATTAACAAATTATAAGCATAAAATATTATCTTCAGCAATCTTAAAGTATTAAGATAATAAACCTGGGGAATGGTGTTAGAAAGTGGTCCAGAATAAGCATAGTAAGTCTTGCAATGCAATAATAACAATAACAATAAACCAAGGGTATGATGTTAAACATTCTCCTTTAGGGTATTAGAAAAAAAAAGAAAAAAAAGAAATAAGCACACGTCTATAACTGTAATTAAAACATAAACAGATAGTGTCCGAGTAATAAAGAGGATGTAAAATTATAATACCCGTATCTTTACAAATAGATCAGACAGTAGGTTATATATCCTTGCCATGTCATGACAGGCTATGACTCACTATTGTGTTTCAGAATAGTGTCGGGATCAGCTTTCTTAATTCCTTGGAGACAAACTTGCTGCTCTGGAAGGTGGAAGCAGAGGGAATATTATTATAATCGAAGGTCTACCTGAGAATTGGAAAGTCTAAACCCAATGAAATTCGCAGCTGAACTACTCGCTAAAATAATTGGGGAGGACATTAAATCAGATTCTGAGATAGCAGCAGCTTATCATGTACGCGGATCAAACACCGTTAGACCTAGGTCTTTTATTATCCACTTCGAGAGATTATTATTTAAGCTAGAGGTGATGGCACTCCTCAGACACAAGCAAGAGATTATATATGAAAATAACCACATTCCCACAACAGCTGCTAAACGTGCAGCCTTCTACAACATTAAACAGCGGTTACGGCAAGCCGATATCAAATACAGCCTCTTGTATCCTACCAAACTGAAAGTGGAAGTGCAAGGTCAATACTATGTCTTTGCCAGCAAGGAAGACTTAGAGGATTTGTCCAAAACTTTTATTTAAAATATAGCAGGATCTAATCAATAACATTTTAGAATAAGCTTCTTTAATGGGGAAAAAGGATTCCTCCCAGTGGTGTTTTATCAGCAAAGAAACAGAGGTCTTGCGTGGTGATTTGGAGTGACTGTACCATTGACATTTGGTTTGCTGCATAGTAGCTGGTGAAGAAAATGTAACTGACCCCAGGTGGGAGAAAAGCAGTATAAAGAAGATTCTGCAAGAATATTGTAAGCCTAGCTAATTAAACCTGATGGAACCTGAAATGGTTATGCAGACATATGTAAGGAGGAAAAGTGTTTCTGCACTCGGAATAAACAAAGTTTGAAATGCCCATTGAGGTGAAAAATGAGATGACAGCAGTTGGGTGCAAAGACTGCTACACAGGCTGCAGAATGGTAAGTGTTCCTCTGATGATTTAAAAAGTCGCCGTGTGCATCTTATCGTTCTGTAATAGCAATTCAACTGTTTAGTTTCTGTACCTGCAATTTCCTTTAATGATCAATCTGCTTCAGAGTAATATACAAAGCCACCAAGAATGTCCCAAATAATGAAAGACTCCATCTAGAGAGCAAGGAATGTACAGAGAGCCAAATATAATGAGTTAAATTGTTAAAAGAAGGGCTCAAAGGTAGGAGGTTATTGATTCCTGGGGTTCCAACTATCATTTAAAGATATTACACAAGTATCATTTAAAGATATTACACAAGTAGTAAATAAAAAACAGTACAAAAATTAAATAAAAATGTGAAAAATAACAATTACAAATAACAAAACCACAATAAAACAGAAATAAATACAAGACCAGGAAAAAAGTCCTGGTTGTAGCACAAAACAAAGTGGGTGTTGCTGCATTCTATGTATGTGGTGTCACAACAGCCATTTTTCCTATAGAAGGAGGCGTTATGATCATCAAATCATTTGATCCTTTTTTAATAAGCCATACCTCATAATTCTGGACAATTTTGTTCTAGCATTTAATTCTTTAACTTGTCAACTATTTTAGATGTCTTGGGTATGTTTGTTTGGATTTCATTTTGGTCATATCTGTGCTAGTCATACAGTATAAGCAAGCAGTCATGTCTGACCACATAGGATCAAATGAGTCAAGAAAGGACTTATAGGCTCTGCAATAAGGTTTCTGATTTTGATTTTATTCTTCAGGAAACCATAAGGACCTGTCAGGGTATTTTACTCCACATTCAGTTTCCATTGAAAGTCTTACTGTCTTTGTTAAAATCCTAGTGAGTCAGTGGCATGTTTTGTGCTTCTGTCAAATGTATATCATATTGTTTAACTTTCAGGCAGCTATATCCAAACATAAAAAAGTATTTTCTGCTGATGCTACCTAGAAATTGTATTATTACAACCCAAAATACAGATGTAAATCAGACTGTGTAGCATATATAAAAAACACTCATTTTCATTTCAAATTTTATTTTGTTTAATTCAAAAAATGGTACAGAAAAACTGAGTTAATTCTGAAGGTGCAAAATTCATTAAAATCCCATTATGGTGTATTAAAACAAATTTTTCATAAATTTTAAGATATTTTTTAAAAAAGTGAACAGAAAAAAAGAAAAAATAATTTTCTGTTTATTAGTGTGCATTTCTGTTTTCTCCTATAAACTAAATGGTTTCCTGCTGTTATTTTTTCAATGTCCACATCATTTTGCCATCATGTCACAGATTCAGAAAGTTTGGTACACAGTGCATAGTATATATATTTAAATTATACCAAATAACTCCAAATAAAATTATAAATCTCAGCACACTCTCTTTCTCCAATTTGTAAAGATGTAAATTAATATATCACACAATATTAATTTCCTTTGTTATGTATCTATTATTAGTGTTTTTGAACTTTTTTTCCCCCTTCTAGAAGTAATTTTTATGTGCTATTGGAAAGTTAAATGAAATACTTCTTTCCTACAAGAAGAAATCTATCAAAGTTTATTTGTATCAAAAATACACGCTGGTGTAATCCAGCATGTTAAATACATTGCATTGCAATGCTTATGAACATGGTGAGTTTAGTTTTGGCATGTTTGTATTGTGTTATAATTAAACAAATGATTGTGTTTCATTAGAGCACAGAAATGTTTAGAAGTGAAACTCTTCTTACCTCAAATGCTGGCACCCCTTGTCCCCCCACCTAATGCTGATTGGTCATTTCATTACATTCAGGTTTGGTATGATTGACGTATGGTCTTGAATTCAAATGCAGTACACCGCAAGGAGCACCAATACATTTGCTTTATTTTTAGTTCTGACACACAATCTAAGGACATGAATTAAAATACAATACACTTTTGTATTGCATTTTAAATTGACATGAAAATTGTGTGCTGTAATGAAAATCTATCAATCATTTTGGCTGATATGTTTTATTTTCCAGCCTTGCGCCCTGTGCTGGCTGGGATTGGCTCCAGCAGATCCCCGTGACCATGTAGTTAGGATATAGCGAGTTGGATAATGGATGGATGTTTTTATTTATGACATGATAAACGTGTCAAAATTAAATTCATCACATGAATATGCATTGTATTCCAATGTAGTTAACACATTGGATTGGATTTAATTTTGGCATGAATAATCTCCCATAGAAGTCTGCATAAGGAATATTTGCTCTGTTGTTTATATTGATTATTACTAAAACATTTATATAAATAATTACACAATGTTTACAGAAATCGTTAAACCTTCAAGTAACTTTGTTTTGTTCATCCAATTTCCCAAACACCAAAATTTAAAGTCAAAAGTTCTTATTCAAAGTTAAACTAATAATTAAATGTTTTTTCAACAATATACTACTTGAAAAAAATTTAAAGTTTCATGTTTTAAAACCAGTTGAAACAAGAATGACTGCACGCCACCATCTTTTATAGGGCTGGTGTGATGACATGAAAAGGTCATAACCCACACGACAAGCAACGGGGTCCTTGACATGGTGGCACCCATGAAAAATACAGCACAAAATAAAAACAAATTACTATACAACATGAAACAAAATAAAAAATACATATGCATCTAAGTGCAAAACATAAAAGCTAGATAAATAAGTAATTTTAATATTTAAGAATGTGTCTAGTACTATTTGATCTCATGGCATGGTGGCCATCATGGATCCCCGGAAACAAAGTAGGATCAGTAAGAATAAGAGCAAAAAATGAAAAATTGCACCAAACAGTGTAAAAAATGACTGTATGGGATTTGTTTTGGACTGTGTTTGTTTTCTGCCCTTTGTATAGTTTGTGTTTTGCTGTTCATGGCAATGCATGTTGATGACTTCATAAACACAATGTCTGTGCTCTCATTAAGAAGGAAGAGCTTTGTTTAGGGGCAAAACACCTTTTATTTTGTTTCATTATTTGTGCTAGGATTTGGATCCTGTTTTAGAGGTTTTTTCTTTTTAGTTTTACTTTCTTCCAACTGATTATTTAATGCAGAGAGACAGCTTGATCCTTTGGGCAATCTTCTTTCTCTAAATGGTTGAAGCTCTCTGGTTGAGCAGCACATTTTTTGAGCTGTGACTGAAAGCTGCCTTGTGTGTTCCTAGAAGTCTCCAGCTCTAACTGAATAACAGTTTTCCAAAGCCTTGTGAAGCCACTTGAGACTCACAGATTGACAGCCATCTCCCAGATTATCTGGACACCTTTTCTTTGAGACAGCAGTGATCTTATGTCTGTCCAGGTGAGTAGTTCCACAGTAGCTCTTTATTTTTTGTTCTATTTTTTTTCTGTTCAGATGCCCAACTTCAACCAATCTGCACTTTCAGATTCATTTACTGTGTAGCCATTAATCCCCAGCCTAAACATATGCACAGTTATCTCATATTACCATAAGCTGCCTTGTTTGTTTTTCTATATGCCATAGGCTGACTTTCAGTTAACTGGTAGCCCTTTCTGGTAAGTGCAGTAAGCTGCCTAACTAACCATCTACCCTTCCTGCATGCTGGCCCACATACAACAGCAACAGCAGTTTTAAGAACCCTGGCAGAACACTTAAATACCATTTGGTATTATCCATTAAACATTATTAGATTGTTTTAACTTCATAGCTACTGTGCTCCAGTTTACTCTGATACTGAATTCTGGTTGCTTCCTTTAAAATAATCTAATGCTACAAAGATTTATTAGTTACGCCCCATAACTTGTTCTTAACCATGGTTTTGTGTAACACATTCATACTGACAATCAAAACAATTCTAAAACACAAAATTGGTTGTATTAATTTGTATGTGTTTTCTTCTCCCAGATGGATAGTGACATACAGAGGTTCTGTGCCTATCCAAAAACAAGGTTCCCTTTACAGACTACATGCATGAGATTTTCTTTTCTCTTTCCTCTGGTGTTTTGTAAAAGTGCCTAGTTAATTCCTCTTCAGGATTTGCCTGTTTCTGCTAGTCCTCCTAACATTACCTTACAACTTAGTCCAAAACTACATAAAGACCATTCGTAGTCTTACCATTACTATGGGTAAACTTACTACTTAAAGTCTGCATTTCTCATCTTCAAATTAACTTCTCAAAATTTAAGTTTGCTGTCTAGTGTTGTTGTCATCCCTAAATCTGGCCCTGCCACATGCATGTGCATAAGGGACAGTTTAAGGGTTCAGATAATTGTAATCTCCCACCAGATAGCCAGAAGGTGCTCTTGACTGATACCTTTTCTCCTCCTTTCTCTGCATACCGGAAGACTGATGACCATGACGTCTCTGAAGTTACTTCAAGTGTCCTCTTGCCTGAACCCAGCTCTTCCTGCAAGGAGCCTTTAAGAACAAAAATGCCGACATCTTATACAATCTAATTTTGATTCACGTCTTTATGATGTTTTCTTTTGCCCTTTTTTCAACATGTTTCAACCCATGTTTTATTTATAACATATGGGGTTTGCCTTCGGGGCCCCAAAGATTTCTAATCTGTTTTGTCCCTCTTTATAGTCCTAAATGTGGCTCTACGTTTTAGACTTTGTAAGAAAGGCACTATATTGTGCCCACCCCGGCTCAGACTCACACTGAGGTACGTGTAAAATAACTAAAGTCTTTATTTTTCTTCACCTGTGGGGCACGTCTTCCCTGTAATCCCCACAGGCACAACACAGTCCCAAATCACCACCAAACATATACAGAACACTCCCTTCTGACACCACCACTCCTCCCATTAAGCTTCGTGCTCCTCCTTCCGACTCTGGCCACGGAGCGGTGGTTGCTGGTCCCTTTTATAGCCCACCTGGAAGTACTCCAGGTGCTTGATCACCTGGTTTCGGTTGCACTTCCGGGCGGGGCTGAAGACTTGTCCAGCCAGGGTCAGGAGCCCATGCAGCACCCCCTGGCGGCCACCCCATATCCCAACAGGGCTGTAGAGAACTTCATCTCCCATGGAGCCCTGCAAGAAGCTGAGGCACCACCGTAAGCCAGGGAGGCTGCCACCAAGTGTCCCAGGGGAGGTATTGAGCAGCACATGGTTGCTCCACCGGAACAATGGCCGTCCACCACATTTCCCCTCTCTCAGATGAGCCCCGTGGGGCTCAGTGGCATGTCCCACGAGGGCTGGTCTTCTCCAGGATGCGGAGACGGCATCCTCAGTACCACAGTTCCTACCTGTGGAAACATAACCAAGAGGTCTGGGGATGTTTCTCCGACGTCCCTGCCAATCAGATGTCCTCTCTGGACAACACTGCCAGACGTGACCACAGTGGCCACAGTTATAACATGACCAACCCCGTCCAGTACGACCCCTGCGAGACCGGAAGCAGGAAAGAAACCCCTGTCCCTTTGTCTGCCCATCTGAGGGCTCGTGGCGTCTCCGCCCCTCTGCAGCACAGCCCTCCAGTGCACTAAAGCAGACGGGCTTATGCTGCGCTCTGTCAGGAGTCCCCGTCTTCTTTTTCCCCTGTTCCTCCTCTTGCTCTGGAGTGCATTGACGGTCAGGGATCCCTTATGAGAAGAAGAGGGACCTGGTGCTGTCTGCACCCCTTTGGACACCTGCAAGACTGGTGCCAGGAGTCACAAGACTATTTGGCAGCCGATGTCTATCAGTTGCCTCCCAGCACTCTCCTCTGCCGCGCTGTTAGTCATCACGGCTGCATCTCATGTAGGAGACGGGGCGGCTTGGCAAGCAGAACTGACCACTACTGCTGTCGTTGCACTCTGCCCTCCCCTTTTATATATGGCATCACTTACCTGTATTGCTGCATCCTTCAGGATGGAGGAACCAGCCCCGCGCCGCTCCAGCCACACCTAGATGACCACTAACGGTGCGCCACACTTTTTCTCCAGCCCTTCTTTTGCCTCTTGCAAGGATTTAAAAACCCTGAAAGAGGGACTGCAGGAGTAGGAGGACAGCCTCCACTTCCCATGCAGCTTGAAGCAGGTTAGTGTCGTTGGCCGACAGCGGACTTGGACTCACCTTGTTCTTCCCTGCTGACCACGAGCCATCAAGGTCCTGTGTGCTCCCCGCAAGCCCCTTCAGAGATCTCCATTAGGGGAGTGGAGGTTCACCATCCCCGCCTCTTCTCTTTTGTCAGCGGGGTGCCGACACACATTCCCCACCCCCTTTCCTGCGTCTGGGAGGTTTCCCTGCTCCTATGCAAGGGACACCGTGCTGTGGAGATTGTCCGGCTTTCGTCCTCCACGGGATGTCCAACGCCAAATAAAAGACCCAGGTCGGCTTCGATCTCCCCAGAGCTTGCTCTGTCGACACGCCACGGACACACAGCGTTCGGCCACCAATGGGTATCCCGCCCCTCGGCATCTAGGAGGCAAGCAGACAAAAACACAGAGCAAGAGTCTCTGAGCCTAACAAGCTGTAAGCATAACCAGTACTGAAAACCATCCATCCATTATCCAACCCACTATATCCTAACTACAGGGTCATGGGGGACCCTGGTGCCCTGCCTGGGGTTTGTTTCCTGCCTTGCACCCTGTGTTGGCTGGGATAGGCTCCAGCAGTACCCCGTGACCCCGTGTTAGGATATAGCAGGTTGGATAATGGATGGATGGATGACTTTTAGATGACTTTCAGGGAGTCAAATACAACATGCTGCTTCAGATATATAGGTCATAGTATTTTATTTCATCAAAAATTATTTTTTCTAAGTCAGTTTGACAGATTTTTTCTGTTATCTGGTCTTACGATTTTATAATTTACTGATCTTCCTGCTATTTGATGCATTGTTCTATTTAATATATTAAGATACTATATTTAATTTAAATTTTAATTTGGTATTTTGATGGCTTTAAAAGGTGTTCTCTGTAAAAGGTGAGGTAAAAAATCCATTTGTCTGAATGGTTGTAAGAACAATGGCTCATCCATTTTGATTTTCTGAGTCTTTTAAACTGTCTTTTACACTTCTATTATCATATGGATATTAAACTGATATTTCATTTTCGAGAACATAACTAGATTTATAAGACTTGACTTCAAAATATTTCATCCAGGATACTTTAAGTAATATACAGTAACATCAGGGTTTACTCACAAAATAGCTTAAAACCTTATTGAACCCAGTTTGGCTACCTGCAACTTCTAAAATTAATATAGGCATATTCCTCTCCCTAGATTCCAATAAATAGTAATAATTGAAATTTCCTTGTTATCTGCTCTAGGGTTTGAAATATTAGTTTGGATTAGCAGTAGTGAATTCCTTTTTCTTTTGCTCCAGGGGAAATGTGTCTGCAGTTACTTACTGAGGTTGAATGTTTTATGTTTAAATTTTAATGGTAGTTATAAACTGCATTATCTGCACTATATTGAAACCGCATTACAGAGGGGAACAGTTAAATTTAACACAATCGCGTTTGTTTTTTTCTGTATCAATAAATGTTTGGCAAGCAGTTTTTCACTAGGACCTTAGTCTTCAATTGAGAAAGTGAATGCAACTTGTTCATAAATTGCTTTTAATGTTTTAATAGAGGAACAGGATTTGCTGCTTACCTTGTGTGGCATTTAGTATTAAAGCAATACTGCAAAAATTATCTTTTTTAATGTGTTAATTATTCTGTGTTGTTTGCAGTGATAGCCAAGAAAAAAAGTTTACTCTTATGTTATCTTGGAGAATGAACAGCTTCAATTGGAGCATATGGCAAACTATATTAAAACTTCCATGAAAAAATCTCAAATTACTCATGTTGCATATCCATACATCAGTTATCCAGTCATACGCTCACAGCATCCAAAACATGTGCTTCTTGCTAAAATCTTGTTACATAAATAATTCCATAAAAACAGAGCCTTGTCATCAATGATTGAATGCTGTTTTCTGTTTCAGTTCTAGCAGTTTGTTTCTGACAAGATAAACCCAGATTAGCAATAACAAACCAAGAACAACTTTCTTCTGCAGTGCTCAAGTCTCCTTTTGTCAACATGTTTTGTAGGTAAATGGTATGGTCCTGGGTTCTGATCCAAAAAGCTGAATTAGTACGAAATTCAGTTAAAGTAAGTCGGAATTTATGGAAATCAGGATTAAGCCAAACCTAAGTTTCTGGAATAGATTAAGCTAGAATCACGTGATCCATGAGACCAAAGATGCGGATAACTTGCTAATCTTGATTTTTGGAATGGGATCATGATTTGATGAAATCCAGTTCAGTTACTGAGGTAACCATTGCTCTTAAACTAATATGCAAAGAAGAATTAATGTGAAGGATTAATGTTTTGCCACCTCTATAATTAAGAAGCAGAGAATCCAATGATACAATCCAATCCAATCATACAAACAAAAGTTGAAATTGTCATGTCTGAAATGCTGATCTTGTCTGCCTTATTAAAGAAGCAGAGAAAGGCTTTGAAATGTACGATCAATGTTGAAAATGTCTTGGCCCTTCTGCATGAATCAATTGATTTCGAAGCACAGCGCTTTTCGCCGAATATGGCCAATATTGCCACAATGAGAAAAGAGAGATGTCCACCTGTCATAGTCAACCAAGATGATGTCAACCCTCTTTTCACTCCCAACAACAGAGATGGCCAGACACTGAGAGGTCTAATTTGCCCTAGTCACTTTAATTGAAGGCATGTATTTTTGGTCATTTAAGAATTATTTTAATTTTGGATGGAATAAAGACTGGCCAATTTATTTATGTCCACCTTTCCTTTGCTCTTTGTCATTCTCCAAAGACTGTTGGAGGGGAAGAAATAGCTTTTGTCATTTGACATGAATCACAATATGGCAACAAATAAAAACATTAAAAACCTAATGTTTAACTTGTGCTGCAGTACTATTCATAGTTTGTTTTTCTGACTTTAGATGAAGAAGGTCCATCTGAATGTCACATTTTTGAATTTGTTTCTCAAGATGGACCTTGTATAATTGTCTCACCAGCAGGTGCAAAGTGCACAGGTGTTCTTAATGTGTTATACTAGACACAATAGGCAATTTGCACACATATAAAAGTGTGTACCGGCTGTCTTAAGGTGTCCGAAGGTGGATACAGCCACCTCCACAGGGGACATGCAATGGCCAGTTGGGTCCTGGACAATCACAACAAGTAAGATATTAATGTGAATCTGTATGATAAGGGGTTATGCCTATCCTAATGTGTGCCATACCAGTATGGGCCTGTCCCAGTCTGTGGCCGGGAGGGTCTCCTCATCATCATCCTCATTCTGTAACACAAATGGTATTTGTGAATGGGGCAGTGGTTACTTGTAAATGCTGCCCCATGCAAAAGTAAGAGTAGAATGACACCCACTACTGCTGGAGGGATTTCCATATGGTCATGGTCCATATAATGACTGTGGAGATAGGTGTCTCGTAGGAGCTACACCCCGCAATGCCCTCTATATATGGCCTGTCCTAGTTCAGGCTGAGGACAAGCTCCTCAGCTGGGGTGAAAGGTAGCGGTGGGCAACTACCACCTGTTTTACATTCTTCCGCTTTCTTCCTGTTGGCTACATAATGAACAGACATCTGTGATGTCTAACTCTCTCAACAATTGCTTAAACTGAGGAGCTAATTGAGATATTAGTAGGTACTGTCTGGAGTACATTTTTATATATGACTTTAACTTGCCGCCAGGTGCGCTTAATTAAAACTGGGGTTACACTTGATATTTACATATTATATGCATGCCAGTATGACATTATTCAGTACAGACAAGAAACATCACACATCATCTTTTACAGTACTATAACTACTGGCACATGTCAATGTATGAAAAACACTTAATCGGTATTCTTATTTTTTTCATATTGCATGTTTATTGCAAAACTAAATAAAATTCTTAATTGCATATCAAATTTCAAAATAGGTTACATCATCTGGGGTATGAACAATATACTGTACTAATTGAATACACGATAATAATGCGGATTTGAGATTCACTGTCTTATGCATTCCTTTTGTCACCAATACTCCTGAACGCCACTTCCTTGGAAGCAGTTGCTATATTGCATCTCTTTTGAAAGACATGCTTGTGATCTTCATATGTTGCCAGATGCACTTCTTGTTCTGCTGGAATGATGGTTGTTGCCCTCTATTTTTCTGAATTGTAGTTCATAGTAGACTGAAAGATCTTCATAAGGGGTTTTAAGGTTTGCTGTGAACGTGTGTTAATCTGTATCAGCCTATCCAGTATTGTGTGAATGGATAGAAATCCAGTGTTCTGAAACCAGCTAATCCACTGGTACAAAATCATATCAAAGAAAGCTGGTCTTTGTTCTAAGACCCAGAATTACCAAATTGTGCTTTCTGAAACAGATTCCTGAGCAAAAGGCCATTAGTAAAAGAAACATTTCTCTCTTTCAGCATTTCTCTGAGGGCATGCTCTGCTGTAGGATACATGTGCTTGGGAGATATTTTCCAGTTTTAAGGTACAGTGGCATTAAATCTCTCTCTCTTTTTTCTTTTATAAACACATCTTACAGAAGATTATTCAAGCAATATTAAAGCTATTTAAGTCCTATAGTTGTATAGTAAAAAGTCAGTGCATTTAAATATTGATAAATATTTATAGGTACACACTATTTAAATGTGCTTTGAAAAGGCAGTGCATAAATAAGAAACATTTATAATTAATTGATGTGAAATTATTTAACCATTTTCAGATAAAGTGAAGGAAACAGAACTAATTCATTTATTTAGCAAAACTCCCAATTGCTAGTGCATTTCCCTTAAGATGTCAATTTATGAGGGATTTTTTTTTACTTATTGTATTACTGTGTAGCGCACTTTTGGCAAGTGGAGACTTTCTTTAAGATTGAAAAATGAACAATTTTAGAAATTAAATAGTAAAGGTTCTGCAAATAATACCAACCACAATTTCAGTATTTACATGGATCGAAACAGGCCAAATTGGACGGTTGGGAGACAAAGTCAGAGAGGCGAGATTGCATTGGTTTGGACATGTGCTGAGGAGAGATGCTGAGTATATTAGGAGAAGGATGCTAAGGATAGAGCTGCCAGGCAAGAGGAAAGAGGAAGGCCTAAGAGAAGGTTTATGGATGTGGTGAAAGAGGACATGGGTGTAAAAGAACAAGATGCAGAGGACAGAGAGATATGGAAGAAGATGATCCGCTGTGGTAACCCTTAACGGGAGCAGCTGAAAGAACAAGAAGAACACATGGATTGAAACAGGCCACATATCACTCTCTGCTGAAATGATGCTCCTGACTGTTGTCCTTTTGGAATATGCAGCATGCACAGTGTACACTTTTGCAAAGAGGTCCCCGCACTCTTTACTTACTTGCATGTGCTGTGCCCCCAGCTATAATAGAGGAGCTCTCTCTCTCTGTCCTAAAGGTTTCTTGCGGGACTTAATGTTGCCTCCACGTACTATTGGACAGAGAGTAAATGCAAGTTTCTGTGTCAGATATTCTATTTGAACGTAATATAAACTCACAGCTAAGAGTTGGGTAAATTGAAGAAAACAAAACTATCTGAATTCTCTGAGTTGTGATGTAACAATGAATGTAACAATGCACCTTAGGCCTTAGTCTCTTCTTCTTTAAAATAAAAATATAACCCAGTCAACCAGAAATTACATTTTTGTCAGAATGATACACATTTAATATGTTTAGTTTTATCTTTACTTCCACTAAAAAATACTGTTTATCTTTAATTGACATTCTTTACAACTTAAGTAACAAAGCAATAGCGACATCACAAATCTCTTTTGTAAACCTTGCTTGCTCTATACCAAACAAATTGAGGAAAACCAGGAATGATGGGGTGGCATCTCTTAAACTCCTAAACCTAACCCAAAACGTGGAGACAAAAAGAGCTCTACCAAGGTCAAAACTTAACCCAAGAAAGCAGAGAGCAACTGCAACACAAAGTTCCTTTAAACCTAAACATAACCATCTGGAGAGAGGCAGTCCTTGCCTGTAAAGGGAGTTATAGTAGTATATTGCATATCTGCTCTAAACTTACTATGCGGGTAGAACCCCCAGCCTGATCGTCTTTGTCTAAAAAAAGTCAAGACAGTAACAAGGGACTCCACCCATCCCTAAACCTAAACCATGGGAAGGGCACATGAATATGGAAACAAAAGGAGCAGAGTTAGGTCTAGTCACTCCTGAAACACTGGAAAACCAACAACCATAAATTGGAGACCTCAGTAATACAAGAAAGTTACAAGTCAAACCTGGCCAATAAACCAAAACTGGCTTGAACTGGGATGAACTAGACTTTCACAGCATGGGAAAGGGGGGCAATTTTTTAGAACATAAGAGCCAAAACAGGCCAACGGTACCTAAATACACAGTGTCACACACGTGCGAGTAGGGGGACGTTGTGTGGACCAAGTAAATTTAATTCCACGCCAGGGGAGGGCAGGGTGCACTAAACCTTCTCCTGTTATCTCTTCAGACCAGCTGCGGGAAAACCTATCTGAACCAAGAACGTCACTTCCGGTGCCAGCACCCAGAAGAATGTCACTTCCGGTTCCAGCGCCCAGAAGAACATCACTTCCGGTTCCGGTGCCCAGACTAATGCCAGGAGAACATCACTTCCGGTCACCCTACATCACTTCCTGTCTGACCACTTAAAACCGCCATCTTTTCAATCCTTCATCAGTTCTGTTTTGGACTCCGTACTATCAACAACTCTATTTGAAACTTAAAGAATCCTTTGCAGCTAGGAATATTATACGGGTGGCTGCCCCAAACCTTTTTCTACGTGTGTCGAGTCTGTTCCTTTTACCTGTCCTTTTTACACCTGTGCCCTTGAAGATCCAAGCTGTTGGGATACATGAACCAAACCAGGCCAACAGACCCAAAAGTGCATGGATGGGCTTCATCCTTTACCTTTAAAACAAATCAAAGCTAACCATAAACATAGGACAACTCTAAACTCCACCCATCTCAAAAAACAAAATCAATCATGATACACTAGTTTACATAGAAAACTATTAGAATTATATTATTACTGGAAAACATGAAACACTAAAGTTTGCAAATGCATAATGTATAAATGAAAATCATTAGCTATTTGATTATTGTGATAAGTCATGCAAAAGATAAATAATACATTTAAACATGGAAAAAGACTATAGTGATCCCTGCTATATCGCGGTTCAGTTATCGCGCCCCCGCTATATCGTGGATTTATTATTATTATTATTATTACTATTATTACTTGCTTTGCTCACCCACTCCCGGGTTTGGTTTACTGCATACATAATTTAAAGAGATTGTTATTTTCATGGGAATTGTTACATATGCATTATTTTCATTTTTACTTTAAACTTTTGTAAAAACAATATTTGTCCTTTATTTCCTGCCCCAGGTATGGTTAAATCTCTTTCTCGCGGGACTTATAATGCCGCTCGCATTGTGAAGGGTGGGTCTGAACGCACACTAAAGAGATTGCGATTGGTTCAGCCGCTGTCCTACTGCTGCTTCTGGCCAGCTGTGTGTTCTGCTTGTTGCGCTTTGCGTCAATCATTTAAAAGCCTGTACAGCAGCTGTACTTTTGCCACTTCGCGTCTCTGCCGCTAGCGTTCTGGGGGGGTGGTGGGGGGAGGTGAGGGCTGAATGCACGCCAAGGAGATGCGTTCAGATCATCTGCTGGCTTGCTGCAGCTACTTCTGGCGAACTGTGTGTTCTGCTTGTCGTTGTTTTAAGCGCTGGGAGCACCGGAAGTTTGTCTGCCAAAAGCATTACAACAACTGCTAGGTTAGATGTCCGTGAACTTGTTTTAAATTGTTTGTAAGTAGGGTGTAATGTGCTAAACTCACGGGTTTTGCTTCCTAAGGTTGTAATGTCTAGTCTCATGTGTTGTCAAAGCATCTCTCCGATATGATCCGGTCTCGATCGCTTCGCTCAACCCCCCCAAGAGGCATGTTATGCTCCTGCCACTTCGTGTCTCTCCCGCTCACGTTGTGAAGGTGGGGAGCTGAACGCATGCTACAGAGAAGCGGACGGATCAGCTACTGGCTTTGTGCTGCTTCTGCCAAGCTGCGTGTTCTGCTTGTCACTCTGCACGTTGATCATTTAAAAGCCTGTACAGCAGCTGTCCTTCTGTCTCACTGCCTTGTCTTGCATTACATTAAAATGTCTCTCGCGGGATGTCAAATTGTCTTCCGAGAAGATCACGCCTTGTCTCCGTGGTCTTCCTGCCAAGATTTTTTTTTCAAATAGAGAGATGTTACTCATATCCTCAGCCCGACATCCACATATCATATGTGTTTACAAAGTGTGTTTTAATAAGTTTACATGTGTTTAAAGCATGTGGGAAGGGTATTTTAAGGCTTTAACTATAAAAAAATTGCTTATTTATAGGGTCTTTCTATATCACGGATTTTCACCTTTCGCTGATGGGTTTTTGCTAACTTCTTTAATTTTAACAATTTTTTCTGCTATACAGTGTTGACTATGAGTATGTGTAACCTAGGGCATTTATTAGGCAGGTCAAGAGGACTCCTGTTACAAAGTAAAGTTACTAGTCAAGGAAAAGTAGAGATTTGTCGAATATGACAAAGAAACAGTGAGTTGCTTTTACCTTTCAAGCTCCAACTACTTCTATATGTGCCATCAGTAACAATATTTATTAACCAGAAAATCCATTAATTTATTTTCCAGGCTCATTACAGGTTCACATGGCGCAGGTGGCACACTCAAATATATACACACAACCATCTGTTCATGCACAAACCAGTTCAAGTTAAGTGTTAAAAATTAAACTCACATTAATTTCTTTGGGAAATGAGTGAAAGCTGTAATATCTAGAGAAGAACCATATGAATTCTAATTTCCATGTAGACAGAGAATTGGCCAGAATCTGAACCTAAGTCTCAGAAACGGTCAGACAACCACTAAGCCAACATTCTTTCCATACCTAAGGACATTCCTTTATTCAGTGCAATCAAGTGGGCTACAAGGACCCTACTCCTTTGTAAATATCTTATATGATTCTTATATGCTTTTATTTATAATCTTTTTTTATTTTATTGATATTATTAAAAAAAATAACATTCCATACATATAACTCAAGTTTTATAAAAAAGGGTTTGAAACAAATCAACCCCCACCCCTGAGAAAGAGAGCTAGGCCAGGAGAGTAAAACTTTAAGCTGGTAAAAATAAGTAAATAGAAAAATTAATAAATGAATAAAGGTAAATGGTGTAAAAGAGGGAAGAGAACCTGCTTCCTCAATTTAAATGCTTATTCTAAAATGTTGTTGATTAGATCTTGCCAGGTTTTGAAAAAGTTTTGTGCAGATCCTCTAAGTGTGAATTAGATTTTTTCCAGTTTTATATAGTATATAACATCAGTTACCCACTGACTTAGAATAGGAGATTATTCTTCCAGTTGAGCAAGATAAGTCTACATGCCAATAGTGTAGTAAAGGCAATTACAGTTTGTTTGTCCTTCTCCAGTTTAAGCCCATCTGGAAGTATACCAAACACAGCTGTTAATGGGTTAGGAAGGATTGTGACACCAAGGCTGTCTGAAAAGCATTTACAGAAATTTGTTCCAAAATGATGTTAATTTGCTGCACGCCTAAAACATGTCGCCCAGTGAGACCGGAACTTGATTTCAGCGTTTGCAGGTTGGATCTTGCCCTGGAAACATTTTGGACAATTTTAAACGAGACAGATGTGCTCAATATATAATTTTGAGTTGAATAATTGTATGCTTTACTCATATGAAGCTCGAGTGAATTCTGTACATTGCTACTTTCCACTCCTTTTCTGAGATGTTGAGTGTTGTTCCCACTGTACTCTGTGATCTTTGAAAGAGAGGGACTGTAAAATGGTTTTACATATTACAGAAATGCTGTCTGAGTCCTCAAGACTGATCAATATTTTTTCCAGCATAGACGTAGATGGGAGATGAGGAAAATTGGGCAAGTTCTGCTTCACAAAGTTTCTAATTTGGAGGTAGTGAAAGAAATGTGTTGATGGAAAGTTAAATTTGGAGTGTAATTGTTTGTAGGATGCAAAGACGTTGTCTATGTACAGATCTCAAGTTATTTAATCCTGAATGTTTTCCAGACATTAAAAACTGCATATGTTTCAGAGGGTGGAAAAAGGTGGTTCTCATGCAGAGGTGCCACAGATAAAAGCTTCTCTATCTTAAAATACTTCCTACATTGGTTCCATATTCTGAGTGAGTGAAGCACAATTGGGTTGTTAGTATGTTGGCGATAACTTGTATTTATTGGGATGCAAAGCTAGGAATGTAAAAATGTACTGCAGGATTTTATTTCTGTTGTGGACGAAGCCTGTGTATGTTCATCTATGTGTCCAATGTGCAGGTTTTTATAGCTTGTACTTTTGCTGCCCACTAATAAAATTGAAAGTTAGGTAGAGCCATGTTGCCTACCATCTTAGGACTTTGTAGAGTCACCCTTTGGATACGTGAATGTTTTGAATTCTAAATAAATAAGGTTATGGTTGAATCTAATTTCTTAAAAAATGATCTATTGATATATATCGGAACGTTCTGAAGTAAAACGAGAAGCTTAGGAAGGATATTCATCTTAACAATGTTAATTCTTCCACCTAAAGTGAGATGAAGGGTTGACCATCTATGCAAGTCTTGCTTAATTTTTTTTCCATACAGATGGCAAAGTTTTGTTGATAAAGAACTTTATGTTTACTTGTGATGTTTACCCCAAGGTATTTAAACTGATCTGTGATGATAAAAGCGAAAGTGTCCAATCTAATATTGTATGCTTGAGAATTCACTGGAAAAAGCACACTTTTATTCAAATTAATTCTGAGACCAAAAATCTTTTGAAATTCTGTTAGTGCTGTTAGGACTGCAGGCTGTAGCATAGCAATGGAATGTGCAGATTTTGCAAAGCACAAGGGCCTACGAGGTTGGGGGGCCCACTCTGGGGTCATATAGATTTTAAAAAAATTGAATAACTTAAATCACTTGCACAGTTCATTGTGTTAATAATTCACAGTTTCAGTGGCATGTTTGCACCATCGCAGGCAAGTCTAATCCAATCCATGATGATATGACGTATTCAGCAGGCCTACAGTTTACATGTTCCATAGTGAACGTGAATGTAAGAAGTTTTGTAGGACATCACATGAATAGTGTAAATATATATTATTATTGTAAATAATTTCGAACTTGTAAACGGTAAATCATAATGATTCTGTTGTCAAGTTATGGTCCCCGTTAGTCAGCAAACGCTGAATATTTGAACAATTTGACGCTTTTTATACACTCATGTCGGCCAGTAGCAGCAGATCCAGCAAACATTATAAGAGTGGTGCTGCTAAACGTAAGGCACGCCTGCATAGGGAATTAAAGAATGCTAAGCTTACCAAGATTTTTGCCCTTCTCAAAACTGAGTAAGCGCCAGCAGTGGTAACTGAGAATGCTAATGCTGGTGAATCGTTGCAACGGCCGCCAGCAGGGTATGCATACAGTGCCGTGAGTGAAATGGTGGCAACTACCAAGTCTAGAAATAGTGATACAATGGCTTCAGATCAGGTGCTACCTACTAAAACCGTTAAAAATGACAAATAAGCAATATATATGAAAAGCAATCTCCTACCGACAAGGCAAATTCCTTGGAACCACTGGCACCTCATTTTATGCTGCCCATTTTCTCAGAACTTGTGTAAAACAGGTTGATGGTGTAGTAGTATCCTGTCAGCTGGTATTTTTGCTTTAACTTGCTACATATTGAAATGGCTTAATAGTTTCTACTTTCTAGCTTACGTTACATTTTAACACTTGAATTACTAAAGCTTATGAAAAAACGTCTAAATCAGGCCCACCTTAAATCCGCTTACACTCTTGATCAGCATCTTTTGTCTTGTAAATGTGTCGATAAGCCCAAGCAGCAAGCACCCTGCTATCCCATCCTCCCATCACCGCAGAAAGTGCAAAAACCTCTCCCAGCTCAAGTCTTATTTATCAGGGAGTGAGGTACCAAGAGCTGCATATGCTAAAAATATATTGTTATTTGGAACACATGCATTTCACATGTTCCGTGTCTACAAAGATCTATGTAAGTGTAGGATGACAGGAAATGCAAGAAATGTTGATTACATACGTAAAAGACAAACCTTTTTCATGTTTTAGTACTAAAGACAAAATTTTGACATGAAGTGCATAATGTGTGAAGACTTCACAAAAAGTATAAATATAGCAGAACAAGAGTGCTTTTATTCAAGACTATAACCGAAGAAAAAGAAATCGGGTTAGTGTGGGTTGTTGTCGTGACTTCTTTGGTAGTACAGCAGTAAGAACTGCTTACTCCTATTCAAAAAGTTGTGGGATCGAGCCTTCATGCGTCCCAAAATAAACGTTTTAAGTAGTGAGCTGCTCTTATTGTTACTATTATACAATAAATTCATACATTTGATCTGAGTCTGTAACAGACGGTGTAAATTTATGGTACTTGTATAGGTTAGAGTTTTTTTTTATTCAGTTTTATTCTCTCAGTCGCGTTCATACTCGCCCCGATCTGACACTGCTGTTTTCAAATAAAGACGTGCTATAACAGAAGTGAACTCGGATGAGGACGAGAGTTCTACATCAGAGTATGAGAAGAGAAGCCCTCACTACAAGAAACGTCCACTCACATATAAGAACAACGCAGCTGCACCAGGTGTAAAGGCTAAAGGATGCACCAAGAGGTCAGGTGTCATCATGGCAGTCAGTCTGCCCCACACCTGTCCTCCAACGAAACAGCACGGCTTACAGAGCTTGCCAACATATTGTGCAAAGTCCTGTTTGTGATTATGTTTTGTGATGGTCTTTATACAAGAAACATTTATATGTTACTTATATAAAAGCCAGCTCGAATTGTATTTACCTTGATTAATTTACTTATATTCCTACAGCATAAAGTCACAAGTAAACTGCAGAGATTACATTTACAAGACAAAAGACGCTGACGGAGATGTGTGAGCAGATTTAAGGTGGGCCGGAATTTATGAGTTTTTTGTAAGCTTTTGTTTCTGGCGCCGCAGCGAGTGGCAGCCATTCCAGCAGCTCCCTGTATGACTTTATCTTTTTACCTTTTTTTTCTATTTTTTCTCTATTTCACTGATCACTTCTACCACTTTCTTTTATGTGGAATCGCTCCCTGGACACTTTTTATTATTTTTACTACTTTACATGGATTTTTACACGCCGAGACTCACCTATTCAAATAGTCAACTTAAAGCATTGAGAAGAAAGGTTCCCTATTTACCTGACGAGGTAAGAAGAAGATATCGGGGCAGCCGAGCCGGCGCAAAAATAAAAGATAAGATAAAAGCCAAGCAGGTTGAGAGAAAATGGCGTTATAAACCGTTGGTACCTTCTGTGATCCTGGGAAATGTGAACTCACTACCAAATAAGATCGACGAACTGGCTGTGCTGGTGAAAAATGTCAGAACCTACAGAGAATGCAGCTTGCTGTGTTTTAGTGAAACGTGGCTAACAACTACCATCCCAGATGCTAACGTGGAGCTACCCGGGTTTAGCACAGTTAGAGCGGACAGAGACGCAAATACCTGTGGGAAGGTGAAAGGATTAGGACTAGCTCTCTATGTGAATACAAGGTGGTGCAACTCAGGACATATAAACGTTAAAATCTCCAATTGCTGCAGGGACATCGAACTGTTGGCCGTAAGTCTGCGTCCCTATTACTTGCCCAGAGAGTTTGGACACGTGATTGTTGTCATTGTTTACATCCCCCCTCTAGCGAACGTGGAGATAGCGAGTGACATCATCCATTCCGCAGTTGCTAAGTTACAAACACAGCACCCTGAGGCGCTTGTGCTAATCTCTGGAGACTTGAACCATGTAACGCTGGATAAAACATTACCTGCCTTCTTCCAGTATGTGGACTGTAAAACCTGGGGAAATAGGACTATTGGCCTACTGTATGCAAACGTTAAAGACGCATACAGTGCCACCCCGCTGCCTGCTCTTGGGAAAGCAGATCATAACCTGGTTCTGCTTCAGCCTCACTACAAACCAAAGTGAAGGCGGTACCTACAACCACACGATCATTCAGGAAGTGGTCACCTGAGGCAGAGCAGGCTCTGAGAGACTGCTTTGGAAGTACAGACTGGGATATACTGCTGGGGTCACATAGTGAGAACATTGAAGAGGCTGTTGACTGCAAAACTGCAAAACATCAACTTATGTATGGACATTGTAGTTCCAGTAAGAACAATACGCTGCTATGCTAACAACAAGCCATGGATTAAAAGTGACATCAAGGGCCTTTTGAACCAGAAGAAAATGGCTTTTAAAGACGGTGATCAGCATGAGTTCAAGTGCGTGCAGAAGGAACTCCGAGTCCAGCTCAGGGTGGCAAAAGAGCAGTACAGGAGAAAGCTGGAGCAGAAGTTGCAGAATAACAGCATAAAGGAAGTGTGGGATGGGATGAAGATTATCACTGGCTGCAGCTTGAAGCGGGGTGCCACCATCGAGAGAGACATGGAGAGAGCAAACCAAATAAACAACTTCTTTAACAGGTTTGACCACCCTAACCCACTCTCACCTCGGAGTACTTCATCCTCCAACCATCTTTCTGTTCATACCATACCAGGTGAGACATCCCCACCCACAATTACAGCAGCACAGATGAGCAGAGAGCTGAGGAGACTTCGTGCCAGCAAGGCAGCGGGTCCAGATGGTGTATCACCATGACTGCTGAAGGCCTGGAACTGGGGAGTCCTCTACAGTGCATCCTCAACCAGAGCCGGATGCCATCATCTATATGCTACACCGATCCCTCTCCCACTTGGACAGAGGCAGTGGTGCTGTAAGTATTATGTTTTTGGACTTCTCTAGCGCCTTCAACACCATCCAACCTCTGCTCCTTAGGGACAAGCAGACTGAGATGGGAGTAGACTCACACCTGGTGGCATGGATCGTGGACTATCTTACAGACAGACCTCAGTATGTGCGTCTTGGGAACTGCAGGTCTGACATTGTGGTCAGCAACACAGGAGTGCCGCAGGGGACTGTACTTTCTCCGGTCCTGTTCAGCCTATATACATCAGACTTCCAATACAACTTGGAGTCCTGCCACGTGCAAAAGTTTGCTGATGACACTGCTATGTGGGCTGTATCAGGAGTGGGCAGGAGGAGGAGTACAGGAAGCTAATCAAAAACTTTGTTAAATGGTGTGACTCAAACCACTTACACCTGAACACCAGCAAGACCAAGGAACTGGTGGTGGATTTTAGGAGGCCAAGGCCCCTCATGGACCCCGTGATCATCAGAGGAGACTGTGTGCAGAGGGTACAGACCTATAAATACCTGGGAGTGCAGCTGGATGACAAATTGGACTGGACTGCCAATACTGATGCTCTGTGCAAGAAAGGTCAGAGCCGACTATACTTTCTTAGAAGGATGGCGACCTTCAACATCTGCAATAAGATGCTGCAGATGTTCTACCAGACAGTTGTGGCAAGTGCCCTCTTCTACGTGGTGGTGCGCTGGGGAGGCAGCATAAAGAAGAAGGATGTCTCACGCCTGGACAAACTTGTTAAGAAGGCAGGCTCTATTGTAGGAATAAAGTTGGACAGTTTAACATCTGTAGCAGAGCGATGGACATTAAGCAAACTCCTGTCAATCATGAAGAATCCACTGCATTCACTGAACAATGTCATCTCCAGGCAGAGGAGTAGCTTCAGTGACAGACTTTTGTCACTGTCTTGCTCCACTGACAGACTGAGGAGATCGTTCCTCCCCCACACTATGAGACTTTTCAATTGCACCCGGGGAAGTAAATGCTAACATTATTCAAAGTTATTGTCTGTTTTTACATACATTTTTATTACTCTTTAATTTAATAATTTTTTTTGTATCAGTATACTGCTGCTGGATTATGTGAATTTCCCCTTGGGATTAATAAAGTATCTATCTATCTATCTATCTAATTCTAGTGGTAATCATCTTCCTTCACATAGTTGTCTTGGAAAAGCAAGCAGGTCCACATGTTACAAATATTTATGTACGACTACTACTACCCACACCTCCCACATTCCATTCCCACAATTTATTTTATTTTTGCTAAGTTACAGCTGCTGTAATAAAGCAATTAAAAAAGTTATTACTAATTTCATTTAGAGAGCCGGTTTGTTGGTCACCAGCGTGTGATCTGACAGTGTTGCGGTCACGGACACCACTGCCCAGCCTGCCCCTAGGATTTAGTTATGAATAAATTACTAACAATTATGCTAGACAGGAGGGGCCCACCTGAGGGCACTGCACATGGGCCTTCAGCAAGCTGGCCATGCCACTGACTTCAGGCACAGTATTTTGTGGATCTGATATATACAGTACCATATCATCAGCATATAGAGAAACTTTCTGTTCCAGTCCTTCTCTGATAATCCCCTTTATCTCATAAGCATTTCAACAGTGAACTGCCAGTATTTATAATACTCTAAATAGCCACATTAGACTTCAGTCCATAAAAGCAGAAAATATTTTATTATATATGCACTCTCAGTCTTAATGTAATGAGATTGAAAAAGAAAGCACGGTTCCATGTCTGGTATAAAGCTTTGTCTATCATTTACAAGAAGCAGCTTCTGAACATGGCAGCAGAGTTGTGCAGCTGCACAATCAGCTAAATGGCACATTGTTTGCTATGAAAGTTAGACCTGACTCTGTGTTTGGGCAAAATTTACCTTTCCTTCATGTGTACAGACTTAAATGGTTGACACCTTAGTATTACATCCATTAAGAAATTGATTTTGTTCTATTCTTAAACATTATAGATTTCAAATCTGCATTCAACTATACATTTTTGTAAGTCAAGTCATAAACTGGATGTTCATAACAACAAGATCAATCTTGTTTATTTAAATTTATTTTTCATTCAGTATTTTATTAAAATAGCAGGGTAGCAGGGCATCCACTTCAATAATATGACTGAGAAACTGGCTGCACACTACCTGTCCTAAATTGTTTTTGTTAGTACTTTTTTAAACAATTAACTGGGAAAGACATGTTGTCAATGAGAAGAAAAATTATCATCTAAAACAAGTAGGGCCAAAAAAGCCAAAAAATTAAAAGAACCATGTATACAAAACCTCCCAATACGCAAACCAAACTATTTGTCAAAAATAAGCAGTCCTGACTCGCAAAATAAATTTGAGACTGAATTGACTTTGCAAAAACGGTTTCCCACACAATAAAAATCCTTCAAGATCAAACAGTAGAAAATGGCAGCACATGAAAATATAACAGTCAGTCATTGTCCAACCTGCTATATCCTAACACAGGGTCACAGGGTTCAGCTGGAGCCAATCCCAGCCAACACAGGGCGCAAGGCAGGAACAAATCCCTTGGCAGGGCGCCAGCCCACCGCAGAAAAATATAGCAATAAACAATAATGGTATTGTATATTTTTGACTAACTCCATTTCTGTACTTCAGAAAATAATTTCATTTAAAAAAACGGCCAATACCCTTTGTCTTATATTGTGTATAGCTAATTCTTCTTGTTTTTTTACTACTTAGGCCAATTCTGTTTCTCTACTGATGACTTCTCCTCTAGTTATGTTGGAATTATATTTGAAATGTTTCATCATCAGTTCCTTTTGCCTTTTATAACTAACACATTTTAAATGTAATATCCCTGGACAAAAACAATTGGCTTATTTTTTTAATTATGTTGGATCCCCAATATGTAATTTGATATGTTCAGGCAACATCAATCTAAACTAATAAGAACATAAAGTAATATAAGAAAATATTAATATACAGCCTGATGCTCTTCTCAGAGTTTTTCTTAAGCAGGGTTCACCAATGTTTTCTTTCTGTATTGATTTTCTGTATTTCATTACAGTGAATAAATTACATATCATTAAGACATATAGTATCACATATTATCCAAATCAGATCAAATCCCCATTCCACTGCCCTCCTAGAGACTAAAGAAAGAAAAATATGTAATATGAAATACAGTAATCCCTCCTCGATCGCGGGGGTTGCGTTCCAGACCCCCCCGCGATAGGTGAAAATCCGCGAAGTAGAAACCATATGTTTGTATGGTTATTTTTATATATTTTAAGCCGTTATAAACTCTCCCACACTGTTTATAAATATTCCCCGCAGAGTTATACAGCATAATCCCTTTGTATTCTCTTAGATATTAGGTAAGATTCATTGAAATTATGTATATAAACACACTGTTTATATACAGTAAAACCTAAATATTATTTTAAAGATATTGAGTGTCTCCGATATCACATATGTTACAGCCATTATGATAGACAGGCCACCAGCAATAAATACGTACAATGCAAGAAAAATAGTATACAGTAAATGTGTGTACAGTGACACTAAACGTACGTACATGTACTAAGCACTGTAAGAAGAAAATTAATTATGGTTACTCACCAACAATGACACGATGACTTGTCCGATAACAATGAGTTTAATTTTACTGCACAACAAAGGAGAGCATTACAGCCCTTGTAAAGGAGCCACTTCAGGCGATTGTGTAGCACTGCCGTTGTTCTTCTTCTGGCAGTCTTCAATCCAAATCCCTAAAGCAGATTCCATCCAGACTACTGCTTATTACATCCACTTACAACTCGTTTTGCACCCTGGTTAAAATGACACTGCGGCCATAGATCTTATATTCCTTTCCTACTTTTTAAATAAAAAGAATCGTAGCCTTCAACAAATCCAAAACGTTTACCTTTTCGGCAGTTGTTAACATCTTCTTCTTGCGCTTGGGCACGGCCCCTGAAGCAGTAGCAGATCGTTTTGGAGCCATAATGAAGGGCTTGACTATGCACAAAGATAAACACAAAAGAGCACAACTCTTTACACAGCGAAACACGTTGATACTGAATGAGCGAGATTAGACTTCCTGGTTAACACTGCATTCAGCACGCAGGAACTCAACTGCGTGCTCTGATTGGTTAGCTTCTCAGTCAGGAGAACTTAACTGCGTGCTCTGATTGGTTAGCTTCTCAGCCATCCGCCAATAGTGTCCCTTGTATGAAATCAACTGGGCAAACCAACTGAGGAAGCATGTACAGGAAGTAAAAAGACACATTGTCTGCAGAACCCGCGAAGCAGCGAAAAATCCGCGTTATATATTTAGTTATGCTTTCATATAAAATCCGCGATAGAGTGAAGCCGTGAAAGTCGAAGCGCGATATAGCGAGGGATTACTGTAATCGCTGAGATCCTGAAATATCCAAGAGATTCAGTAATCCAGATTATAGAATATAACTATTTGTATTAGATTCTAATATTAAATAAAACAGGACATACTTCTCCCCTTGTATCATATTGGAGGGCTAGGATTTTTCCACATGAAGAAGATAAGACAACATGCTAAATCTGTAAAGTATCAAAATAGATTGCTCATTAAAAAGAACTGTCAGAATGGTTTGAAGACTAGGAATTTTAGTGAAAACAAGATTATCTGATAAATAAATCTTTTATGTTGGCATGTTTTGAATAAGGAATAGTCCCAAATCATCTGACCCACTGAAGCAGGTGTCTCCCTTATAATTAAGGTCTTAACCTTTACATTTTGTAAAATACTAGGGCACTCTGCCACTCGCGTATGGGGAAGCGGATGTACAATTTATACAGATTGTTATTTTCATGGGAATTGTTACATGGGCATAATATAACTACCTATTTTACATTACAGCGAGTAATTAACCATAGTAAAAAATAGCAAAACATAATAAATTGAAAGAAAATTGTTTCATGTTGTGTTAGAGGTATTTGTTGCGTTATACATTTTCGTTCTGTTTGGCCTTGAAATTAACATGCAAATACTTTTTAAATTTACACTTTTATTGTGAAACTTCAGTAAAAACAATATTTGGAATTAACTTTTCGTCAATATCGCATTGAATTTTGATTCAGTGTTTTGACTTACATCATGACAACACAACGTATAACTGCCCATGAATGAATATCATTTCTTTCTCTCTAATAAATAAACAGACTTTATCATAAGTTTTTCCCTGTGATTTGTTAATTGTCACAGCAAAAGCTATTCTAACAGGAAATTGTAAAAATTTGAATACGAAATGCATATCAAGATTTCCTTTGGTGTATAATGTTATCCGTGGAAGATTTACAACATTACCTTTGTTTTCACTTGTTAAAATTTTACATGTCAGAATTGTTCGACCAATTTTGAATACAGCTAATCTTGTCCTATTGCACAGCCCATCACTCATACATAAATCACACAATAACATTACAATACATCCTTCTTTCAACAGTAATGTGGCCGATGGAAGACCGGACAGTGTTAACGGTTGTAGATATTCTATGGGAATATAAAGTTGATGTTTTCATCTTCCGCACCAATCACCACCAACTATTTCAGCATAGTCTATTGATATGCATTTAACCAATTTGCAGTGTAACCAATCAACAATTTTCGCATTAATTCATTTGACTTCATCGTTTCTCGGTGTTATACCAACAAGGTTTTTATACCAACAAGGTTTTTCAAAGAAGTATCAGGCGTGCTAATTGACAATATTCTTGACATAGTTAATTCGTTATTAGATACGGGGGTCTTCCCAGACTGTCTTAAGACTGCTATAGTTAAACCCCTGCTCAAGAAAAATAATCTTGACCCCTCTGCCTTTGAAAATTTTAGACCCATCTCTAACCTGCCCTTCTTAAGTAAAATTCTAGAGAAGGCAGTCATTATGCAGTTAAATGACCACCTCAATAAACATGCTATTCTTGATAAATTTCAGTTAGATTTCAGAACAAATCACAGCACAGAAACTGCACTCGTTAAAGTAGTAAATGACTTGCGGGTAAATGCAGACAGAGGCCATTTATCTGTTCTCATCCTCTTAGATCTGAGTGCCGCATTTGACACTATTGATCACAATATTCTTAGAAATCGCCTTAGTCAATGGGTGGGCCTCTCTGGCAGTGTCTTAAATTGGTTTGAATCCTATCTGGCAGGTAGAAAATTCTTTGTGAGTTGTGGTAATCACATCTCAAAGACACATGATATCTGATATGGTGTTCCACAAGGCTCTATCCTGGGTCCGCTGCTCTTCTCAATCTATATGCTTCCGTTAGGTCAGATTATCTCAGGTTACAACATGAGCTACCACAGCTATGCTGATGACACACAGCTGTACTTATCAATAGCGCCTGATGACTCCGACTCTCTCGATTCACTAACACAATGTCTTACTGGTATTTCTGAATGGATGAATAGTAATTTTCTCAAACTAAATTGAGAGAAAACTGAAATTTTAGTAATTGCCAATAATGGATTCAATGAGGTTATCAGAAATAAACTTGATGCATTAGGATTAAAAGTTAAGACGGAAGTAAAAAATTTAGGGGTAACTGTAATCTGAATTTTAAATCGCATATTCATCAGACCACTAGGACAGCATTTTTTCACTTAAGAAACATAGCAAAAGTTAGACCTCTTATATCATTGAAAGATGCTGAGAAATTAATTCACGCTTTTGTTTTCAGTAGACTAGATTACTGTAACGCACTCCTCTCAGGACTACCCAAAAAAGACATAAATCACTTGCAACGAGTGCAGAATGCAGCTGCTAGAATCCTAACTAGGAAAAGAAAATCCGAGCACATTTCTCCAGTTTTGATGTCACTACACTGGTTGCCTGTGTCATTCAGGATTGACTTTAAAATATTGCTTATGGTTTATAAAGCCTTAAATAATCTCGCTCCATCTTATATATCGGAATGTCTGACACCTTATATTCCAAATCGTAACCTTAGATCCTCAAATGAGTGTCTCCTTATAATTCCAAAAGCTAAACTTAAAAGAAGTGGTGAGATGGCCTTCTGCTGTTATGCACCTAAAATCTGGAATAGCCTGCCAATAGGAATTCGCCAGGCAAATACAGTGGAGCACTTTAAAACACTGCTGAAAACACATTACTTTAACATGGCCTTTTTATAACTTCACTTTAACGTAATACTGATACTCTGTATGTTCAATTCTTCATTATAACTATTCATAGTGGCTCCAAAATCCGTACTGACCCCTACTCTCTCTTCTTTTTCTTTTTCCGGTTTCTTTGTGGTGGCAGCCTGCGTCACCACCACCTACTCAAAGCATCATGATGCTCCAACATTGATGGACTGAAAGCCAGAAGTCTACGTGACCATCATCATCAAGTCCTTCCATGAAAACCCTAAATACAAAGAGGACTTTTTGATTTATGTTAGGTAGATTGCCCAGAAGGGACTGGGCGGTCTCTTGGTCTGGAATCCCTACAGATTTTATTTTTTTTCTCCAGCCTCTGGAGTTTTTTTTTTTTTTCTGTCCACCCTGGCCATCGGACCTTACTTATTCTATGTTAATTAATATTGACTCATGTTTATTTTTTATTGTGTCTTCTATTTTTCTATTCTTCATTTTGTAAAGCACTTTGAGCTACATTTTTTTGTATGAAAATGTGCTATATAAATAAATGTTGTTGTTGTTGTTGTTGTTAGGATTGCCAGTGTACTCATTTCTTCTGTTGACAACCCTTCGGGATGAAATTCTTCAATAAGCTTTGGAAATAATAAGTCTTTCACTGGGAACTTAAAGTGAGAAAATCATATAAAAATTTATTAGAGCTGAGAGCGCAGGAACTGTGTCTGACAAAAGCATTCACACGAATGAGAGGTGAGAGGACTGTGGGTGTGGGTCATTAACCGGAAATGTTTGAGAGGAGGGCGGGACTTGAAAAAATCTCTTGGCAATAGTCTCGGCTCCTCTCAAGGTTTTCTTTTACAATAGAGAGATTTTAGTGTTTGATAAACAATTCAGTTTGAATTTGCCACACAGATTGTGTAAGAATGTATGTTATTTTGGCGTAACTTGCATAACTTGAATTCATTATCTGAAAATCTAAGTGAAAGGTGCTAGGTCTCAACACTTTCTCAGTTGATACAGAAGTGCTCTTTTTCTTTAATTTAGAGATAATATTTAAATATGTACTGCATCTAGACCATATTATATTTACAAAAGTAAGTGACAGAAGTTTGTGAATGCTGTACTGGTTTCCTTTAGCAAACTCTCTAGCTTGTTTGTATTCAGGGATACATCTTGAGTAAAGGTTATATTTGAGGAAGATTTGTTTAAGGAGTACATATAATTTGTGATTGTAAAAATCTCTAAAGGTACTGATACCAAACATTCCTTAAATGGATGTAGAGGCTGCTCCAACTTTGCAAAGCTAATACTCTCCTATAAATCCACCCATAAGGTGAAGTTTTGTAACATGAACACATAATTACACAGTTAAAATCTCCAACATATGTAAGTTTTTGATTATATACACAGAGCTAGACAGAGGACATTTCCTATAAACCTGTGATTGATCTTCCCAGATGGTCCTGAAATAACTAATTAACTATTTACTCATAACAATATGTTTAATTTACAGTAAGTGTAAAACATATGATACGTGAATACAGGAAGTGAGAATAGAATTAGAAAAAAAGAAATATTACTCATGCAAAGAAATGTATATTTTAATTATGTGTTATGAATATATAGATATGAGAAGTAATTGTTAATTTCAAAAGTATCACTTCATCTCAGGAGGGAAAGTGTAGTATTGTAAAAAAAACTTGTTAAAGACCAAGAGGACCCAAGCAATTTGGAGCAGAAACTTCTGATAAAAACAGAAAAAGATTTTAAAGATTATATAGATCATCCTGATGACAGAGAAAGTCTGATTCATTGTTGTAAACTGTTGTAATATTAATTTTTATTATATTATTTATTATATGTATTATATTTAGCATTTAATCTTATATTTTTGTATTTAAATTTTGTGCTTTAATAAATTAGGTCAATTCTGTTAATATTAAATTTGGTCTGGATTCATATATTTCTCTAGTCTCAGTAGCTTAGGTGGGGTTTCATGAGGGAGAAAGGAGAAAAAGCAGGTGGGCATTTGAGAAAGTTACTTGTTACTTGTTCTTGTTATTTGTATTCAAACTAATGTTGGCGTGGCAGGGCAGTAAGCAGCATCTGTAAGTAAATAACTGGCATCATAGTGACAAATAGTTAACAAGTAACAGAAACAGTGAATAAGTAACAGAGCAGGGGAAGGCTCAGCAGTACATAGGCAGAATTCCCTATGCCAATCAGGAACAAGTGACTGTAGGAGCAGACAAGACAGTAAGAAATTAACTAGTAGTGTGATATGTATTTGTATGTTCAGTAACAAGTTAAATTTATATTGATCTTGATTAACATTTATGTTGTTGGTAATTTCCAGTAGAATGTTAATGGTTGTGATTTTAGAAGGAAAAAAGAAGTTCTTAAAAAAAAAGGTATTTTGACTGTTACTGAGAGAATCTAATGAGAAACCGACACAATTTTGCAGTTGTTAAAAGCTATAGTTAAGAATCATTTATCAACATCTGTGTGTCTTCAATCGATTTTATACAGTGGATATTTAATAAGCAAGTTCTTCTATATTGAACATTACTTAGCAGTAAGGAAAGTAGAGACAGTGTAAAGAATCATTAATACAAAGGGGTATAAATGGTATGAGTGGAGAGCTTTTAAGTAAGGAATAGCAGGAGTGCAAAGTTAGGAAAACAGAGGAAAGTAAAGTTAACCTCATATAAGGACTAACAGTAGGCAGTTGAGGGGGAAGATGTTACAGGAGCTTAAGGGGCCAGAAGGTGAAAAATAACTGAGGCAGTTTTTTTAATGTAATTTTTAATTTAAGGTAAAGGGTGCACACTGTCTGGGGGCATCAACCCCAGAATTGGAAGTGCCAAACCATTTTCAGGTCTTTGAGGAGCTGGACTGTGTCTCTGAAGATTCTGAGGGGGTAGGCAGGGATGAGGAATACCAACTGGCCACCTCAAAGCCATTCCCAGAAAGAGTGAGGTATAGTAATAGTTTGGGACTCAATCATTAGGGGAATTGAAGCACCGGTTTGCTCCAGAGACAGAGAATCTTGCATGGTGCGTTGCCTTCCAGGTGCACAGTTGGGTGACCTCCCTGGAATAGTGGATAGGCTTTTGGCCAGAGTGGGGGGGTGGATTCATTTGTCATTGTCCATGTTGGAACAAATTACATAATTAAGTGTAGTCTGTCAGTTTTGCGATACAAATTTAAAGAATTAGATGCCAGGCTGAGGTGCAGAATTGACAAGGTAGTCTTCTCTGATATTCTGTCTGTGCCATGCACGAGTCCAGGTAAGACATTTTTATGAGGTCTTCACAAGTGAGGAAGTACATAACCTCCCAGCGGTAAATAGGACTACTAAGGAGATACTGAGTGATTTGGAACATGTGGAGGGAAAAGTACTGCTTCGATTAAATAGGCTGAAATCAAACAAATCTCTAGGACTAGATAATATTTACCCTTGAGTTCTTAAGGAGGTTAGCGAGTACTTATATAAACCCTTGATGTATATCTTTAGAAGTCACTGTGCACTGGGGAAATTCTAAAGGACTGGAAAATGGCATATATTATCCTGTTTTATAAAAACTATGACCAGGCAGAACCAAGCAACTATAGGCCAGTAAGCTTAATGTACACCACAGGAAAATTAATGGAAGGAATTGTTAAAGGTATTATTAGGCAACACATGGAAAGAATAGTTTTGCTGACCAGTCATCATGGGTTCAGAAGAGGGATATTATGTTTTACTAATGTGCTGGAATTCTACAGTATAAGGAAGCAACAAAAGGGTATGATCAAAGTGGAGCATATGATATTATTTATGTTGACTTTCAGAAAGCATTTGATAAGGTGCCACATGAGAGGTTGGGCATCAAACTAAAAAATTGGGAGTAAATGGTGATGTGTGTAGGTGCAAACACAGGAAGCTGAGGGTTATGGTGCATGGAACTTTATCAGAATTGGCTGATGTTAAGAGTGGTGTTCCACAGAGATCAGTGCTAGGGATGCTTCTATTTTTAATATATACAGTATATATAAAGGATTTGGATAGGAATATAAGTAACAAGCTGGTTAAACTTGCAGATGATACCAAGCAAGGTGGATTGACAGATAATCTGGAATCCGAAGAATCATTACAGAGGGACATGGACAGCATACAGGCTCGGGCAGATTTGTGGCAGATGAAGTAAAAATGTTAGGTTTGAATTCACAATGGGAGGTTTGAAAATCGAAAGTATGCCTTATGATAAGGAGTTAGTAGTTGTAGTGGACTCAACACTATCAACTAACAGATAGTGTTCAGAAGTAATTAAGAAGACTCACAGAATGTTAGGTTATATAGCATGATGTGTAGATTCCCAGGGCAAGGAGGTTCTGCTCAAGCTTTATAAAGCACTGGTGAGGCCTCATCTAGATTACTGTGTGCAGTTTTGGTCTTCAGGCTACAAAAAGGACATAGCAGCACTAGGAAAACGTCCAGAGAAGAGTGACTAGGATGATTCCTGGGCTGCCAGGAATTAATTATGACAAAAGATTAAAAGAGCTTAACCATTTCAGTTTAAGCAAAAAAAGATTAAGAGGAAACTATGAAGTGGATCAAGACTGTTATTTTAAAATGAGTTCATCAAGAACATGGGGACACAGTTGGAAACTTGTTAAAGGTACATTTTTCAAATATTACATGGTTTTCCATAGACACTGTGAATAAGCTACCAAGTAGCATGGTACACAATAGGACTTCAGGGACCTTCAAAACTAGACTTGATATTTTTTTAGAAGAATTGAGTGGATAGGACTGGTGAGGTTTGCTGGGATGAATGGCCTGTTGTTGTCTGATTGTTCTAATGATCTAATCTTAAATACAGATCTGTGAGACAATGGCCTGAAGCAGGTACCTAAACCTTTTAAAGTCTGAACACCAGGTGCTAGGACCAGAGATCTGGAACTGCAGGGTGAATTTTAGGGGCAATAAAGTCACCACTACCTCAGTATCTGTCACCCTTAGCTTGGGAAAGAGTGGTGAATAACCTGGATATTCCTCCAAACTCAGACATAGAAACTTGCTTAATGAATCAATATTTGTACTACACTTTCAACATTCCCATTAGTAAGGTTTAATAAATTAATACATTTACCTGACCTTTGGTTTTATACTTCATATTTCTTCAAAAATAGATGTGTTATCATTTTTAGAGGGTTTGTGTTTTTCCTGCTTGTATTTACCTGTTGAGAGGATTTCCAAATGATGCTAAGATCCATTTTTCTGGCATGATGCACAGAAAGATACACAAAAGACAAACATGGTTCTTCCCAACAATGTAATAATGCAAATTTTGTAGAAAAGCAATAGCAAATTACTATTTTGCCAGCTGTGAAACACAGGAATGACAGATATATATTATAATATATCCTGTATATCAGCCTTGTTTTAATAGAGTGTATGATACGAATTTAAAAAAAAAATATTCCTCCCCAAAAAATTACATTCTTTTTCTTTCACTTTCTGCCAGAAAAGAATCTTATATCCTATCTCTACAGCATATGGCTGGTCATACTTTATTTATTCATGCTGCAAAAAAAAAGTTTTCATGGTCTTCTCAGTTTCCCTGGTGTACAAAAGATATATGTTTGATTTCCAGTCATAACTTTCTCTCTACCTGGATACATAAAACTTGACTTGTGCAGGAAAAATACTGACCCGACTGCCTTCAAAGAGAAGCGTGACTATATCCCTGGTGCAGAGGAGAACATTACGCTATTCTGTAATTCCACAAATTTAACAATGACGGTTGTTTGAAAGAGGACATAGTTTACCTAGCAAATGTATTTAATTTTCAGGTTTCATTTAATAGTATTTTCAAGGATTTTGGTGAAAAACCCTGACATGAGTTTAGTTTGATTTCTATTTTTCATTTCCTCTGAGATCCCAATAATTATATTCTTTCCATAAGCTCTCTGCTTCCAAGTTTAACTTGCATAGCCTGGGTAGAGTCTTTTAAGGCAGTGTTTCTCTCACTTGTCTAATTTGCTGCATGTTCTTCTTTTTTGACATGAAATGCTAACATGTTTTTTTACATTTTCTAAATTTCCCCTTGGGAGTAACAAAGTTTATCTAATATGATCTAATTTAATCTAATCTAATTTTCCAGATGGGAAGTAATCAGGTTTTACGCTCTGTATAATCATTTAGGTCTTTTTAGATCTTGTTTAATTTCAAGTCTAAACTGCCAAAGTTCCACAGTTCTCAGGTTGTTTGATTTCTGTATCATACTCTGTGATGTATTCTTATTACATTTTAAATTAGGTTCACTTGGAGAATTTTATCCTGTTGAAGTTAAGAATGATGATGTTAAAAACACTTGATGTAGAAGAGAACAAAGATGAAGCAATGTTATCTTTCTTGCTTGCTGCCTGGCTAGAGCTTGGTGTGACATGTTGCATGCGCTTCTGTTACTGCGGTATCAGGCTCATTAAGGCCTGAATCTAGTCTGTTGTGATCTACTTCTGATTGTGGTGTTGAATTTGAATGGCCAGATAAAGTTTTTTCTCTGTTTGACTTTGGTGCTTGTTGAGAAGGACATATGTGCTCTCTCCCAAAACAAGCATTTATAGAAGTTTTAAAATGTGAGATATACAAAAGAAACAGAGTAAAAACGATATAGGGTGAGAGCCATACCCTAATATCATAACTAGATCAAATACTTATCTTACCCTCTCCACTGCTCATTACCCTTCTGTCTCTTCTCTCTTTTGTTATGTACATTCTCTTCCTTCTTGTAGGAACAGGATGATATCATGATCTCTCACTCTTGTGGAAGTCCCTAGAGTACCATTCCTGGACGGAAACAGTAGTGTCATGATGAACACTTAACATTTGTTCTAGATATTTCTACAGGATCTGCTCACTGTGCTAGAGAGATGTACAAGCACCTGCAATTGTAGGTCAGTAAATATTTTACCTATTTTTGGCAGTGTGTTTTTTTTCTTGTAGGAGGGAGGCACATGGGATGGACAGGCATCCTGGCAGGAAGTTGGGAAGATCCCTTGCCCAGATGGGAGACCCTGAGAGTAAAGAAAGGCATCCCGGCCAAGAGAGGGAAGAATGTTGCACCTGGACAAGGTTGCACTAAGGAATGGATAGACATCCCAAACAGAGAAGATGATTTCTTACCAGGGCAGAAAGCTCCAAATAAATGGACAAGCATCCTGACCAGAAATGTTCTAAATATCTTCCCTGACTGGGATAAAAGAAGAGGACAGGGAAGGACTGTTGTAGAGGGATATTTAATTCCCCTAGGCACTAGATGGCAGCAGCCCTCCATGACAGCACCCATTCGGGAACCAGCAGGGAATGCCGGGAGTTGTAGTACAGCAACACAGCCCTGCTGGAGTCCCTGAGCGCCGCAAGGGAATACTACAGGGAGATGTGCTCTCAGTATATGGGACTTCCATATGACCCGGAAGTACTTCTATTGGGCAACAGCCCTGGCACAGGAAGTAATCCTGCATCCTCAATAAAAGGGACTACACTTCATTTTGTTCAGGTGATTTGGAGCCTGGAGGAAAGAAAGCAACACTCAACTGGAGTAGGCCAGTGTAGTGGTGAGAGGAGAGGAGAGGAATTGTGAGGAGAAGTGAATTGCGGAGAGAGATTGCTTGTGCTTTTGTCAACTTTTTGGAGATATTGTGTCAATAAGTCATCTATTATCTGAACCCAGGACTGTATTGTGTGTTCGTGTTTAGGATTTTGGGCTTGCTGGTATCCAGTTCCATCACACTCACCTTGTAGTCCTGTTTTGTTATATAGGAGATATTTATAAGAACTTTAGTTACCTGGGCTATGTTTGCTCTAGCTTATGTATTATCTATAATATGAAAGACTATGGTAATGTATCTTTTATCAAAATGGTAAATACTTTAATGTGAATGTGACTTACTATCTTATAGAGAAATCACTTCACAACCTCTCACTATTTAACGTCTGTGTGATCAAATGTGTGATTGAACACTTAAATAACTTCAGCCATAATATCAATAAATTAAACACAGTAACACCAATACTTCATAATAACCATAATAGCCACAAGCAGCATTTCCCCGACATAAGTTTTTTATGTTATTATAAATACCAACATGTCCTTCAGAATCAATGCTACTATTTACACCTGTGTGATGCTATAAGGTAAAGCATAAGTCTTTAAAGTGGATTTCATACTGTATGTGATTCTGTGCTTCTAAAGAGTCACCTTCAAAAGAAAAGCAGCAGGCACACATAAACCTTTAGCTGAAGGCACATTAGACATAGTACAGACATAAAGTAACACATTTATTAACATTAACATTAATATTAATGTTTACTGTAAACAGAAATATGCATACAGTGTTTTATCTGATATAAAATATATTATAAATAATAGGAGCCAACTACTCTTTAGTACTGAACCTAAAATGTTGGGCCATAATGCCATGCTATCATCAAAAACTAGGGCATATTCTTTTTCTGTTACAGAATTTTACACAGCACCCTCATTATAAAACCTAGTTGCCACAATGCATTATGCTCAATCAGGCTCAAATAAACCTGACCCGCAAGCAACATTATGTCCCATTAAAACATCCATTGTTAATAACACATGTCTCATTAAAGCATTCAACATGCTTGGCTGGTGAATATGGAGCTATTTTCGGGAACAGATGCATTAACATTTCCTGTTGTCCAAATGACATTCTTCTCTGATGATTATAAAGAAAATTTTGTATTTAAACTATAAGGAATTTGTTCTGCAAAACCAGTGGTTCCCAACCTTTTCTATGCCCCATGGACCCCATACAAAAGTAATATCACATTTGAAGATGAAGAAGTCAAACTTCTAATGTGTGAACCACAAATTGAACCACATACAGTACTGCGGGTGAACAAAAGAACTCATAAAAAAAAGCTTGGTGCATAAAAAGTAAATATTGTCACAAGCCGTCTACTAAAGCAGATGGCCTGCTAGTAGTTTGGGACCAAACAGGATTGAGGGAGTAACAAGAGAGAGGCAGATGTTCAAAACAGAAGGTAATTTATTTATTCCAAGATGGAGTTAAAAAAAAAAATTATAGTTGTTGATGGGAAAAAAAAAAAAAAATGGACAAAAACGTATAAATAATCCAGTGACAAGACAAAATCAACTTATGGAAAAAAAAGACAAAAAATAGAAATTGGGAAACACCAAGGCTCTTACCCTAATATAATCAATTCCCGTCCATGAAAAGTCCAGGGCAGCCTTAAAATAATACAAAACTAGACTCTGTTTCAGTCCAGGTCACCAGTACAACTCCTCCAAAAAAAAATCTCAGGAGCCTTTTTTTGGTCCTCAGGAGCTTAATACACTCCTTTACAGCAACCAACAGCTCAGCCACTAGGCACCTCTTAGGCTGGCGTGCCTCGCACTACCTACTCCTCTTAATTCTCCCCAAGTGATCCTTTCTTTCTCCCTTTTCTTTATCCTCCCTTTCTTACAGCCACAACAGTACTTATAGAGCCTTTTCCATTGCCAGGATCAGCTTACCTAATCATAGGGAGAAACCATTTAAGTCCTGCCGGGGAAATCGTACACTGCAAGTACAAATCAAAATAGCCGACAACAACATATACATAATCTATACTAATAAAAGGCAAAGCCCTCACTCACTCACTGACTGACTGACTGACTCATCACTAATTCTCCAACTTCCCGTGTAGGTAAAAGGCTGAAATTTGGCAGGCTTATTCCTTACAGCTTCCTTACAAAAGTTGGGCAGGTTTCATTTTGAAATTCTACGCGTAATGGTCATAACTGGAAGCTGTTTTTCTCCATTTACTGTAATGGAGATGAGCGTGAAACCCGTGGGGGCGGAGTTTCGTGTGACATCATCACGCCTCCCACGTAATCACGCAGTAGGCAGAAAACCAGGAAGAGGCCCAAAAAGCGCTGAAGAAAACATGCATTATATAATTGAGAAGGCAGCGAAACAATAAGAAGCGAGCGAGTGACATATACAACCATATTCATGAGTTCTGCTACTTCGGAAACAAAGCACGATGTAAACCTAAACTTTAAATTAAGTTCATGGACAGGCTGCCGCTAGCGTTTGTAATTTAGTGCCTGCCCATATAAGGCCGTCCGTCAGCGGCAATCCAATAGAAAAACTGCCACGGGTAAATATTCACGGGTGAAGGACTGTGCTTATGCAGAGGAAGATGAGATGGTCAGGGTGGTGTTTGGCACAAACTCAGCGAAACTGCGAGAGAAAGTTTTAAGTGCCGGGACTTAGGTAACATTAGATACAGCCATGGACATAGCACGACATGGCACCAGCACAGCTGGGAAACTTCGATGCAAGAACACCGAGCGGCTCACGTGAACTGACGCAGTGCACAGACAAAAAGCAACAGTTCCAAAGAGCGCTGAACAAAAACCGAATTACACAATTGAAAAGGCAGCAAAAAAATATGAAGCGTCTGATACATACAAGCATATTATTCATAACTGCAGCTACTGCAGAAACAAAGCACACGGTGGAAAAAGTGGATGTCCCGCTAAAGGAAGACAGTGTTAAAAAAAAAACCCGTGCATGCAGTGTGTCAGGTCTCAGATAAAGAAGAAGACGAGCTGTTTATTGATGCAGTAAGGAACAAATCTTTTTCATAGCTTCTTTAACACACTACGTCTCCGCTGCGATACGCGGGTATATATATGTGTATATATATACCCCGATCTACATACTCGAATAATGAATACTTTATTCGCAATCAATGATTGTTTTGGTAAAGCCATACTCAGTGTATTCATTAGATGAACGGTAAAAAAGTAAGAGCGAGGGGAGGGTGACTTATTGAGGCATGCAGGCAAAACCACAATAGCACGCGGGCTCGATGTACGAAAAAATATATCTTTTCAAGTTCTATTTAGTCCATATGTGTCAAACTCAAGGGTCACGGGCCACATCCGGCCCGGCGTGTAATTATATCCGGCCCGCGAGATCATTTTATATACTGTATTATTGTTATTAATGGCCCGGGTATATGAAGCGCTGGTAACACAATAAATTACAGATCCCATAATGCAGCGCTTCAGCTGCCTTGCCGAACACTTACCGCGTTAATCAAGTCTAGCTGCCTTGCCGAACACTTACCGCGTTAATCAAGTGTAGCTTATAACTTGCACAGTTATTGTGAAGCTAGCCCACACGATGCCGAAAAGAAAAGGTGATTCTGAACATAGAGCCTTTAAAAACCGATGGGAGGCTGAGTATATGTTTACTGACATTGCCGGTAAACCCGTGTGTCTCATTTGTGGAGCTAATGTGGGTGTAATTACAGAATTTAATCTAAGACGGCACAATGAGACAAAACATCAAGATAACCTGAAAGACCTGAATGCAATGCAGAAGATACAGAAAGCAGAAGAATTAAATAAGAATCTGACACTTCAGCGGACGTTTTTACCCGTGCACAATCACAAAGTGATTTCAAGTGAAGCTGCTTTTATGGGAGACACAAATTCACCAGTGCAACTTGCCCCACTTTCCCTGTTGCCAAGTAATGTTGAACCAAGTCGTCACTACGGTGTTCCCAAATACGCACTTTGCTGATAAACTGAGCGCACGGCGCTTTAGTGACTTTGAAGAACAAAAAAAGTCCGTCTACATGCGGCTCGAACCTTGTGCATGTTTGGTAGCACATATCTGTGTGAGAAGCTCTTCTCAGTGATAAAGACTAACAAAACAGCACACAGGAGTCGCCTCACTAATGAGCACCTGCAGTCCATCCTGAGAATCTCCACAACACAGAACCTCACACCAAACATAAACGAACTTGTTGCCAAAAAAAGATGCCAGGCGTCCAGCTCTAAAATGACATATGAGCAAAGACAACTGAATGATTTGATTTGTTATTGCTGAAAGGAACACATTTTATTTATATTTCCAGGTTTTGTTATGCAGCATGTTCATATTTGAATTTGTATAATTTTGACAGGATATATTTTTATGGAGAGCAAAATCTTTTGGGATATTTAAAATCTAAGTTTATTTTTTATATAAAATTACATAAGAGTAAAGAAATTTGAATGTTTGTTCTTTTAACGTTTACTTTATTTCTAACTTGTATAATTTAGACAGGATATATTTTTATGGAGAGCAAAATATTATAAGTTGTTTAAGGTTTGAGTTGATTTATT
>JANRMT010062856.1:62818091-62839796 GCA_026402145.1 Polypterus bichir lapradei | reverse complement strand
TTATGGAGAAGCATGGTTTTGATAATGACCTTGATAATGGCGATACAATGAGTGTTAAGCTTTGTTTGATGAATATCTCCGATAATAAAGAGGTATAACAGGACAGAGCGGTGTATTGGCTAAGATTTATCTCAGCAATGCTTGCGAGTCACTCGGAGTCGTGCGGTGTATGGGGCACGAGTGCTCGTTATCTAAAGAGTCGGGTGAAGCTGCGTGCTTAACGCTGGCAATCCGCTAGCCGACAGCTTGGAAGAGGTGCACGGCAGAGTTCGGCTCTAAAAATCTTTAAAGACTCCACTCCGGGTCACTACAATATATATATAGATAGAGAGAGAGAGAGATGACAACAACACTCATATCAATGACAAAACAATTACATTAACAATCATGTTACGTTATTTTTAAAATATTTCCTTTTCTTTTTCATAACTTCTTTAACACACTACTTCTCCGCTGCGAAGCGCGGGTATTCTGCTAGTATATATATATATATGACAGCAACACTCATCACTCACAACAGTGACAAAACAATTACATTGACAATCATGTTACGTTATTTTCAAAATGTTTCCTTTTCTTTTTCATTGCTTCTTTAACACACTACTTCTCCGCTGCGAAGCGCGGGTATTTTGCTAGTCTATACTAATAAAAGGCAAAGCCCTCACTGACTGACTGACTGACTCACTCACTCACTCACTCACTCACTCACTCATCACTAATTCTCCAACTTCCCGTGTAGGTAGAAGGCTGAAATTTGGCAGGCTTATTCCTTACAGCTCACTTACAAAAGTTAAGCAGGTTTCATTTCGAAATTCTACACGTAACGGTCATAACGGTCGACAACGTCCGCCATGTTGAACTTTCTTATTCATGGCCCCATCTTCACGAAATTTGGTAGGCGGCTTCCCTGCACTAACCGAAACCAATGTACATACTTATTTCGGTGGTATGACGCCACTGTCAGCCGCCATATTGAACTTTTCAACGTCACTAATTCTCGAACTTCCCGTGTAGGTGGAAGGCTGAAATTTGGAAGGCTCATTCCTTACGGCTTACTTACAAAAGTTAAACAGGTTTCATTTTGAAATTCTACGCATAACGGTCAACAACGTCCCCCATGTTGAACTTTCTTATTCATGGCCCCATCTTCATGAAATTTGGTAGGCGGCTTCCCTGCGCTAACCGAAACCAATGTACATACTTATTTCGGTGGTATGACGCCACTGTCAGCCGCCATATTGAACTTTCCAACGTCACTAATTCTCCAACTTCCCGTGTAGGTAGAAGGCTGAAATTTGGAAGGCTTATTCCTTACGGCTTACTTACAAAAGTTAAGCAGGTTTAATTTCGAAATTCTACGCATAACGGTCATAACGGTCAACAACGTCCACCATGTTGAACTTTCTTATTTATGGCCCCATCTTCCCGAAATTTGGTAGGCGGCTTCCCTGCGCTAACCGAAACCAATGTACGTACTTATTTCGGTGGTATGATGCCACTGTCAGCCGCCATATTGAACTTTTCAACAGTCTTTGTTACTTATGAGCCCATCTTCAAGAAATTTGGTACGGGGGTTACCAACGCTAACTGAATCCTACTTACGTACATATATATGTCCATAGCCTGCAGCTCAGTCACCGTGTGAGGTGGCGTTGGGTCCCCCATCCCAACGCCTCCCACGTTGTTGGCTGCCTGCCTATATAAGGCCGTCCGTCGCTCCAGTCTCTTCATTTCCTTCCTTGCTTCGCCACGGGATTCACGTCTCCCTGCTGATAACTACAGCCTTTTTATTTAATCCACGGCTTCTCCGCTGTTTTATTGTTCATTTATTACGATTATAGTTATTGTGTAGGTATTTTAGACTTACTTTACATTGTTCAGTTACCCATTTCCTTTATCATTCCAACCATACCCGCATTAACATGTCTATCGAGGTGATCACCATCGATCAAAGAACTGTCACTTACTGAGTGGTTTCCATGCCCGGAGATGGCACCTATCTTTTGCATTCTCTATGTTACATATTGCACGGCCATATCAGGCTCACTCTTGATATCTGGAGAAACATTGTGTCTTATGTATTGAATGACTGGGACAGGTTCAAGGTGTGGACTGCTGACGGTACAGGAGATAATTATACTACACAGGAGCACTATAAGAGTGAAATACTTAAGCCCTTCACCTATGGTTCTGCATGTGAGTTAATGGCAGCCGCTGAATTGTTCGGTTGTTGCTTTCAAGTGTACCGAAATGGCCAAATATTTTACACCTTTGGACAACCGCCAATGCCTCTTAAACATCTTAGATTCACAGGTGACGATTTCAGTAGTGGACACTTTGATGTTTATGAATGTTTAAACTCTCAAAAGCTGGATGTGAAGTTATCGATGAAACTGGTTGTATACTAGATAGATAGATAGATAGATAGATAGATAGATAGATAGATAGATAGATAGATACTTTATTAATCCCAAGGGGAAATTCACATAATCCAGCAGCAGTATACTGATACAAAGAAACAATATTAAATTAAATAGTAATAAAAATGAAAAAAGTTAGCATTTACTCCCCCGGGTGGAATTGAAGAGTCGCATAGTGTGGGGGAGGAACGATCTCCTCAGTCTGTCAGTGGAGCAGGACAGTGACAAAAGTCTGTCACTGAAGCTACTCCTCTGCCTGGAGATGACACTGTTCAGTGGATGCAGTGGATTATTCATGATTGACAGGAGTTTGCTTAATGCCCGTCGCTCTGCCACAGATGTTAAACTGTCCAACTTTACTCCTACAATAGAGCCTGCCTTCTTAACAAGTTTGTCCAGGCGTGAGGCGTCTTTCATCTTTATGCTGCCACCCCAGCACACCACCGCTTACAACGCTTGACAGATTCCGAATGTCACTTCAACACAAGTCCTACAAATACTGTCGTAATTGAAACAAACCATGAAACTCAAACCGATTATGACAGCAGCAATCCAAGCTGTGAGATTTGAAACAAGATTACTGTTCACATGGCCAACTGTACGTTGCATGCTTAAGAGTAAGCTCAGCGCACAGCTTGGTCATATTACAATCAGAGGGCCTAACTCACAATGTGGTATACAAAGAGATCCTTAACAAATAATTATTGGTATATTTTCCCTCAGTTTAAAAAGGTTTAATTTTCTTCTTAATAAAACTTTTAAGGCAGTACTTCGCCGCTGCGACCGCGGGTATTTTGATATATATATATATATATATATATATATATATATATAGATATAATGTGTGTGTGTATATGTGTGTGTGTATATATATATATAAATATATAGATGTATACATATATATACTGATATACAGATAGATAGATATATATATAATGTGTGTGTGTGTATGTATGTACAGTATGTATGTGTATATATATATAGAGAGAGATATAGATATAGATATATATAGATATTAGATATAGATATATATATATAGATATATATACTGTATATATGATGTGTGTGTATGTATGTATGTGTGTGTGTATATATATATATATATATATATATATATATATATATATGACAGCAACACTCATAACAGTGACAAAACAATTACATTGACAATCATGTTACGTTATTTTCAAAATGTTTCCTTTAATTTTTCATTACTTCTTTAACACACTACTTCTCCGCTGCGAAGTGTGGGTATTTTGCTAGTAAAACAATAAACAACAAAACAACATAACATTTATACCCATGAGGAAAAAAAAAAAAAAACCTTGATCGGTAAAAAAATGGTATGTTACGCGCAAAATTTGCAAACATCTAGAAAATAAACTAAACAGAAGGGTAAGACCAAAATCTTAATAGAAAAAAAAAATATTTTTTTTTTCCCCCCGTGGTAAACTTGCTGATATTGTTCTCCGTGGTTCACACTTAAAACTTAGATAGTCCAGCCCCATATCTATCTAAACCACCATGTATCAGCATTACGGTGAGGCTATAGCGTCACAAATATAACTTGAGCGGTTTACCTTTATAAATCTTCATAATCTTGTAAATCTGTCCTCAGCTTAGACAGTCAATTGAAGATCCGGGGGTTGGAGTACCCAGGAAAGCATCAAGCAAAACAAGGAAAAGACACACGATCAATAATTGAGGGGTCTGGGGGATTGGCGACTCCCATGAAACAACAGGAGCCAGCGTACCGCTAAGCAATGAAACACAGTCAACAAGTTTTGTTCCCCAATAACACTTGCACTGCAGTTCACAAATAGATGTGCTGCATAGTTAAAATTGCTACGCTACTGCCAGAAGCACCAGAATGACAGATCGGCTGAGTGTAAGCAGAAGGTGTTGCATGCAATTCGGTTCACCTTGTCCCCTTCGGAAAAAATGTCAATCAAACCTTGAAATGAGTGACGTTTCGCATTCGGGCTTGCACAGAATGTAAAACTAGATCTTGCCCTTCTCTATGGATCCATCCAAGGTCCAAGTTTCATTCTCTTAAATAAAATTATTCACCTTTACAAACACTCCGCCCACAACAAGGAACCTACAAGAACGCACATTTCTTTGTCTCATTCACAGATGACAATTGCTCGTGCAATGCTTGATTCTTTTTATAACAGAGAACAGTGCTAGCTAATAAATGACCTCCAATTGAAGACACACTTCAAGACAATGATTGCACCATGATAAAGTTGGACAACACACCTCATTCAATTTTCGTGACTTGTGACGCACCTTTCTTCTTTGTCACTCCCTCTGAAATGTCATCTAGCACCTCCTGCAAGTGCTACACTATATTCCTTATGTAAGAACTTAAAAGGAATCAATAATTTTCTGATTTATATTGTTCATTTCAAAAGTGCATCCTGTAGATTATGAAGGAATTAAAGAAATCAGAAGAAAAAGAGAGGTTTAGTGTCAAACAAATCAAATGCTCTCTGTTATTTGATATACAGTACTTGTTCTGACACCACAAAGGTGTGTAGGACATTAATGAAAGGACCAGGAAATGAAAAGTAAAATACAGCACAGTTCAAAACCAAAATAATCAAACTGATCTTTCATCTTGTCAAAAAGGGATAATTAAAAAAATCACAGAGTAGTCATAAACTTGGACAAATCAGGAAGTTCCAATGCTGACCTTTATATGTCACACATAACACACTTCCAGTTAACCTTGCTTAGCAGCTGCTTAGCAACAAAACAAAACAAAGGTAACCATAACAAAAACAAAATGTTTCCATGGAAAAAAGTAATTCGTTTTTAACAATGAAAACCACTTCAAATCCAAAAATAAATATAATGACTACATTCCTTGTCCTTTAAAATGTACAGAAAAATGTGTAAAGCCTTAAACGTCAATATTATAACAATACCAAAACTGACACTATAAGAATTCTGTCAAAAGGCAATTTGAACAGATGCAATACAGCCAATCAGCATTTTGTTTGCTCAGGAAGTATTTGTTCAATAATGATAATGTATGCTGTTCTCAAAGAGGAAGCAAGATAACAATGATAGTTCTTCTGTCTCATGAATCTTCACCCTGACATACTACAGAAATATTTTAAAACAAGTAATTAGGTCACTTAAGGAAGGATGCACTTAATTACCTATTAATGTTAACTTACCCTACCCAATTAAAACAGCTAACAGAAGCCCATGGAGCAACACATGTTTCTACAGGAGTGTGATCTCCAGGTACACTTAACACAGCAAAGGTGGTGAACATCATAAGCACATTTACTACGACAATTTCCAAAGAAAATGGTGGTACAGTTGAATAAATAAATAATTAAATAATCCACGATAAAACTATACAGTGTTGTCATGTGCGATAAATACTCTGAAATCCAACAGGAGGTATTCCCTTCATCTGGATGTCACTCTGGATACCATTAGTTCAGCCAGCCGCATGACCTGTCCACAACATCTATCAGTCATTGCAAACATGAACTGCACTGCTCCTGGTTACTGCATCCACACACATGTTTGCCATTGTTCTTGAGCTGCCACCTCCTTTAGCATCCATAATTCCCACCAGGGCTTCCTCCCTTGACTGGATGCTACCATGCTTCAGATCCTCCAGTCTCCTTTCTCATATTCTCTGTAATATTTGTTCAACAGCCTTGAACCGAACCTGACACTCCCCAGAACCTCCAAGCCCTCCTTTAGCAACATTTTCTTCAAGCTGCTCAACAGCAACACCACCTCACATCCTCTCCTGTTCACGAGTACCTCCCAACTGTCCTCCTTACAAATGATTGCCCGCTCATTCTTATTCTTTCCCTTTTTATCAAGCTCAGGCTCCTTTTAATCTATTGTGGGTGTGGGAGATCTCCACCTAATGATCATACATCCACCCAGACTGAGCAAACAGTTTCGTTTTTAAAAACGTGCACTGGCACAGACCTATATCTCACTTCACAACATAGGGTGCATGGTAGCAAGATGTCTTCTTTTACCCTCTGTGCACATTAGTGTCAGGGAAACCTTTTTACTTAGAAAGCATCTGTGTGCACATTTTACAGAAAAAGAAACCTAGCAAACATTTGTTTACACCACTCGTTTGCTTGGTTATAAGCAGGCAGTTGGTCATCCCCATCTCACACATGTGCAGTCGATCTTTTCCCCATCCTTCTCCCCTGTGCTTTCTGCTTGTTTAATATCAAATACTTCAACTGTTAATATTAAAATAAAAATTGTATGTGTTCATTGTAAGCTACAATCAACAATGGCATACTGGCAGCTCTTCATTTGGACAGGCTCAGTTTATGTTCTACTGGCTTCACAACACTGTATTCTTCTTTAGGTAGAAGAGTAATTTCAGTCTCCATTAGCTACAGAGTGTTGCTCTTTCTTCTATAGGCAGTACATTTTCTTCCTGACCTGAACAGTGATGACTGAACTTTGAATGGGAGGTTATCTTTGATACTTCTGGTACACTATTCAAGGAGTGTGTGGACAAAATGGTGTATTGCATCTCTTCATGTTCGTAGTGGCCTATTTGCCTGCTGCTTCTAAGTGTGTACTTTTCTGTTTAATGGCATCTATCAAAGTCAAGTTGTTCTGCATCACAAAATGGAATTGTGTGACCTCTTTTGCTTTAACATTCAAGTCAATCAGACTGCTTCAGGGACCACTTCAACTTATTCCCAAAGCATTTCTCTTAGTCCTTAATGAAACGCTATCTCAGATTGTGCATTAGCCTTTGCATCTTGATCTCATTTCAAGAGTACATCATGAGAAACACTGTTCTGTTCAGTCATGTGGAGAATGTATGATCTTATTCATATCTTTACAGAACTGAGGGCATCCACTCGGAACAATGTAAGTCTGCTTATTGGGGACGACTTTTCAAATTTACTATTACTGCTTTTACAGTCTAACATAATTAGCAAAGACTGGGCAACATTTCCATGCAGAGAAGGCTAAGGGACACACAGCAGAAATCCCTCTTTCTAAAACCTACTCAAATTTTTAAGGTTAAGATACAGACCAGCAGGGGCTTGTCATGACACATGTAGTCTATACAATTCCAGTCAGTCTCTAACACAGTCGTCCTTAATCTAAGTAAACTCAGATTACCTCATGTTGTTCCTTTCACAGTGTTGCTGTTAGGCTTTTTTTTTACATTACAATGAATAGATACTGTATTTGTTAGGGAAAACCTTCTGTGAGTTTGAGTATGTTTCTGAGTGTGCCTTTATAGTAAAACTAAGACTTTCTGTACCATCGATTTCCAGCACATTTACCATGGAGATACTGAGATCTTATAACCGTAGTGTTATATACAGTATAAGAAGTTCCTAAATGATAAGACAATAAGATAAAGACTCTTAATCTATCAAACTGTTTTGGGGTATCTATAAAGTGGTTGGGAGTATTATGGGTTATAATCTTTATTTGTCTGTGGTGGGTTGGCACCCTGCCCGGGATTGGTTCCTGCCTTGTGCCCTGTGTTGGCTGGGATTGGCTCCAGCAGACCCCTGTGACCCTGTGTTCGGATTCAGCAGGTTGGAAAATGGATGGATGGATGGATCTTTATTTGTATGTTGTTTGGTGCACACTAATGTATTTCTAAACTGTGTAATGCCAGTTGCTCTGGCTTTACAAATTAAATGTTCCCCCAACCTTACTCAGTTTTGTATGTTGAATTGAGTTGTTTATAAGCACAACTCCCTCTGGAATGTTGTAATAACAAGAACATCCACCTTGGAAACATTAGAGTGGTGCTATTTAAAGAGAATTTCATCCATCCATCCATTATCCAACCCGCTATATCCTAACTACAGGGTCACGGGAGTCTGCTGGAGCCAATCCCAGCCAACACAGGGCGTAAGGCAGGAAGCAAGCCCCGGGCAGGGTGCCAGCCCACCGCAGCCTCTTATATCATTGAACTATTTATTGTAACTGCTGAAACTTCATACAGCACTTCTTTGGTGCAATATTTTTGTCTTCTTTTTTAATACAGTACATCAGATTACATATTTACATATATCATTTAATGCAGAGTACTACTCTTCCTCTTTGTATATCCCTTTTTAGTTGTGTTTATATATAATGCAAAAGGCAGATACTGTGATAGATATGTCTGTCTGTCAGTATGGAGACTGATTTTGAGGAAATCTGACAACTTGATTCTTGAAGGAAATGTTAAGGAACAGTGTCATTTTCATTAAAATGTCTTGGCTACAGCATACAGTACACATCAGAATCTCCAATCGATAAGCTTTGGTCAATTTGCAAAAGTGACAGTTTGTGAAGGAGTGGGTGTGTTGGGTTACTTTGTATGATGTGTCCATTTATTGATATATCCTGTCAGTTCATCTTTGCATAATAAAAAGTTGATCATGAAAAAAAAATACAAAAATATTCTATGTGACTTCAAGTACAAATTAGTGTAGTTTACATTTCCAATAATACCTTGAGAGTGGTTACTACAATTTTTTTCTTTTCTTTTCCTGGTTCAATAGTCGCTGCTGACAGCAAAACAGTGGGACACCTGTGGTCATGTGTGCTGAAGCAAGTACACTTTGACTCAGGACATGGAATGGGGTGGAGGAAGATGTGAGCAGGGTTGGATGTCTGAGTGTTACTATAGAAGAAAGATATACTTTTAGATTTTTTTTAGACTTTTAGATAATTATTTTTTCAGTTTGTTAATAATGATATTCTTTATTTATTTGCAGTGTCTTATGTGAACTTTAGCCATTGCTGCTCAGTTCTCCTGTTTGAGTATGTGGTATGATGTTTATGTCCAAAAAATTAAAAAATAAAAGCAACTTATGTGGAAATATATGAAAGATGGCTCTGTGACATATAATGGTTCAGTGACAAACATGTGCGCAGTATTTGCATTACACTAAAAACAACCTCAAGGCTGCATTATCTAAAGATTACAACAAATCAATATTTGTTTGACACTGTAATTAATCAGCAAATAACTGATCCACTATCTGTCATGTTTGGATGTAGCCAACAATTCTAGCTTCAGACTTCAGCAGTTTTAAAACTCCACTGGTACTTCATTGAAAAGTACTGTGTTTAAGAAATGTGAACTACAATTAGCTACAGACCTTCCACATCCAACAACAACTAACAATAGTCCCATAAATGTTTTCATCACTAGAACTGGGTTCTGCTGCATATGAAAGCAATGATATGCATGATACATGATATTGTATAATGATATTAAAAAACATGTTTTATGTACACTAATATTCTATTATGACAGGTATATTTTAGCATGACTCACTGTTACAAAAATAGGCATTAAATAAAATTTTGATAACAAACTCTTCTTTGAAGTGATTAGAAAATTTTAAAACACTCCCAACTTTCAAAATAGCTAAGCAATCCTCCAGACTCACGTAAGTGTTGCACCTTGCATACACTTTCTTACGTGTTTGTTGTGTGTAACTTTTTCTCTCCAAACACTATATTGACTTGATACTGTATGCAGTGGTTTGAAACTGACAGCACTCCAGCTAGTGCATCCACACCGCTATTCACTTGGCAGTAAATAAATAAAACGTCAGACTAAGAAGCTTACTGCATATGACAAAATTTCATGTATCATACTCTGCTTGGTTATATCAATATTTGTAAAAATCAATCTGCTATAAACTTTCTTCTTTATTAGGCCATCATGTTTTTCTTGTGAATCATTATACAGCTTGAACTGTTATCATATTGTGCTCGTATCAACCACCTCTATGTAATCTCAGTTTTTAGTATTATTCTTCAATCAATTTCTTCAACTGGCCAAATACATCCTGTTAGTTTTCAGTTAGTTAGTTTTTAGCCTTTGTTGATCTGCATAATTCATCTCTTCTCTGAATGCTTGGTTATTATTTTTTTTTTAATTTTCCTTTAAAATGTTGTTTCATCCTACAGGAATAATCCATCCACCTAATGTCATTAAAACACTGTGGTTCAAGTATAGTAAATAGATTATTATTGATAAAAGAATATACAAATTATGAGGAATATAAAACTAGAAACATTTTATTTTAAAGCAACAAAAAAACCTGACATGTTTAAAACTACATATCTCACAACATAGTGTCCAAACATTAAGAACAGCAGGAATAGAGAATCTCTTGGTCCTAAGGGAGCCCCATGAATTCAATTCAATGTAAATCAGAACTTATTTGTTACATACACAGTTAAACACGTACAACGTGCAGTGAAATGTCAAACTGATTCAATACTCACATTATGCAAAAGAGAGTAAAAGATAAGAAATATAGAGAAATAGAAAAGCACGTATCAGACAAAGTAGAACAACTTAAATATTAAGTAGAATATGGCTGATTGCAGATGTAGACCAATTTCACAATATAAGGTAACAACACCTATTGTGGGTGTTGCAATGCAGAGTGAAGTAGGTCTCTGGTTAGCCATTTTTGACCTGGTTGCTTAGTTACACCCAATTTCAACTAAATCACTCATTTAGCAAATATTAACCATACATGTACATCTGTTGCCAGAAAAGACTCCAAAATATAGTAGTTTTGAAGATAGTTTATTAAACTGTTAAAAAAAATTAAGGGAACACTTTTGAAAACATATCAGATCTCAATGGGAAAAAAATCATCCTAGATATCTATACTGATATGGACTGGGTAATGTGTTAGGAATGAAAGGATGCCACATCATTTGATGGAAATGAAAATTATCAACCTACAGAGGGCTGAATTCAAAGACACCCAAAAATCAAAGTGAAAAAATGATGCGGCAGGCTAGTCCATTTTGCCGAAATTTCATTGCAGCATCTCCAAATCGTACTCAGTAATTTGTATGGCTGCCATGTGCTTGTACGTATGCATGTCTGACAATGTCGGGGCATGCTCCTAATGAGACAATGAATGGTGTCCTGGGGGATCTCCTCCCAGATCTGGACCATGGCATCACTGAGCTCCTGGACAGTCTGAGGTGCAACCTGGTGGCGTTGGATGGACCGAAACATAATGTCCCAGAGGTGCTCTATTGGATTTAGGTCAGGCAAGTGTGAGGCCAGTCAATGGTATCAATTCCTTCATCCTCCAGGAACTACTTGCATACTCTCGCCACATGAGGCTGGGCATTGTTGTGCACCAGGGGGAACCCAGGACCCACTGCACCAGCACAGGGTCTGACAATGGGTCCAAGGATTTCATCCCGATACCTAATGGCTCTCAAGGTGCCGTTGTCTAGTCTGTAGAGGTCTGTGCATTCCTCCATAGATATGCCTCCCCAGACCATCACTGACCCACTACCAAACCGGTCATGCTGAAGGATGTTATAGGCATAGGCAGAATAATGTTCTCCACGGATTCTCCAGACCCTTTCACGTCTGTCACATGTGCTTAGGGTGAACCTGCTCTCATCTGTAAAAAGCACAGGGCACCAGTGGTGGACCTGCTAATTCCGGTTTTCTATGGCAAATGCCAATTGAACTCCATGGTGCTGGGCAGTGAGCACAGGGCCCACTAGAGGACATTGGGCCCTCAGGCCACCCTCATGAAGTCTGTTTCTGATTGCTTGGTCAGAGACATTCACACCAGTGGCCTGCTGAAGGTAACTTTTTAGGGCTCTGGCAGTGCTCATCCTGTTCCTCCTTGCCCAAAGGAGCAGATACTGGTCCTGCTAATGGGTTAAGGCCCTTCTATGGACCTGTCCAGCATTCCTAGAGTAACTGTCTGTCTCTTGGAATCTCCTCCATTCTCTTGAGACTGTACATGGAGACACAGCAAACCTTCTGGCAATGGCACATATTGATGTGCCATCCTGGAGAAGTTGGACAACCTGTGAAACCTCTGTAGGGTCCAGGTATCGCTTCATGCTACCAGTAGTGACACTGACCATAGCCAAATGCAAACCGAGTGAAAAAACCATCAGAAAAGATGAGGAGGGAAAAATGTCAGTGGCCTCCATCTGTTAAACCATTCCTGTTTTGAGACTCATTGCTGCCCCTCTAGTGCACGTGTTGTTAATTTCATTAACACCAAAGCAGCTGAAACAACCCCCTCTGCGACTTAACTGACCAGATCAATATCTCAGAAGTTTCAATGACTTATGCTATACTCTGATTAAAAAGTGTTCCTTTAATTTTTTGAGCAGTATAGTAATGTAGTTATAGTTATTAATAATGGTCCTGGAGAGTGGCAACGTGTTTCATGCTGTTTAGCACAAGCAAGTGAGAGCTTTGCTGTACTCTGTACATATGACAATAAGGAGCCTGTAAACTTATAATTAAGGAATTAGACATGGCAAGCTGCTGTTAAACCAGCCATTAGACAAAACTACCACACATTCCTTGGCAATTGTCATATAAATGATAATGCATTCCACAATTAAAACAAATTCCCTAACCAAAAAGAGATGTTTGTGTTTTTGAGACCCTAGATGTTAGGACATTGTGAAACAATTAACACTAGAATTACCAGAGTCTACAAAAAAACTCGTAGATCTGTCCCACCTTAAATCGCTTCTCACCTCTCCGTCAGCGTCTTTTGTCCTGTAAATGTGTGGATAAACAGCAAGCAGCCTACTATCACATCCCCCCACCTTGCACAGTTTTGTCAGCTCAAGACTGTTTACCTGCGTGTCAGTTGCTTAGAGTTGTATAGAGTGAGAAGTCAAGCAAAATGACACCTTTTATAAATACTATATCGTTATTTGGAACACTTGCATTTCATGTGTGTTCCGTGTCTACAACGATCTATGTAAACACATCGTTAAAACAGAAACTTTTTCATGTTTTAGTAATAATTGACAAAATGTAGACATGAAGTGTATAATGTGTGAAGCCTGAATTCCAAATATCAAAGAAACACTTTCACAAAAGGTACAAATATAACAGAATAAGTGTGCTTCTATTCAAGAATATAGAAGCGATCGTAGCCAATGCGTGTCATTTTCGCACCCTAACACGGGTTCTTTTTCTGCAGATATATTCTTGAATAGAAGTGCACTTGTTCTGTTATATTTGCTTGCTGTTTATCCACACTTTTACATGACAAAAGACGCTGATGGAGAGGTGAGAAGCGATTTAAGATGGGACAGATCTACGAGTTTTTTCGTTGGCTCTGGTAATTCTAGTGTTAATCCACATCAAGGCTACCCCATTCATCTTCCATAGGTTTAGACAAACTCCTACGAATATAGAATGTAGTGTGATCTCATTCTAATTAGTTAAAACTGCCAAAATGAAAAAAAAAATAGAAACCAGTTATGACCATTTCTTTTGTTATGATCAGCTGGCATATATAGACAAAATGAAGAAAACAGCATGTGACTCAAAGAACCCTAACAGGTCCTATCAATAGCTAAAAATGTGAAAAGTATAAAACTAACTAGCTGCAGTACACTGAGCTTGCAAGAGGTTGTCTCATCCCCCAACTCGTACTCAGTATGGGCACCTACCTACATTAACTAGCTATTAAAGAGAGCATCAACACACTATTGTACTGAACAAATTGAAAAAGAAGTAACCTTGAACAAATCAGAACCAATAAATAACAAAATATTCTCAGAAATACTAAGGAAAACAATGTGCAGAGCATATATACCAATGAGGAAAGTGTTTAAAAAGTTCAAAACGTCATTTACAAAAGTGGGAAAAGCTGACCGTCTGACCAAGCTTTGAGGTCTACTATAATAGTGTCTCCGACGAGCTACAAAGAACAAGTGACCATGTCCATAAGTCTGAGATGTTGAAACGCACTAGAATCCCTGAAAACAATGTTAGTTCACCAGCAAAACAGAACAAAAACAATAGCAAATGACAAAACACACACCAAACAGCTTAAGAACCAGTTAGTATTAGTTTATTTAATCTTTGCAATGGATTTAGCAGAGTACTTTCTATGCAAGTTATGCAAAACTCCACTTGAAACATTTATAAATATACTAATGAAAGGTTGTCACACAATTGTAAATCATAAGTGGTAATAAAAAATTCAGACATGAGCATCAGTAGGCTTTGTGCCCTAGAAACCAAGTTACCCAAACTATTCTATAACATTTCAATAGTTATTTATTGCTCTGATGCTCATCTTTCTGATCATAAAATAGGTCATTACAGTAGGAATTGATGAGAAGAACCCATAATTATTTGCAGAATTACAGTATTTGAGGGTTCCTCTAGAGTACCTCTTTCTCTTGCACCAGGGTTTGTATTCTGGGTCCTCCCTGCATGAAGTTTGCATGTTCTCTCGAGGTCTTCTTGAATTTCCTCCAGGTGCTCCAGTTTCCTCCCTTAGTCCAAAAGTGAAGTGGCAATACTGAATTGGTCCTAGTATGTTGTTGGTGTGTGTGTGTGTGTGTGTTTTTGTTTGGCCTGTGATGGACTGGTGCACTGTCCAGAATTTGTTTCTGCCTTGCAGCCTATACTAGCCTGGATAAGCTCCAGTGTTTCCCCGTGGGAAACCCAAAGTGGGTTAGAAAGAGACTGACTGATATATTATAGCTACAGTTACCTGAAAATCTTTCTTTAAATTTACAACACATTACAAAATTGTTGTATAATAAAGTTTCCTTGCACAGCACACTTGAAAAATATCTGTCATCTTTTTGTAAGGTACATAGTTTTCTGTTTCTATTGATCTTGATGTTAATGCATTATATTCTGTGCTGTTAGATTAAAAATCTAACTTAGTAAAAAAAAAAATCTTTTTTGATTTCAATCTTTTTAATAAATCTTCAAAAGAAATATATGTACTCTGTTATTTGTATTAATTAGCCATACTTCAAGGAGAACTTTCTATTTAAAAATATGCAACATATTGTCAGGAAATTAATTTTGTCTGTCATTGCTGATTTGCGCTGGCATTACAGATTAGAAATGTGAATTTCCTGAATGGATGATTAGTCATTTGAGGACATTCACTGATGAGCTAGACTTCTGTAACCTTTAGTGGCTTGGAAATAAAGAAATAAATAATGGTTCAAATAAATAACTATTTTCAAATTACTTTCTCAGAAAAAAATCTACTAATAAATCATTTTTAATAATGTACTAAATTATCATGTAAAAAAAGAAATCTCCAAGATTAAATGAGCTGACAAGAAGCTGTAGCGTGCCCTTACCTAATTAACTGCTCTATACTCTTTTGGATATCTTCATCCCCTGTAACTGTTGATTTAATTTCTCCAAGAGCTATAGTTCTTTCTTCCTGCCTACATTTAAAGTACAGTATATATTCTGTATGTAGTTCTTCTACAAATAATCCTGTTGCAAGGAAAAAGAAGTGTTGACACTGCAGTTGATAACTTTGTGTTGTTTATAGAGCAATCTTTGCGTGAGAGGGTTGAAGGCGATTAAGTGGTCTATGTGCAAAAAAACCCAAAGAAATAAGTGGTCTCAAATATGAGAATAAATCAAAGCCAGCTACAGTATGCTTCAGCATCCAACCTCTTCCATTTACTTCTGGAATCACTGTTTTAATCATGCTTAATGAATATTTCTATATAACTAGGGTTTTAATGTCCCAAAGACATTCTTAGTATTCACAGGTTAGAAGTGGAGATTGATATCCAAAGTATTCCTGAATTTTTTTAAAGTAAGTAATCTTTTTGTCCATTTACCCATTATCATTTAAACTCAGGATGGTGATAAAGGCAATCTGCCAATGAGGAAAACTTGGTACTATACCAATGATTAGAATCGCCAGTGAAAACAAACTGAAAATCTTGAAGAATAAAACAGCCACTCAAAAGTGTTACAACCCTAAAACACATAAGTAAAGACAACTTAGGCCCTCTGTATGTATTATTAATTGTTTGTGCTTTCCAGTGTTTTTCTCAAAATATATAGTGGTTTATTTACAGTATTTAATATAATGTAGCCTTAAAACATAACCAGGGTTATTTTTCAAGTGTGTTTTACAAGGCACTGTATTATCTGCATAAACTGCACTTTGCCTTAATATAGGGATGCGTGAAGCTTTAAAGATTATTATTATTTTATTTTTTTAAGAAACAATTTAACGAAACATTTTGACAGGAGTAGTATCCTTATAATTGCAAAGTGTAATGTGATTTAAAAAGGTGTCTTGAGTTATGGGATGTTGATAATAGCAATGGCAACTCCTAAGGTCAGTGGTTTATATTCCTTAATTTGCTTTTACACATGGAAGCTATACAATTTATTCAATAATTTTTCAGAACTTCTTAAAATATATATATTTTTTAAATTCAGTGGAGACTCAACACAGTGCATATAATAATAAGGCATGGATATAGCCAATCAAATTCAACAAATTAGAATAAGAATTGAGAAAAGAACTGATATCCTAATATTTTGAGTGCAGCTTTATTACTAAGTATTGGGCAAAAAATGTTTAGAAGTTTTTGAGTTTTTTTTTTGCATACATTTCAACAGTTTGCTTAAATCCATCCATCCACCCATCCATTATCCAACCCGCTATATCCTAACTACAGGATCACGGGGGTCTGCTGGAGCCAATCCCAGCCAACTAAGGGCACAAGGCAGGAATTGTCCTATAAAATACTGGGTCAGAGATGTTGAGAGAATCAATTGCAAATAGGATCTTGAGCAAACTATGTCAAAATCTTCAAATTCAGAGCCATAGTTTTCTTTTGTGTTTCCAGGTGACGGAGACAGCAGTTCCCTTTAGGTTTCAGTATTCCAATGCCTTGTTCACACATGATAACGTCACAAATCATGAGACCAACCAAAGGATGGGGAAAGTCGCAAAACTGAATTAAAGTTTCACGTTTACTGGTCGTTTGTTAGTTCTGTTCTCCCCAATGGTCACAAACTGTAGGAAATGAGTAAACAACTATAAGATTATTATTATATCCTACAAAAAACAGGCTTCTTAACAGAGTTCCCAGGTTTACATGTCTTGACAGCATAAGGGACTTGATCAATCAAGAAGACCCCTTGAATAAGTTACTCATCTTCAAGGTCTTGAATGGCAGTTTGACGTTGTCTGAGGTTAATAGACTAGTTGAGCAAAATTACCATTTTTTATATGGAGTAGCTGTTATTTTTAATAGTTATGCAACTGTTTACTTCTTTAGGTAGTGCAGTCATTTTAAATGTAACTGAAATACCATAAAGCCTTTGATCTATAATTACTGGGATTCATTTTTTCTCCTGTCTTATGAATAGGAGATAGATTTTCAACTTTTTTAGTATTCAAATAGTTCTTTCAATTGAAGTGATGCTGTGTTAGGTTTACTAATGTTTTATAACTAGCATTTTTCATTTCTTTCAGCATTACTTTTAAAATCCCATCAGGCCCTGGGGTTTTGTAAGTCTTCAGTGCACCAAGCTTAAATTTAGAGCTTGTTTTTGCTTCTTCTGCCTGAGGTATTACATATATTTCTTCTTTTATACATATTAGGGAAAAATAATTTATTTAGTTGATTTACTATTTCTTGCCTGTTTTCATTTTTTTCCTGTATATTTCTCCGGCTTATTATTTAGTATTTTTAACTGAAATAAAAATGGTTAACACTGTGGCTTCACAACTTTGCAGACCTGGGTTTGAATACTAGGCCTAATAGCTGTCTTCATGGAATTTCAGTGTTTGCATTGATTTTTCCATCCATCCATTATCCAACCCGCTATATCCTAACTACAGGGTCACGGGGGTCTGCTGGAGCCAATCCCAGCCAACACAGGGCGCAACGCATGAAACAAACCCCAGGCAGGGTGCCAGCCCACCGCAGGCATTGATTTTTTTGTTGATTATTTCAGTTTTCTCCCACATCTCAGAAATGGTAGTACTAAATTAGTGCAGCATGAGTGAGTTTGTGTGATGGCGTCAATGTGCTCACAATGGACTGGCACTTTATCCACAATTGATTCCTGCTTCATAAAAATGCTATGTATAATAAGTTCAGCCCCCTTATGACTCCCTACTGATCCACATTTGCTTAGTAATGACCAGTAAACCTCCGATTCTGAAAAGAATCGCAAATCCAAGAATAGAAATCACTTTCTGTTCCCTCTGATCTTTGGAGGGATGAAAAAATCACAGAGGGTGGGAGCATCCTGGGAAAGTTTTCATTTAATTAAATAAATATATTTGTACTAAAATTAACCAATTTATTAAAACTAAAATTGAAATTTAATTGTTATATCATTTAAGTCCAAAATGTCTTTGAGTTGCTGCACTCATAAGTAAAAAAAACATCGGAGTGCAAAGGTTTAAATGAAGTAAATTGGAAACAAAAAATTCATAAAATGGTAAATTCAAAATAGTTAATCAAAAATTTCCTTATAAACAACATTTTCGGTAAAGATGGTTTCCTGTCCTTGAATCAGCTCTGCCTGGTATGGAGTAGTTAAAACCTTCACTTTGACGTCACACGAATGCCGGACTCTTGAAAAGGCAACATAAAGTTGTCCATGTCCAAATACAGGCTCAGATAGGTAAATCCCTACTTTGTCCATGGTTTGTCCTTGGAGTTTCCTCTGATATTCTTTGTGATGAACAATTGAGCAAGCCTTCCAAACGCTTCTCTCATTGTTTTGTTGTCTCATTTGCACGCCTATCCGATATCTAAGCTCTTTCTTTTTGGAGCCGTGACTCCTTTGCTTCTGGTGTTTCAGAAGCGCGTTGTAGGTGCCTTCGTTCATTGTTTTTATCAATGCGGGCTCGTTTTTGTATTTCTGATCGTTGAGCTCTTTCTTTTTGGAGCTGTGACTCCTTTGCTTCTGGTGTTTCATAAGTGCATTGTAGGTGCCTTCGTTCATGGTTTTTATCCATGCAGTATCGTTTTTTTTTCTGTGGCTGTGTCGTTAGCTAGAAGTCGTTTGCTGTTAGGAATCATAATTGAACTTACTTTTAACACTGAATTACCCTAATGTGATTCAAATAAGCCACACTGACAGCTGCCACACTGACTGCTGGCACTGTGTAGTGGAGTAGCTGCTGGCACTTTGGAGTGGAGAACACTGACAGCTGGCACTGTGGAGTGGAGTACTGCTGGCACTGTTGAGGCACACTGACTGCTGGCACTGTATAGTGGAGTAGCTGCTGGCACTGTGGAGTGGAGAACACTGACTGCTGGCATTGTGGAGTAGCTGACTGCTGGCACTGTCAGTAGTCACTACTACCTCAAGTTTAAATATGTCACCATGGCAACTTGTTGGTGTGCACGCTTTACCTCAAGTTTACTTTACAGGTTGTATTGTGTTGTTTGGGCGCCACCTACTGACTCTGGAAACCCGCTGGATTTGACTCTGGGGTGCTGAGGCGCTGTGCACGTGCGCTTTTGGCACCACCTACTTCCCTCATGGTGATGGTGGCGGATTCACATGCTGAAGTGACCAATGGCGGTGGATCCCGACTTGGAGATCTACATTACTAAATAAAGGTTGTATATGCGGTGGTGTGCGCTTTCGCGTTCAGGCGGCAGTTGCATTGTGCGCATTCACGTTAGGGCGGCAGTTGTATTGTGTACGGCTTGCTTCTGGCCTCTGGCAACCGTGCATATATACAACCTTTGTTTAGTAATATAGATAAATTGCAATTTATAAAATTATAAATTTAACAATATACAGTATATAGTATATGCTTGCTTCTATGTCTATGATGTATATCTGGTTTTGTATTTTATTGTAGGATGTATTGTATTTCTAAATTAGGGCCTTTTTAATTTAATGTTTCTTTATGCTTTATGTTACCTATTTTACTGTTGTAAATGTACTTTTTGTGGAATTGTATGATTTTTTTTAGACGTTCATGGTATAAAAGTAATAAAAATCTACAGGGCAAATCATCTCAGACACAAATCAACAACTGGATTGGAACCACTGTCGATCAACTTGCCACAGTGGGCATCTTTACTGCTATTTACCTCACCAGACATCACAAAGTGCGCTACATGCTGGCCTCCAGTTTGCAGCCTTCTGATTTTTACAATGAAACAAGTTTGTACATTTCCTTGTGATCTTTCGACTCTGGAAAGCTTATTATCAATGCCATGGCTGCAGGGGGAAGGTGAATAAAGCAATTTTTCTCTTGTGATCAACACCTTCTAAGACACAAGATCCATTGTTCCCTGTAGGACAGAAAGTAATTGTGTTGTTGATAAAATTCAGCATCACACACATTGGGGCAGACAATAAATAAATAAATAAGGATAAGACTAAAGATACAAAAGCAAAACCAGTTCTTTGAGGACTTTCTAGAAGTCAACAGAATAAGATATTGACCATCTTTACTTGACAGAAAATTGGCTTGGTGTTGGTCTGAAGTATAGAATTCCCCAGATAAAGTCATGATAAGCAGTTCTACTCACTGCTGTAAAAAGGCACATGCCTCATAAAGCCAAAGGGATGCATCCATTGCAAAAATATAATGTCTACATGAAAAATGTAAGCATCGCTTTCCTTACTTTTTTCATTTGCTGTACAATCTAAGTAAGTTAAAGTCCCTGAATTTCCCTTTATCCTGAGGCCACTAAAAATTGCATTGATCGCCGAATGCAGATGGTTTGTGAGAAATATTCATTTTAGCAGCTCAAAGAGGATAAAAATAATTAAAGTTTGAGCAACAGAGGAATCTCTCAATACTGAAAATGTTTAAAAATGTAAATTTAAATACCTTGGGTCTCTTCTGTAATGAGTGGTAAAAAGGATGGTTGGATGAATAAAGCAGAAGCATGAAGAATAGCACAAAATTTTGTTGCAGCATTTGTCGGGAAGAGCTGACTTAAATATGTTACTATGCCCTTAGGAAACATTCCCCTTCTGCAAAGCTGTCAAAAATGTGCAAAGACTGCATTTAAGTGTAATTAGGTAGTCCTTTAGCCTTTAGCTCCGTCAAAATTGAACAAAAGCAGCACAAGATCCAATTCAGCCTGCTCCAGTTGATGTGCTGTATATTATTTACTACTAATGTGACAGTTACATGACATGGAAATTATTTGAAGTTTTCATTTCAATCAGTTCGTTGTTGAGTGTGTGTCTTTTTCTATCTCCAACTTTGCTATATACAGGGGTGGGCAAAAGTAGGATGTTCATATGGAAAAAGACTTGTAGGTTATAATTGTTACACTCAAGCACACTTTAAAAATAATAATAAGAAGACAACTAATACAAATAAATAGTACAGTAATTAATAAATAAATAGTAATACAAGAATGAACTCTGTATTGATTCACGCACTCACACTGTAAACCTACACTGTATATATATAAACCCAGCATATGCAAACTTAAGAAGAACATGTTCATAATAAATAAAACTTTACAACCA